>CAJNSZ010000074.1:55407-125906 GCA_905329745.1 Rotaria sp. Silwood2 | reverse complement strand
AAAAATGCTTTACTATACAGCGAATTTTAAGTTGCAAATAGTTTCATTAGAGGGAGTACATTCAATTATGTATACGATAAAAAAATCTCGCCGATGCACTCATATAGACTATAATTCAAGGGGGAAATAGCTGACTTCAAGACTTCAGGAGACTTCAGGAGACTTCATAAGACTTAATGAGACTTCACGAGACTTCAGGAGACTTCATGAGACTTCAAGAGACTTCAGAAGACTTCAGAAGATTTTAAAAGACTTTCAAGACTTCATGGGACTTCACGACCAAAGTCTCTGCTGTTTCCCCCTTGAGACTAATGAAGGTTTTAGAAAAGATTTCTTCGCTGATTCAAGTTTGGATGCTAAACATATACATGAAGAGTTAGATATGATATTGCATGTGATTCAAACTAGACAAAAAATCGTCAGTAGACTATTCGGTATAATGTATGCTATGCCAACAGTAGTACAAACAAATGTGCAACATAAAATGATATGTATGTGACCGTGTTAGAGATTATATTATATTCGAGTTAACATCGTGATTATTCAAATAATATTTTCGATGATTCAACTTAGTCGTAGTATTCGGATCAACACATATGACTCCGTGTTCACATTTATACCACCTTTGTTTATCATCCTGTTCATACATGCTTCTGGTGAATGAGGAGACAGATGAATTCTTTCTTCGTATCTCCAGTAAATAGTACAACAAAAAGTGTCCTTTTAAATAAAATAAAACTTACTTTTTATTGAGATTATCAGATAATCTAAATTAGTGTCGTGCAATCGAGTTTGGTGCCTGGCAACCGGTCCCATTGGGTGCATGAGCCCGAGTGCAAATATGTCGGGTCGGATCCGAGTTTGATCTCATACCTGATACTTGATCTTCCAATATATCAGATCTCGACATCTCAGAATATTTTTATATTTCCAAACTGCTTATTTTTATGGAAACCATGAAGTGAAAACCTCAGCAATTCATTTTGCTTGAGAATAGGTCACAGAACTGGAATGCAATATTGTTTTACTAAGAGAATTCATTTATATTGAAAACTCATCTACAAATGATAACGAATCATATGACGAAGTATATGACACAGATGGATTGGTTTGTAGTTTTTTGGAACGAAACCAAAAGAGAAAGCAATCATGTACGTATTCACAGTTATGATGCTTGGCATCAACACTGAGTTCTATTTCAACGTTATCAACAGCAAACAAACATATACTTAACAAGATTGATCGAATTTTAGAAGCAGAAAAACACCAAAATGAATAATAAATCACTTGCTTTTTTTTGTGGAGCGTGAGATGATTTCTTCTTTTTGTTGCTGTTCATGAAAGAAACTAGATAGTATACTTTTCCATATAGAGTGAAGACTTGAAAGCTACACTATAACTGTGAAAGTATGTGCTGAATGTCAGCTAGCTTCGGTTTCAATTCGGTAAGGTATTGTATTCAGCTCTTCGAGTTCGGATGCAAAACATCGTATCCATGTAGGACACTAATCTAAATACAAAAGAGTTTTTTTTTACATAATAATACTTACTGTTGAAGTTGGTTGGAAAACCGCCGATTAATCATCAAAAATGGCACGATTCTAATTATATTAGTTTAGATGAATAAAGTAAATAAAGAATAAGTCGAATAAGAAATATTTTATAAGTTTTTTGTATATCATAGTTTTATTTTAGTTTATTTCAAATATAAATTCTGATGGTTCAAGTTTAAGAATGAATTGAAAACTAAATAAAGTGATAATATTGAAAAATTTAAGTTCGTTTGAATTTAAATAGGTTTCAATCTATTTTTGCATTTAATATTTTTTTCTTCCAAAAAAAAATAAAAGATCTTAGTTTAATTTGGTTCGATATTATTTAACAGATTTTGTATTCTTTAATAGGCAATTTTTTATGTATTTCAAAAGTTGGAGAAACTCTAACTAAAATTGTACTAAATAGTGTTTGAGAATGGTTATGAAAGTACGCATGTTGGGTGAAAATATGAACTAGTCATGTTAGAAAGCAATTTTTTTTAGACAAAGACTAGAAACATCGAATCAAAATTACAAGAAAATAGATTAAATATTTAAACTGTCTTTTGCTCACTTGGGTTGATTATTTTTAGTTTTGATGTGAAGTTTTAAGTATTGTTTTCATCTAAATTTTTAGTTGGAAAATAATGTACATCAAATGACATTGAAACTCTTTCATTTAAATTTCAACTGTTATTCTTATTCTAGAGAAAAATCATCATGCTTTCGTTTGTCGTTCTATTTCAACATTCAATATAGAACATAACGGTGAAATGTTTCATGGCTTGAATGTTTGTTTTTAATCGTCTAATATAAGCTTAATGACTACCCACTTCAGTAATTAATTGTAAGCTTTCTTTCGCCTTATGCATTTAATATAGCATCGATAAAAAAAAACAAGTTTTTATCGTAAATAGGATGGACTTAATCCTTTTATCTTTATAAGAATACCCTGACACATTTATACTATTTATAATTTTCATTACAGCTATTGCTTAAAATAAACATAGTATTAGACTTTATACTATTTTATACAAAACGAGGATAATTTCGTTCTCATTGCTTTATCATTTTATATCTTTATAGAAAGTAGGGTAAAAGTGAAATATGCTCTATAAACGAACAAATGCTGCTTTAGTCAATAGTTATTATGACATTCAATGAAAGTAACTACAGTATTAATGTTCCACCGAATTCGATTTTTTTTATGGTTGATTCTTTGATGCAACAATTTTCTATCGATGTTTCACTCGTATTCATTATATTTGGAATTATTGGTTTTATCGGCAATGCTTTCACTTTTCTTCAACCAAAACTTCGTTCTAATACATGTTGTATTTATACATTGTGTAGTTCCGTTATTGATGTAATTACTCTCTTAGTGTGTCTTCTACAAGTTTATATGAGTGATGTTTATAAATTTAGTCTTCAATTGACTTCTTCACAGCTTTTGTGCAAGTTTCAAATATTTGCTTTTGTATTTTTACCATTCTGGTCCATTGATTGTCTATTGTTGTCTGTCATTGATCGATATGCATCTACATCTAGTCTCACATCATGTTTTCGTCGTATTAACCAACTTAAAATGGTACCATGGATGATTACTATTAGTTTTATACGAAGTTCTGTCTTATCAATTTATTCACCTATTCTTTTTGACTTAATACCTGATGTAGGATGTGATGCAAAATATCCATTAATCACAAGTGTATTGTATGTTATAATCAATGGTTTAATGCAACCAATCGAGATGCTGGTTTTCGTCTTATTGACTTATAAAAACATTCAGCAGAGTCGACGACGAGTAGTAAGTCTACTCAATGTAAGATTTCAATAACAACATTGTTTTTTTATTATAGAATATCGCAATAAATGCTAACTCACATCGTTGTCGAAAAAATATTATTATAATGGTATTTCTACAAGTACTAATGAGTAGTTTGTTTTCATTACAATGGATTATTATGCATACATATGCTTTAATAACACAATATTATCCAAAAAGTACTATGCAGTTAAATATGGAAGCATTCATTACTACTATTACTCTTCATCTTTACTATCTAAACAATGTTAAATCATTCTATTGTTTGTTGTTGGGCTCCTCTATGTTTCGACAAACATTTATTGAAGGCTTATTCAAGCTAGTGCCTGCATATTTACAACCGAGAAGAAACAGGGCACGTACCTAAGATATCAGAATGGTGACGTAATTAAATGACATTGAAAGAACTTGTATCTCATAAAGTTTAATAATCAATTAATTGATCTTTGTTTTTAATTAAACAAGTTGTGTACATAATTTATTAACCCTTTCTAGCACATTGGTATCTGTAGGTGCCATTCTTAAAATTTTCACTTCTCTTGAAATATAAGACGTAAAGTAAGGTGTGGATAGATGCACTTGTAGACATTTGTGTATCGTGTCTTTACTCTTATTTCTACTCCTCACATGATGCATTCATACACTAACACCCTGTTGGTCTGTTTAAACAAAAAAACAAAAATTAGGTCAAAAGATCTACTTAACTATTTAAAAAAGTTAATTTTTTAAATATTTTGTAATGATCTTATGAGTTTATGATCTTTGATGCAAGTAGATAGCGGATATTTTGGCAATGAAGTAAGGAAGTCAACTATTCTCTACACGATGAACTACGTTAAACTTGATTTGATGTATTTGGATGTTTAAAGTGTCACATATGGAGTTAAACTACTTCGTGTTATTTTCATTATATGGCTTTTAACCTGTGAACTTGTGTTTGTTCACAAGATCAAGAAAAAGAATTAGTGTTTCTTCAGAAATGACATATTTTCGATATCTTTTTTTTTTTTTACACTTTGAAATACAACGGACGCTGTTCGCTGAAAACACAATCTATCCACTCTTCAATCTCACAGCTGTCCAATAATAGAGCAACGAAAAGAAACTCTGATCAAAATGGTATTTTGTTCGATGTTCACCCACTGGTTGGACAGATCTCATTAATACTTTGGTTACCAACATAGGAAGGAGAGGAAGCTCTTTATAAAATTATTATAGCTATTTATTATTAATTCAATTTTACAGATTTACACGAGATAACGTTGAATCTTCTATGAAATATGAAAATCTTCGAAACAGTTCAACACTGCATTTGGCACACTGGCAACGTATATCGCTCTGTTTCTTCACATGCCGTTCAGTATTGCTGCAAAAATTACATCTTGTTTGAGGAGTCCGATTGCTATCATTTGAAGGAATTAGAAACGGAAAATGATAGTCGATGAACATGGAATAGTTTGTCAACATGGGACTTCTTAGAGCCATACTGCAATAACTTGTCAAATAAGATAAACGAGAAGAAAAGATAACCATATGTACAACAAATCTGGTTGTTCTCTATGCACACTCATTTTTAAAGGCACGACTGTTGAGCATACCATTATAGAATCATGGCATCACAAACTTTAGTTGCCTGATGCTTATTGCCATGCACATGAATCTAAAACAGATGGACTACGATTGATTGCGTTAGTTTTAGATACTAATAAAGTTCAAAACACAAATGCGTTGGTAGTAGCCAAAGGGTTAAACATTTAGCGACTTCTACTATTGTCTCCAAATGATATTTCATAAGTCTGAAACTGTTTTTTCGCTCCCAAAACGATTTTTGGTAAAGTTCATTTTTTCAAGTGTGTCTAAGCGGAGAACAAGGGGTTAAAATTTGCCTGAAAAAGAAAGTCGTCGAAACGACTTGAAACGTAAATAAGTCGACTTAATTTTTTCTGCTTGAAAATCATCGACTATTAGTTAAAAATGGCAAAAATTGACTCTCAACTATAATCATTACAGTAAAAGTACTTTACTAGCGATTGCAGTTCAAATTGAAAATATTGTCATCCGAAAGAACACATTGAATCGGATATTCGATAACCAAATCTCGATGGTGTATCCATAAAAATTATAACTTCATAATAGTGAACAAATCATTACATGTGACAAAATAATCCAATCAAGGCGATAGTTGTCATTTATTGATAGAAAAGCATTTGAATATCTAAGAATTTTTTATAGATTCTCATAGAAAAAAATTCTGCATCAAACTTATTTGTTTTCAACGAATATATGTAGAATTTTATTGAACTTTTAGGTCAAAAACTGGTTTTTAATGCTTTGAGAGAGTGCTCCAGATCTTTCTTATTATCTGAATATTTTGCTTAAAAAATTTGATATTTTCAATTAGCACACTTAGCACTATTGAACTATAAGGATTTTGTAATAGAACGATGATACAAAAAAAAATTTTCAATACCCGAGAGGATCTCAAGTTTGGAAAATCGAGTTGTGATAATATACAAAAAAATTTTGAAGAATAATGATGGTTCAATGCCGACTATCAGACTAATAGAAATTATGGTCAGTTTCTTTGAAAAGTTTGTTTCGTAATTTGACACACATCCTTTGTTATAATAATTCTTTCATACTGTCTCATTATTATTGAAAATCGTATTGTGAGCAAGGAAATGAAATTACGCATGAATGTACGTTGGTTATGATTCACTTAAAGATATCAGCGACGTAGAGTCTCGATCTATAAATGATAGACGACTTTTGGCAATCAATGAAATGAATATTCGTCGACTCGTAATACTAATAAATATCATATACAATTTGATGAATTCGATTCAAGCATATAGTTAAGAAAAGATAAAATTATGATGGAAAACCTTCTAAAGAGATGCTCGTGAATATCGTTTCAAATGTTGGATGTACGAAGTTTTGAAAAATATTAACGAACTATGCTGCAAACAAATTATTTAGAGCAACATTTATATTCGTTGTTTCAGGAACAGAAGCCTGTTGGTACATAAACCAATGGTGAATTACACTGTAACTCGTTCATGTATTAGTTTTGCAACGTCACGCAAAGTTTCGCTGAGTAATTTCCACATAATTTTGAAGTTCTAGGCATGCTTCAAAAATGCAGAAGAAACGAATTAATTAGTACTGGTAAGGGTGTAGGTGTGAGGATGTGGGTATGGATGTGCGGGTGTGTGGGTGTGGGTGGGTGGGTGGCTGTGGGCGTGGGCATGGGCGTTTCTAGTCGCAAGAATTAAATTTTCAACCACACCCACACCCTCCACATTATATTTTGAAATGGATAGTGGCTAGAGAAGTAAACGATACACTTGTCGTATAACTATGAAGAGAAAATTGAGCTGTATCGATTAGTTTGGTCAGAGGATATATATACATATATTCGAATACTTACTTTTATTAAGTGATACTAGTAATATGATGACAAATGCCTTTTTCTCATAATACTCTCAAAATAAATTGTTAACACCATCATGATGAAAATAAAAAAAGAAGCAATCTATTCCAATGTCATTTGACCTTAGTCCTATGAATGAAATCAATCCATCTGATTACAAAAAATTGACGTCAATCAATTTGAAAGTAGTCTTATCAAGAATATCAAAAATCGTAGCTACTATTTTTAAAATTTAAATTACAATTTTTAGTTTTCAATGTGTCCATGGTATGTAAATTACTGAATCGAAAACTTCTTTTCTATTATTGAAGGCCTCGATATGAATTTTATCTTTGATCAGGTCTTACATTCTGTTGTTGAAGAAGTCTTTCATAGTTAATTGAGGAAAATTGATTTTCAAACCATCTAGTTGGTTCAAGTAATGCATCATTAATACGATTTTATTTCATTTCGTTTTTTGAGATCTATTGAATTGTCTTTTTTTAGTGGAATTCACATATCTTCTTTAACAAGACTATACTGATACAACTATTATTATTAAGATTCCAATCGAAATTAGTTTGTTCTAATAACATAAAGACATTCATTAATGGCTGATACAAAAATATTCTAAACATAATAATATTAATTTTCGAACTTGAATCTAATACAAAAAAGTATGTTTGATTAAAGAAGACTAAATATAATGATACCTGTTCATGTCGATAAAACATGATGAAAGTAATAATAATATTTTTGCTAAAATATCACGTTGAGAATCAAGGTCGCACACTAAAATAAAACGTGCCGCATGCATCGCACTTTGCGGCACATTCAAATGCGATATTATGAGCTCGTTGCAACACATTTTATTCACCGACGGCACGATACATTTTGAAATAGTGTTTCGAATCTACTATACAGCGCAATTTTAATTTCCTTTTCTTAAAAGCAAATTATCATATATTTTTCGATTTTATTCCATTTCAGACTTTTTATTCTGAAAAACTCAAGCTGGTCAGATCTGGGATCTGTCTGGCATCGAGTCGGTTGGATCGCCCTGAAACCGCTTCAAGGTAGTCGTCTCTCGATCATCGATCAAGATCGGCATTTTGTCGATTAATGAACAATTGAGAAGTAATCTAAAAAAAAATAGTTAATATGAAAATGTACAGGTTTCGTGTGTTCAATTGTGTTGTTTATTTGTTGATGTATGTCCAAAACAAAATGGTGAATGAACAGACAGCAGACAGAACGAAATAAATTTATATACGACACATTCTAGCCACGACACATTTTCGTCATTAAGTTTGCGACACTATTATTTACGACACATAAATGTGACATATTTTACTTTAGTGTGCAGTCTTATTTGCAGTGGATAATAGCACAACACAACAAGCATCTTGTGAGAATGGAACAAACTCCTTAACGAGCATCGAAATGCTATTCAGTACAAGAAATACGATTGGAAGTTCGTGGCCAGTCGATTGGCAGAACTCATTTGTTCTGTCATTCAATATTCAACAATGCAAGTCACAAGGTACAGTTATGATACAGAATTCAAATCCCTTGGCACCATCTGCAATTGATGTTGCCTATCTGACCGTTGACTCAGACTTTGATCGGGTAATAAATTTAATCTTGTTTGGTCGACAACTTATAACACAGCCAAGTTTTGTAAAGTGGAATTTTCGAGAAGTTTTACCTGGTTCTACTTATCAAACCCGTGACGAACTTATTGAATGGATTCGTCGAAATGCCACTTCAGGATTTCATTACATTGTCACTTGTAAGATGGCAATAGATTCGCTGTCTGTCGTCAATCCAATCAATATGAAAATTTGAGGAATTGAACATTTGAGAATCATTGATGCGTCTGTGGCTCCATCTTCGTTCTCAGCCAATACGCAATCGACGGCCTATGCATTGGCAGCACGAGCAGCTGATCTCACTGTGGCAGAGTACAAGCTGAAACAGAAATTCGACCACTAACATAGCACATTTCTTTCGACTTGATACTTCTTGTAATTCATTTGATGAATGCACAAAATGTGGTTTCATTTCAAAATGAAATCATTTTTCGATTTTAAATTTTAGCTTGGTAATCAGAAAGAGTAGAAAAGTCAGGCTTTGAACTGATCGATTTTTTTCAACTTGACCTGACTTATTGATTGAAATTGTTAGCTTAACCGATAGAAAGTCGATGGAAAAGCAGCATGTCTTAATGTATCAACAAACACTCTACTTGTTTTTGAGAAAAAGTTTATTTATACAGCTCCATAAAGATATACAGTGTAAAACTGCACGCATAGTTGTTGGAGTTTCTAATAGTAACAATTTCTATTTTAGGTTGCTGTGTATTATAGACGCTCATACTCAGAACGAAGGCAGAACTCATTTTAAAACTTTGCATCTACTAACTCACAACAATTGATGTTGAACAACATCTATGCTTTGTTTTATCTGGTTTTCTTCAGTAAAGATATAATGCCTTTACAAAAATTGATAAGTTTGATGATTTCTTATTGGAAATCATTATTTAACAAAGCTCGAATTAATATGAAGCTAATGGTAATTAACCTGAAAACAAAATTCTTAAATTGATTCTCCTTGTTCCTTCTCGAGGTTCTTCTTCAATTTTATTTTGTTTTGAAATTGTTTTTTATCTATTTTGTATTTGGTATTTTATATCACAATACAGTGTACTAATGAGTGTTTGTGTCTTAATAAATAACACGTGACATGTCGGCGAATAGAACTCTGCGTTTATTTAATTCTTCTAAAGCAACACATTAACCTATAATTCTATTACTATTTTGTTTTTGACTTCATCGATTGCTGAAAAATTCATATTGAAATTACTAGATTGAACGTGTCTTGTTTTTCAAGAGACAGAATGACCTGTGTGCGATTAATTTACACGTTGCCCACGTCTTGCCCTTTCGTATAATGCATGCGAAGAAGACAGAGAAAGATGAGAAAAGTTAGCAGATAGAAACATTTACGACTGTCACACAAACATAAAGACGCATAATGCGGAAAATAGAAAAAGAATAATCGCCATTGCTTGTCTAGCACCATCTCCGTGTTGACTTTTGATTACGCATCTACATAAGAGCAAGCTGATGATATCTTGATTCGCAATAGCTATATCTTCTTGCGCCATTACGTTAATGGTATTGCGTTGTTCACTTCGATAACACCGACTTCCATTATTTAAACTATATATCAGTCACACAACGACTGTCATCAAACAACATTGATTTGTATGGAAGATGAGGGGGACGATACCCACCAACAACACTCTGTCTATAAAAGCTTTCGACAACGCACGAACTAGCAGTGACTATTAAGGTTGCTATACACGGAACACAGCTTCTCTACTCAATACCAGCAAGAAACAAGCTCATACCCAGCGACCACCACGATCGAACTAGACAACATGGCACAACATAGTCACCAGCTAACGCTCATCGTTTGCTTTATTATATTGGTTTTGAATTTGTCTTTGGTCACCGGCACATGTACTCGCTGCACGAACGGTCGTTGCTGTCCTTCGGCATCACTGTGCTGTGATGAAACAACCTGCTGCCCGTTTTCGGCTCCCGTGTGTTGTCCTAACCATTCTGGATGTTGCCGTATCGGATTTACGTGTTCCGGCAATCAGTGCATCCGAAGATTCCGTAATGGTGGTGATTCAATCGTTTCTCAACACCCAGGATTACAAAAGACGACGAGCAAATAAATTCAATGCATATTTATGGCAGTAGTTGTCCAGTGAACTTTAAAGAGACTCTTATGCTTTTATTTAATTTATGCATATGTACCTTTATCAGTTAGTTTTTCTAGTATCTAATGAAATAAGCACCTGATCGGCTTCAAATTCTTCTGTAGAAAAATCTTTGGCTGAATGAATTCCAATTTTCTATTTTTCTTTGTGCATCGTTACAGAATAAAGTAGTGCGATCTGAGGGCGCGGGTGCCGTTACATAACTTATGATACAAAAGTATCGCTACAAATGTCGATCCATATTTCTCTTGGATAGAGAACGATTGTATTAGAGGATGCATTCATTTGAAACCATTTTCATATTAATTCAATATGGAAAACATGCACGAGCATACAACTAGAACTAAATCTAGACCACAGCAGCATTATAGAGTAAAAGACGCATATTTGCATATACATCACAAATCCAGGGTTAACAAAAGAGAAAAATAAGCTTAATAAGGAGACGATGATATGTGATCGAAGATATCGCATTAGAGAAAGGAATGATGTCACAAGAAAACAGATTGGAGTCATATCCAGTAAGATAGAATATACTTTTCGAACCAAATGAAATGACATTAAGGAAAAGCCTATTGAATAAAATTAGAGAATTTATACAAACAGAAGAAAAAGGAAAATTCAGTATGATCTTCTTCTTTGTCGAAAAATGTACATGAAAAAATGTCCTTAAGCTAACAGAAAAACGAAGACGAGCAATATATCGACAAGAGACATAGTTAATGAAGAAAAGAAAGAATAAAGAAAAAAAAAGACAACATCAAGTAGCTATAAACGCATAACGACTGAGGAATAATCATCACTCGTTCATTATGAAACATCTTCCTCTCTTGAACAAGAGATCGTCCCGATTTCCAAAAGAAAACTAACAGTACTATTACCACAAAAAATCTAAACGACTGACAAAAAATATTATATCTCTTCTTTTCCTTTTTTTCTTTGTTTGCCTTAATAATGATCCTAATGAAAATAATTCCAATCAAAAACAGTACTTTAAATGATTAGAATAAAATAATTCACCACAAGAAAAATCGTAATACAAGTAATCGTGCGCATTGATCCGAAATAATATTAACAATAATGATAACCATAACCATAATAACTAAAACATAATTAAAATTTTTCATGAATAAGAATGTGTCTCATGTTAGTTGTCGTCACTTGTTTTGTATAGTTCGGGTTTTCATTCCTATAAGGATGTTCGATTTTGACAACAAATCTCACGAGATCTTTTAGATCGATAACTCGATAAGGATATTCATATTTTTCTTGTAATTTTGACATTTTATTAACAAAGCGTACCGAAACTAAATCACCTTAATATACTTCCGATCAAGTCTATTTTGGTCGTATCGATTCTTTACCAATTTATTTTCACTTTGAATATTTAGCATCGCATGATTGTTGATTAATTTTCTTGATTGTTTCACCTTTTCGTAATATTGAATCAGTTTCATAAGGGGTACCTTCAATTGTTCTAGGTCCATAAGCAATTGGTTTTCTATGGCGAACGTAATATAAAATCGTGTTAATGTTGTTGTTGAATACTTGCTGATGTTGTATGCATAGTTTATCGATTGTAAAATATCATTACAATCTTGTGTTAGATTAGAACTTAATTGTACCAGTGCTTCATAATGATAACATATATCAAGACAAAATCTACTGCTTCTTGAACTGAATTCGCCTCTACCGCTCTTTCAAACGGTAGATTCCCGTTTCGTCGAAAACTTAATTGATTTTCCCGTTTCGTCGAAAAAGTTGATTTATTTTTTTTTCATCATTCCCGTTTCGTCGAAAATGAGAAAACGACTATTCCCGGTTCGTCGAAAATGAAAAAACGATCGTTCCCGTTTCGTCGAAAAATTAAAGTGTAATGAAAAAAGTATAATCAAAGTGATAAACTCAATTTCTTTGATTGACTTAAACTATTTCCTTAAAAAGAAACTAATTGATATCGCTATACTAGGTAGTAATCTGTGATTTTACAAAAGTAAATATATGTGGAGTAAAAAGGGAAAATTCATTTTTTTTGTTAAATTCATTCATTATTACACAAAAAGATGCTATCTATTGTTGAAAGTAAACGTAATAAACCAATTTTATTACTTGATACTTTTCGCTGCATACAAAACAAAATTTTAAACACAACTGTTTATTGGAAATGTGAAAATCGTTCATGTCCTGGACGTCCTATACAATATAGTTCCAATCCAGCCAGCATGAAGAAATCACATAATCATGATGCTGATGAAATGAAATGTAAAAAGGAAGAATTTCCAATGAAATTAAAACTTCTCTATAATAAATTTTTTTTTGATAAACTTATCTACGAATAATTAGGCACTATTCGTAATTAGTATGACGAAAAAATCTCATCAAATGATATAATATATTATTCATTGATTAATTAGAATTTTTTTTTCGACGAAACGGGAATAGTCGTTTTTTCATTTTCGACGAAACGGGAACAGTCGTTTTTTCACTTTCGACGAAACGGGAATGGAAGAAAAATACATTTGCGACGAAACAGGAAAATCAATTAAGCTTTCGACGAAACGGGACCTAATCCTTTCAAACACGAACCTGGACAATTAATCAGTCATCATAATAACATATCGATTACGTCTTGTTGTTACGATGATTAGTCGAGTCCTTATTATCCATTCCTACTAAATTCATTGCTTCATTTGGTTTCAGTATAATATTCATTTTACCACATTGTTTTGTCCTTGTATATTATATTTTGAGTATTATATACTAGATTGTATAGAATTAGTTATTGTCTTATGCATATTGCATTAATTATACTTGTTGATCAATATGTGCGATACTCTATTCGTTTCTAGATGTGCTGCCGTGTGATGACCGCAACAAAGGAACAGCGCTTTATTAATCATTGGTTTAAGGATCCACGGAAGTTTAATTTTTTATTTTATCACATGGATCCAATTGGTATATAATATCACCAATAATTTCATAAGCGTCATTTTGAACTAGATTTTTTATTTTTTCTTGAATTTCACGATGTTTCTTTTGCTCTTCCTTTAAATTCCTCATGCTAAATCAGGTGTATATTGAAGAAACTTTACATAAGAGGTTTGACGGCGATGATTTTGAATTAATACTCATATTTAATGACAAAGATGAATTTTCTTTTAGTTTACTAGTTCTTAACCCTTTAAGTACCAGCATTCTGAATTCACGACTCTCTTTTTTTTTGAAGCATCTTAATTTTTGAATAATTCGCGAGTACGACACTATATCGAGGTGCGGTTTTCGCTATGACATAGAAGAGACTTCAAACCATGCATCTATATGAGTTACGACCATAATGAGGTCACTCAGGTAGTAAACCTGATGGATTCTTGGGGCACTTCTTCTATTATAAAAAGAAGGCGGGAGAATAATACCGTTGGTAATCCGCAAAATATTTCGATTTTCTCAGTTGGAATCAAGTTAAGCGCGACTCCGAATATCATTTCAAAAGTTGATTTGGCGGCAGCTCTTAATCGAATTGTAATCCGCACTCGCACTCTCTCATGAGGATAATCAAAATATTTCTTCATCCTTCCTGCAGGGCAATACGGGTATGAACTGATAATGACTTTGAAGATTTTTTCAAAAGTTTGATGAAAATATTAATATTGCACTATCTGTTATGAACGAGACAGCAACGTGATGGTATGACAACAGAACGAAGCAAAAGAATAATCCTTTTTCGCAAGGAATCAAACCTTGTATCTTCTGCTTTCCAGACAGCTGTACTACCACTATACTAGAAAGAGTATCTTCTCTCCGTTTTATATTTGGAGGAGAACACTCCATATATAACACTACGAATATCTGAAATATGAAAAACTATAGAAGTTTCTTTTACAGGCAGAGTCATGGCACTTAAAGGGTTAACTTGATAGGTTACTTGTGATCAAGTGACATTTGAATTCGTTCCTTGAAAATCTTGGTTTCTATTTATTCCAGACCTTTTATTAAGTGCCTCAGGACAAATAAACCTCTCAATATTTCAATTATATGTCTTTTATTATTTGTTTGTTCAGATTTTTTCTTTCAAAAAATTCGTCTTTCGGTTCTCTACAAAATGATATTTTTTTTGTGAATCTAGATAACATTTATAATTTTCCAAAACAAGCTTCAAAGGAACAGCCCAAGATGTACAATTTTGTAGTATCGCGTTTTTGTCGAATTTTTCGATTCCATTCCTCATTTCTTCAATAAGAGTATCTTTCGATGTTCTTTTTTTTCATTCAGAACAATAACCAAAATTATCGCAAATTGAACGGTTTAATGAATTTAAATGTGAATTATTTAGTGGTCAATTCTCTTCGTTGATAAAAAGAGGAAAAGCTTTCTGAGATCATAATTGTGTTAATTGCGCGTGATATGAGGTTTTGCCTTGTTCTGATGAAATCTCCAATCTGTTCAGAGGATTTCATATACATATGTTATCGATACTTGAATAATATTATTACTTACTGAGCATTATATAATGTCCTGTGATAAACAAGACCATCAATATCAGACTGGTGATTTCATTAGGATAATGCGAAATCTCATATCACTCAATTACTACAATAATGATGTCAGAACAACTTTTCGTCTTTTCATCAACAAGAAACATTGACGACTGAATAATTCACATTTAAATTCATCATTGCCATTCAATTTAAGATGATCTTGGTTATTGTATTGAATGGTGAGAAGTAGCATCGAAAGATACTCTTTTGAAGAACTAAAACATTAAATCATAGAAATTCGACAAAACGTTGTGCTACAAAAATGTTTATCTTGGACTGTTCGTTTGAAGTTTGTTTTGAAAAATAAGGGATGTTATTTAGATTCACAAAAAATATATAAAAGCTATGCTTTCTTATGTCGAAGCAATTCTGGTACTCGAGAATAGTGAAACTAGATGAATTTGTTAGCATAAATATGAATATCGATTGCAGATCGAATTTGTAACTCATAACTGGCAAATGTTTTACTCTATATCAAGAATAGGACGAGTAATTTTAATATTATCGTACTATCACTGTTGTCAATATAGTTGAATGAGATAAGTTGCGATGTAGGAGAGTGGTGATCCATCACTGTGAAATTGACACTTGTTCCCATACTATTGTTGTGGATAGAAACACGCAATAGAACCATTAACCATGTAAATAATAAGAACGAATGTAGTGTCGATATGTTTTATATTCAATTTTTTGCTCACCTCTTCATCATGTTCCAAGTCGCGAACATTAACCAACACGACAATCCCGTGATTACGCTAATGACATGCTGCTTCAAACCTAATACCCCAAACACTATGTATAATATAACAGAAATTTCTTATGAATAGTCGTGCACTCTAAATTTGTGCCAGTGATGAAAGCAACTGCTTTAATTTTAAAATAGGGATATTAATGGTATAAGAAACACTAGCCATTATGGAAAAATTTTGTATCGAGAAGAAATTTATAAATACTTGAGTACTGAATAAGGCATAAGGCTAATTAGACGAGGAGTCGGTCAGCATTTTGATCATGCATTATTACGTTTTAGATTGCTATGGAATTATGAAAAGGAATATTGATAGTACCAGAAAAGTTGTGTGCTTTTATAAGTTACAGCATTAGCCAGACTTTGATTTTTCTTCAGATCTTTATTATCAATCTACCACGCTTGATGTATATTTGATACAGCTGCATGACTTTAACTTACGTCGTACTTTGTTTGGCAAAGTGCTCCAAAAAACAATTCGTGAATTCAAACTGACTTACTCCACGGAGGACAAATCAAGTATTTCAAAGTGGATTTCGGGAAAATCTTTACAAATATGCTAAACAGCAAGGTTTTTAAAAAACAAAACGCATAGTTTTGTAAAAGAAAACTTGCTCCGCCTACTTTGTACAGAAAACTTATACAATCGAAAATAGAAGGATTATAGAGTGATTGAAGACGACGAAGGTATGTCAAATATGATTGATTAATCTCTTCTGACTCAGTGACTAATCAAAATACAGTCTATTGTAATATGAAAGCTCAAAATAAATATTTGCTTTGATTAATAAGGGCGTGTTCAGATTTTAGTTGCCCTATTTGGTAGTGAAACACACAATATGTCAATAGTTTAGCGTCAAGTAAATTAAAGTGTATTAGACATGAATGATTATATATCTTTTGTCTAAGTGTGGGCGAACATTTGCAATTCAGAAGGTGAATATTTTTCATCAATATTGATTTATATCTATGGACAGATTAAATATGTGCACTGGCTGAAGCAATGCTATTTAATTCAATAGAAATAAATCTATTTTGGTCTACGGTAGTCAGTCACGAACAGAATTCTTCATACGGTAAGTGTAGTTCCTACTCGAGAACCAGCGAACGCATCTAGTTCGAATGATATATTCATAGTCGTATGTTGTATTTGACTTGGCTAAGTCACTCAGTCTTTCAGACATGGCATCAATTAATGATGCAGCTGCCATTTTTTTCAGTGTTATCACAACACGACTACATAGGCAGACAAGGACACATTTTAAAGCTTAAGAAGGCGTTAATTTATACCCTATTTACATTGAAAAGAAAACGATTGTTTTTTTGAAAAAGCAAATTTGTGGTTCTTTTTCAAAAAAATAATTTGCTTTTAAAACGTAAATAGCATATATTTTAATGCGGGACAACATGGCCTTCTATCGATTATGTTTAATAGAGTAGAAGTGCATCGATTGCAGTTCCAAGAATCGATGGAATTGACGTGCAATTTTTCCCATTGAAAACATTAGTCTAAGGTTTATTCTAACCCTATACAAGAACTCGACTCATTTTGATACTACGACATATTCTACTTATTTCAATACTTGCCAATTTATTTTAAAAAGTCGAAAAAAGTGCATGTCATGCGTTGAATTGTTCAATCAAGGTTCAACTTGATTTTGTTATGCTTTTGATTTGATACTGGCAAACAAGGGGTGTTAAGAAACGATCAAAACGATATATATTCATCTCCATTAATGCATAATTATTACAGTTGCAGTCGTGTTAAAACCAAAGTTCACCTGTGAATTCAATGTATTTATATTTTGTAAGTTTAATTTTTTTTTTACTAAGATCGAATTCATCAGCATTGAACATTAATTACGAGTATTTTGGTTCCGAAGAGGCTACTCTGACAAATAACTTTTTTAAATACACAAGAACACGCATATTTCTCACTCATTACTATGTATTCTCGTGATCTTTCATCACACATGCATACATCCTTTCCTGATTCACTCCACTCGGCAGAGTGAGACCTACAAATCTGTGGTGTAAAAACAAGACAACAACTTCATTTAAATGGTTATATTCAAAATCTTCATTTAAAAATATGCATGCATTTGATTATTCCGAAAAAATGAAAACCATTGGATTACTTTCATTGCCATCACATCATTTTAATAGCATGAATTTCATTTTACCCGAAAAAAATCAAAATCATTATGTTAGCTTCATTACTTTAGCATCATTTTATTGTATGACTTTGATTTTTATTAATAAATCAAAGTTATCCAATTAGTTTCATTCGAATTTTATTCGAATCACCAAATTTTTACAAGGTACTAGATGAGTTGACTTTCTATTCTGTTATTGAGTGTAAATTATTTTGATCAATGACTTGAATGTAACATATCTGATCTATGCATTTGTCCTTACAAGAAACGGTTTTACCAAAAAGGAATCTGGAAAGATGAGAAGAATGTCGTGTGCTGCTTTTCACAGCATTGATTGTTAAATTTATTATTCAAAATATCTCTCACTTTATAGGTGGTATAGAATAAATCGAATTTTTCAAAAGTTCACTGCATAACCCTTCGAAGGCCAAGAAACCTGAACTTTGTAGAAAGTTCAAGTAACTTAGCCCACCTGATTCTGCAAAAAACTCAGATGAGAAAAAGCCTACGCAATTATCACACTATGCTTTGCATGGCATGACTTTGATGAAAGTGTAACGCTTTTATTCGCATGATTTTAATATGTACTTTTAATGATTGTCATAGCATGGAAATGATGTTGAATTCTGCGTTTTCACGAATGAAAATCTTGAAAATTCTCAAATGACTTTGAAAAACATTCATGCTATTGTCTGTTCCATCATCAGAAACGTCATTTCTTTAATTCGATCATTGTTTCTCTGAGGAAAAAAGCTCATTAAAATGATGTAAAATACATCATTTTTGTTTTGCATATTTCTACTCCATGGAGATAGTGAGAGAAATACGCTCACATAGCTAGTAGAGTAGTTTGTTGTTTTTCTGCAATAAAAATAGCACGGTTTCTTATGAACTAACACGATGAAATACAATATGAGCATTTTTCTGATAACTTTTACTTTACTCTAGAAAATAATGCCATTCAAAAAATGTATGCAATACAATCTATAATATCTGTTTTTATATTTTACAGATAAGTTTTTAGAAAAATGTTGTGGTTGGTATACAGTACACTATGTGCGACTGTTTGTTTGATGATGTATAAAATAACAGCGATCAGCGGGAACAATATTATCATCAAGCAAAAAGCAAGATCGGGTCCTGCTTCAGCTACAAATCCTTTATTATTTGATCATATATTCATTTTAGTCATGGAAAACAAAGATTACAAGCAAACAATGAATTCTCCTGCTTGGCAATCTATTATTCAAAGTTCTGCTTGGTTTACAAATATGTATGCGATCACTCATCCATCACAGCCAAATTATATTTCTATGATCGCTGGTTCCACACTAAATCACAGGGACAATAATTATTTTTCTACAAGTGAAACGACAATTATTGATTTGTTAAATAGAGCTCGAGTCAGCTGGAAAAGTTATCAGGAAAACTATACATCACTTCCTACAACGACGAGTCCTAATTGCAACGATAGGATGGAGCTTTCAGGTGGTTTATATGTTCGAAGACATAATCCATTTATGTTCAGTACTACAGTAAGAAACAATATAACTGAATGTGAAAAAATAGTAAATGCAGAACAATTGGCAGTCGATTTAGCAAATAGACAGTTGCCCCAATTCTCCTTCTATACACCAAACATGAAAAATAATGCCCACGACACAAATCTCAACTACGCAGGGAAATATTTACAAAATTGGTTGAATATTCATTTAAGCGATCTTGTCTTTATGAATGGAACATTATTAATTGTGACTTTTGATGAAGATAATATTAATCCTGATCGAACCAACCACATAGCAGCGTTTATGTGGGGAACATATTATTTGTATTCTGGAGTCAGTATACCAGGAACATTCAATCATTACTCACTTACGAAATTGCTGGAGGAGAATTGGGGTTTGGCTAATTTAGGTCGTAACGATGTTACAGCACCTTCGCTAATGGACATTTGGCGACCAAATGCAAATTCGAATAATGCAAGTACTGAAACAACTGGTACTAGTACATTTGCGACTAGTAAAGCTAGTTGTAATGGTATCGTTCGGAAGCTATTCATCGTCGCTTGTTTTCTATTGATTGTTATAAGTATGATTTGCTAATTTGAATTATTTTTTAATGAAGTACTCCGCATTAGGACTGAAACTAAATGATTATCAGAGAGATTTGATGAAAAGTTACGCGCAAAGGTTTTGACTATAACCGCATTTTCAATGTGATCATTTGCGAGTTTCGTTTAACAGGATGCTGATACTTTGTCTCCTTCTCCTTCTCTATTCTGAATAAATCTCAAAGAACATAAAATACAATATGAAATTGAAAAGAACAAGAAAGACACTTTTTCCTTGGCATGACCATCATGCTTCTATTTTCTTTCTTTCTCGTGATGTTCTTTCTGAATTCTAAAATACACTTCATTTGCATTGTTTTTGTAGTGTAACTAGGACGTTAAGAAAACTTTTCAAAAGTGAACTTTCAACAGTTTGTTAGACGCCTTAGAAGATTATCGTCTGACCTGTTCGACAGAACGGAATTTCTGATGGTTCAAAAGTAGAAAGAACGATACTCTATGTAATTTTTAGTTTCAGTCACTTATTTAACATTCTAATTGAAGTTAAGATTGAGGTTAAGTGTTTTTCCATAGAGCGATTTTGACGTAGGATATAGCTTCTGGTTATTAGTATATAATTGATAAACTATATTCTTGAATATCAAGATACGAAGCTTAGTTGCTTTGTAATCCACTGTTTTTCTGAATAAAGAGATTCAACAAACGTACAGTTAAAAATCATTCCTAGGTGTAGGTGTGGATGCTAGTGAATGCAGTTACAGACATATGTGTGTCGTGCTTTTATCCTTGCATCCAGTTCCTTCATGATACATCTACACATCCACCTCTATTGACATACACATAGGATAATCGTTCTTTTTGCAGCTGATTATATTGTCAAGGAGTTTTAGTAGTTCAAATTCAAGTAAACTGCGTTGTTTTATCTATGACGAATATTTTCTTCATGCTGTTAGAATAATCAATAAATAAGCTGCATCGATCAAAACTGATTGTCAAGTCAAAGAAGCTTCTGATTCTGAAAAAGATTGTTTTTCTTGTTTATTTAAAGTCTTTCAGTCATTTGTGAAAAAAAACCTAGGCAATATCATCGGGCATCATACCTTACTGCAAGTCAAAAAAAAAGTCCGCTTTATCGTGAGTAGAAAAATGACCTTATCTGTCTTCGTCCGTTTCAACATGGCAGTGTACTATAAGAAATGACATAATAATTATTATAGAGAAAATCGTCAATTATCATAGACGGTTTTCTAGCACCTTGAAGATTTTTTGAAGAATCCCTCTGTTTTGATCTAAGTCCGCATAAATGTTTCAGATAGTCGATTTCTTCATTCGTTGCTTGAAAGTTTTCCGTTAGGTAGTTCTTCATCACATCAATCATCCAAACGTTGGATTTAATCGTAGTACCGGTCATTTTTCGTCTATTGACACACTGGCTTTAATGTCGAATAAAATCTGGAAATGTCAGAAAACGTGATCGTCTGCTCAGAATACAATGTGTAACAACAAAAAATTCTGTTCTCGTCTTATTCAGATCTTTGGCTGCTTGTCGAATGACGATTCTTTTTCTTTTCACCTTTTATGTCTCTCCTCGATATTTTCACATGTGTCAACATGATGCCCGCTTATGGTAATGTTAACAAACCTTGTGTGATTAAATCATCAACTCCGTGAATCATCATCCCTTTGAGCCATCGTCTTACAGCAATATTATTCGACTATGACCAAAAAAACCGAACACCGAATTTTCTTGAATATTCGTTCATGCTCTTGTCGTTTAGTCTTACATTTAAATTCGAGACACGGCTTGTTAGTAAACTTTCGTGAAAAGCTTCACCCAAAAGTAGAGAGAAATCATTGAGAAAACTGCAAATATGCCTCATAGAAAATAATGTGAGTGAAACAGAAACAGTTTTTATAGAGCATCTCCGGCTACCATTTTTAGTTCAACTGCAATCCAATGGCTACGCAAGATGTATATGTGCGTCGTTATCAACGACAGTGTTCACCACATATATTTACTCCATAATGAAGCATGAAGAAGCAGAAGAAGAAATAGCAATCACTGTAGAGCTACAACCTCGACAATGCCGTAGTATAAGGTTCACAGCAGAGATTTGCACTAACGACAGTATCCCCTAAACGGCTTATGTTTTCTGTACTGTATTCATGTTCAATAGATATCACATAGTGAACAGGTTCAAGCTTTCAAGCAAAATCATAGCCCTTAACAGGTAGCAGCTGCTTTCGTAAGTCACAGACACTTTAAAAATATGAAGAAAATCTTCCTTCTTTTTGATAGGAAGAAACTAATTCAGAAAAAACCTCATTATCACACAAGACTTTCTCACTGCGGCCAAAAACAAAGTAGAAAAGAAATGATTATGACGACTTATCAAGTCTAGCTAGTGAAGACCAATTTTCAAACCTAGATTACCAGATAAACACGGTGATCGACATGATGAAAGTCTCGAAAATGAATTACTTGATAATACTAATGACACGAAGAGTTTCATCGAGGAAGAAAACTTGAAAGTATTCGAAGAATCTATATTGTATTTGTTGCTTACTCGTCAAACAACTTTCTATCGATCCTAAACTACTATCGAATATGTTACTGCAAGTCTTATCGAACTTTTTCTCATTATTTCGACGAAAAATCTCATTTAAAAATTTAACTTGATAAAGTTCACGTATCTCATATCTTTAAGGTTATAGAATGTTGATGATCTAGATACCTGTATAGATCGACTTATGTCAAGACAGATTCGAAAGCAAAAAATCGACGCAATATCTTCAATGCATGAACCTATAAATTGATCATACCAAGTGCATCTTAAAGCTAAACTGAACAACAAAGAAACTAAAACAGTCAGATACTCAATATGTGCCTTTTTAAAGAAGTCCTAAAAATTATCGACATCTATCGAAAGTTCAAGCTGATCTACAATATGGAACACGTAACTATGGTCTTGATTGTATCAAAGACGTTCATGATGGCCTTTTCGCAATAAGTCATCGGAATTTTCAAAATTCAACTAATCTCAAAATTGAAATAGATTCAGACGATTTAACAATAATAAATTCTATGATTGATCGTGCGAGACATGTTCAAAGCAACCATCAAAACGACTCATCGCAGCTTATCTAAAGTGGACATGAAAGTACAATCCGTTATGTCATATTATTGATGACTTTTTAATGGTGGTAAATACGCTTTCTACTGGTGGTACAGTAATTATTAATTGCTTCAATAACGTATTTTTTCATAAAACCAGCTTTAGGTGTAATCATCAATGTAAATGGTAATGATGTTACTGAGTTTGATGATTATTCAATTCATATGTTTTTGAATCGATTTAAGAAAAGGGTATCGGCATCTCTTTTTTTGTCACATGTCTGGTATATAACATGATCATCTTGAAGCGGATATTAATTATGTTTTTCGAACTATTACTCTAAGTGAATATAGAGAGAGGTCAGTTACAAAACGTTTTTCTTACGTTTGAATTTTCTTTCTCTTCTATTCTTAGTTGCATGAGGGTTGAGCAATATTTGAATCGGTGACAAAAATGATGATTTCTAGCAGAAAAATGATCTTTAGATAAAAAATGATGTCTTCCCCATGAAAAACTCAATAAGAGAGCTAAATGAGACCCAGTTACAAGAAAAATCATTTTTTTCAGCGGAAAGATGAACAACAATGAGATAAATGGCGATTTTTCTCAGAACAATGGTATGATACAGCGAAAAAATGATTCTTATGTGTCGATGGTCGTTATTATTTTCCGACTAGAGTACTCGTTTAATAATAAGCAGTGCTATTAAATTGCTCAGTAGAGTTTCGATGGATTTGTTTTGTTTTCGTAGGATTTGGTTCATATTTCAATAGATGATTATTGTTTTTGTTCGCCGGGTTCCCCTGTTTCGAAACTAATTCCTGTTTTTCGTCTTCGACAGTTGTGGCTCGCGTACGGCAGATATTTATATGTATTGGCACGATTATCAATTTTTGTAGTGAAACATGAAAATTCATGGTCTAGTTTGGTTAATGAATTAAACTTGCAATATATAGTTCGGCCAGTTAAAGACATATTTTTTTCCACTCTAGAGAAATCATACTTCTGCTAAAAGCTCATCTTTCGCCTTCATTCAAGTTCTACTAGTATAAGTTTAACTTGGCTGGTATTTTGATTGGAATAGAATAAATGACAAGAAGAAAAATCTTCAGCAGAACAGAAAAGTCTGCTGAAGGAAATAAAATCATATTGTTCGTTACTTGTATCTAATAGTGTAATACATGTGATTTTAGTAGTTGGACATTTATAGAAAAGAATAATGTATCTAGTTTAAATTTATCGAAGCATTCCGTCTATGAATCTGAATGAAATAGATATTGCGACAGAAGATATCTTAAAAAGAATAGAAAAGGCTGCTGAAACAAAATGTCCTGTCGTACATCAAATATATCTATTACATGTCTCTACCTAATTCAATAGTTGTATAACGTTTCTTGTATGCATTTAAGTCAAATAAGTTTTATAAAAAAAAAGAATCTTTATCAGAACAGAAATCTAAATGTACACAAGCGATAGAAGAAATTCCGACCGTATACTTTTTGTCCTTTGTTGGGATCGTATATCTATTTTCTATACTAATGTATACACAGAAAGAAAAGGAACAAGAATTTTTGACCTGAACGACATTTTTCCGCTAGATATGAGCATTTTCCGCACCGATCGAAAAATTGCCCACTGCTTAGTTTCACCAAATTAGACGCGGTTCAACTTAGTACAAAATCGTACAGAAATTTATCTAAAAGATATGGAATAAATAACAGAAGTTTATTTGATGCATTACGTGATGTTACATAACAATGTTCATATAATATTATGCATACTTTACTAGAAGTAAAACTAGATTTGGAAAGCGTTAACTCTTAAAGAAGATTAAGCTTCACTGAAAAAAGAAAAATTGGTTTCTCGTTCCATTTTATTTCAATTAAGTAGTATCCTGGTACATGAAAAATAATCGACAATTACTGGACATTTTTTAACACGTTTTACTCTTCTAAAACTAGCTCAACATAAGTTAAATGTTCTCGAGAAAAAACATGATCATTCACTGCATCTCAAACTCAAGTTGTATATATTAATGTTAAGGTGTGTTTCCTAACCATCTCAATTCATTTCTGGAGATTTGCATAAGGAACGGTTATTTCAAATTGGATCCATTCTGTTCTGAAGTCAATATGATTCCCTATGATAGAGATGAATTAAGATCAAAACCAATTTTTGATCTAGTACCTGATGAATCGAAAAAGCAAAACAATTTGGAAATGCCTCTAACATCAATTCGAATTTGCCATCTTTTCATAAATTTACCTTTCATTCTCAAAAAATGCCTTTATTTATTGGGCTTTTTATAGTGTCATACAACTTTGGCATGTGCAGATATCCTTTCATGATCATTTGCGACAACTATTACTCACAATACTCACGAACAATTATCTTATATCATAACATGGCAAAATGATTTTGTTAGAAAATTATATCCACCAACAGTAAAATTCAAATTCCATTTTATGGCTTATGTTCTTGCTTTTATGAAAGGTTCAGGACCATTGGCTTATACGTCATCCGTGACAGCAGAAAGAAAACATCAGTGGTTCAAAGAAAATCAAGTTCGCAATTTGAAAAATCCATGATAATTGCTGGCAAGAAATGTAGTCGAGTTGATGAGCATCAGCCGATTAGTGTTGAGCAAATACAAGTTTTCATCTCAAGCATGTTCAAGTTGCCGATTAAACTTATATCCACGTTAAAAATATTGATTACAGTTCGGCAGAAATATTCTCAGAATATAACTTCGAATGTTTCAAGAAAACATTTTCCATTTCTACTAAAGGTTGGCAAAATATATTGGATTCCCAATCATGAGAAAAGATACCTTTTATTTGCGAAATTTACCAAGTCAAAGGCTACGTGCAACAGCTAAGAGCATTTGAAATCTAAGAACTTAACAAACTTGATTGCTTTATTCTTGAAGACATCTGCTATAAAAAGACACTAAAGTTAGTTGCATTAAATGAATTTTTATATCTTTTTTTGTATCCTGAAGGTAAATCCTTTACTGTTTTATGATCACTCTATCATTTTTTTTCTTTCTTACCTTCTCATTATAACATATCTCACACTATTTTACTTTTCTTTAAAAATAAAACTAAGCTCACTATAGTTATTTAATATATAATAATCAATTCAGATTATTAATCGATCCACAAAAACATAAAACAATATCAACATTACTGATCTCTAATATTTAAACAAGTGTAAATAATCATCTAAAATAAGACAACTAAATCACGTCAAAGAATGATTGCAAAAGGAAGAGTAACAGCCCAGTTCCAATACAAAGATTATTCAATTCCAATGAATACAGTAATTAAAATTAACTTGACTTTTTAGTGAGCCACATATAAAAAAATGCTCTGACCAGAAGAAAATGAAAAAATGTGTAACATACAATGAGCAGAATGAAATATTGAAGAAAAATATAGTTACCGACAGAACAGGAAAAACATACACAGTTAAGTGAATCAACATTAAATGCACTACGAGTGCCGCCCTCTAAAAGTATTCCACAGACCGAAGACGAGATTAAAACTTGTCGAAGGAGAATAGTCTTTTTTATCGACATACAATTACAGTTTCTCCAAAAAAGTGTTTAGGGCGGGGTGTGGGTGTGGGTGTGGTGTGGGTGTGGCTGTGGTGTGTGGCTGTGGGTGTCTGGGTATGGGCACAGAGAAAGAGGATGCACACCCACACACCCCCACCCCCACACACACCCACCCACACCCACACTCAGACCCACACAAACCCACACACCCAGACCCACAACCACACCCCGGTACAACGAGTTTGGTCTTGTCCACTCTGTCTGTACTCTTATGGAGTTCCAACGTCTCCTCCTGATGGCGCGTGCTTAAGAGAAAAAAGAGCCGAGTATCACTCGAATCAAACTTATTTGAGAGAAGGAAAAACGAAAAATATTACATTTTCTTTTTCACACAGTCAATATTATCTCTCACTAGTTTAATATAAGGATGCGCTGGTGGAAGTGAGTTTTGTACTATATCAAGTGCTCTTTCGTAAAATTCAAGCGCTTTCGAAGAATCACCCATCCTGCTATACACCTCTCCGAGGTTGTTGTAAGAAGTAGCCAAGTCGGGGTGATTCGGAGGGAGAGCTTTTTTCTGGATTTCAAGTGACTTTTCATAATATTCAAATGCTTTCGAGTAGTCGCCCAAGTTGCAATAAACCATACCGATGTTGTTGTAAGAAGTACCCAATAAGGGATGATTCGAAGGCAGAGCTATTTCGTAGATTTTATGTGATTTTTCGTAAAATTCAAGTGCTTTCGAGTAGTCACCCATGTTGTTATATACTTGACTAATGTTCTTGTAAGAAGTAGCGAGAGCGGGGTGATTCGGCGGAAGAGCTGTTTTCTGGATTTCAAGTGATCGCTCGTAGTAGCCGATTGCTTTCGTGTAGTCACCCATATTATCATATACCATGCCAATGTTGTTGTAAGAACTAGCCAAGTCGGGATGATTCGGAGGTAGCGCTATTTCGTAGATTTTTTGTGCTTTCTCGTAAAATTCAAGTGCTTTAGAATAGTCACCCATGTTATTATACACTAGACCAATGTTCCAGTATGAAGTAGCCAATGAGGGATGATTTGGAGGGAGAGCGTTTTCGTAGATTTTATGTGATTTTTCGTAAAATTCAAGTGCTTTCGAGTAGTCACCCATATTATCAAATACCATGCCAATGTTGTTGTAAGAACTAGCCAATTCGGGATGATTTGGAGGCAGCGCTATTTCGTAGATTTTTTGTGCCTTCTCGTAAAATTCAAGTGCTTTAGAATAGTCACCCATGTTGTTATATACTTGACTAATGTTCTTGTAAGATGTAGCGAGAGAGGGGTGATTCGGGGGGAGAGCTGTTTTCTGGATTTCAAGTGATCGTTCGTAGTAGCTGATTGCTTTCGTGTAGTCACCCATATTATCATACACCATGCCAATGTTATTGTAGGAAAAAGCTAAGTCTGGATGGTTTTCAGGGAATGATTTTAGCCGAATTTCAAGCGATCGTTCATACGATGCAAGCGCGTTGGAATACTCGCCCATGTTTCGATATACGGAGCCAATGTTGTTGTAGGAGGTCGCTAATGATGGATGAGTTGGTGGGAGAGTGTTTTTCTTTATTTGAAGTGATCTTTCATATGCCGAAAGTGCTTCTGAGTACTGTCCCATTGTATTATGTAGAGAGCCTATGCCGTTGTAGGAATAAGCCAAGTCTGGATGGTCAGGAGGGAGAGCAGTTAACCGGACTTCAAGCGATCGTTCATACGATGAAAGTGCTTTTGCGTAGTCGCCCATATTTTGATACACTGCACCGATGTTATCGTAGGAAGTAGCCAAGCTGGGATGATTAGATGGAAGAGCTTTTTTTTTGATTTCGAGTGATTTTTCATATGACGAAAGGGCTTTGTAGTACTCGCCCATATTATCGTAAACCAGACCAATGTTGTTGTAGGAAGTTGCCAAGTCGGGATGATTCGGAGGGAGAATTGTTTTGAGGATTTCTAGCGATTGTTGTTGAAAGGAAAGCGCTGTGGAGTAGTCGCCCATGTTTTGATGCACGGAACCGATGTTGTTGTAAGCTGTAGCTAAGTTGGGATGATTCAAAGGGAAAGCTATTTTGTAGATTTGAAGCGACCGTTCGTATGACGAAAGAGCTTCGGAATACCTGCCCATATTTTGATACAGGAAACCGATGCTGTTGTAAGTAGTAGCTAAAGTTGGATCATTTGAAGATAGAACCTTTTCGTACGTATCTAATGAGTTTTCGAAAAATTCCAGTGCCTTCTTGTATTCGCCTTGATCAGTCTTGATTAGTCCCAGTTGGTTGTAACAATACGCTTTATTCTTGTCATGAGATGCCTTTTGGAGTAGCTTCATGCAAGCGTTTTCAACCTGGTCATTCCCACCTATTTTCTGTAATAGATGGCCCATGCGTTGCCATCCTGTTCCGATGATATCTGCTCGCATGCTCTTGGTAGGCAACAGCTTCGGCTGGTCGTCATTTTCGCTGGTCAGCGTAAGTTTTACTTGACGGATCTTCATATCCTTCTCTACAATTTCTTCAATATGCTGAACTCGAAAGACCGTGTGCGTTGAAAAGAGAATTTCTTTCTCAGCTGGGTAGTAACTAATACCACGGAGTGATACAAAGAATGCAGATGAACAAGCTGACAATTCAACTGTCATTATGAAGAGTACACCGATCTTTGTGTTGTCCGACCCGAGGCCTTTCGTTATAAAATCAATGGCAACGTTTCTGTCTTCACTTGTTGATAAGAAATTATTGTAAGACATAAGTCCATCTGGTTTTATTTTAGTGTCAAAATATTCCTGTGTCATGGTTTTACCTCGGTAGACTGTCAGTGTTGCTGGCTGATCGGCAGTTTCGAGCAATTGTTGTTGGTGAAGATTTTCAATATTGTGATGGAGATCACGAATAAAGATACTCATTTTCAACAGAGTCCTCACTTCGAAAGTGCCTAGCGCTTTGTTGAGCATAGAGTATGTGAAACATTCCCTGCTGTACCACCATATAGGCTTGTTATCGACATTACCGTGATAGTCTCGAGAGAATTCGTTGATGATTTCCATCTGTTCTTCATTCTCGACATACTTTTCACGAGCATAGTCGGCAAGATCCTTGATTTCTTTCGCTTCGTCGAAGCTGATGTTGAGTATGATTTCTTTGAAAAGTTGTGAGTACATAAAAGATGGCTCAATTTCACTTGACGACACCGATAATGATGATGAAGAAGTGCCACTGATATCGACAATATCTTCTTCGCATGCTCGAGCCGACTGTCGAATGGAATCACAAATAGAATGGATTTCTGTAAAAATCCGTTTTACTTTGGGCCAGTCTTTTGTCACCCATTTTTCGTACTTTGATTGGTTTCGACAGAATATATAAATCGAATAAATTTGAGGCAAAGAATGAGTACGAGGTACAACATTTGCACAAAGAACACCGGAGACAATGAGAAATACCTTTTCATTTTTAAACTGTGCAATGTAATGTATACATTGTTCCGGATCGTGAAACATCTCAATAGTATTCACAGTCCGTCGCAACTGTTTGATTGAATTGCGGAAATCGTCAATTGCTGCATCGATTCTACTATCAAGCCAAATTAAGAGAAAATTTTGAACTAAATCTTCTGCTTGTATACGTCGGTCCTGTTTTGCAGTAGTCACTGAGTCAGTTCGCTGGCGTGAATTTGCATGTAATAACGACGAAGACACTGGCGTTATTGTCTGTGAAGGAAGTGAACTGCGGACTATTCATATATTTCATTGTCATCGTCGACGATCGTTCTATTAATCTGCATGTGTTGTCTTAATGTGGGTGTGAGTGGAGGAGCGTGGGGAGTATAATGGTGGTATGGATGAAAATGGTCGAAAGAAAAAAAAATAGCAAAAGAAGATGACGAAAATCAAATAGCGAATGAAATTATAGCGAAAGAAAATGCCAAGCATTTAAAAATAGCGGAAAAATATATTTTACTAAAAATATCGAAAATATTATAGACACCACCACTATAGTGAGGTCAGTTTCAATTTAAATCTATTTTAAATTGAATGTTTAAGAGAGGGTCCATGAATCCACTACCCGAAATAGTAGGGGTCGGTTGCCGAAAAATTTTAAATTTTGAAATGAGTTTGCTAGTTTGAAAGAGCATAAAAAGTTACTTAGAAAACCAAATTTTTACAATTTTTTGGCAAAGTCTTCGAATATTTCTGCGACCTATAAGTTTTGACTCAAACTATTGATCTATCAAAATCTAAAGTTTTTTCGATCATTTTGTTTATGAAACTTCTGATCTCAAAAAATTGATCAAAACCATTATCAAATTATACCAATCGATAGAGCGGAAGCTGCTCTACAAAATCTTATATGCCCTAAATGTTATTATATGCCTTCTGAAACGAAAAAAATCAATATAATACGTGAAATCGACCATTTTTTGTTCTATTTTACATGCTGGATTTTACCATTTTTGCTCCTGTTATGCAGTTACTTTTCAAGAGCCTAAGATAAACTTTACATAGTTTTGTAGAGCGTCAAAAGACGCATCTTTTGAAAAAAAATATTGGTTCTGAAATACTCGCAGCATCCCGAAAAGTTCATAACAATGCTGCCTAGTATAGAGGATCAAAAATATTTTTTTGTCGTCGTTCTATTAGAAGTCCATATAGCTCGATAGAGCTTAGTGTGCTGATTACAGATATCAGATTTTTTCTGAAAATTAGTCGAATAATAAGGAAGATCTGAAGTACTTTCTGAAAGCCCTAAAANGATCTTTATTACCTCGCTACACTTTTTTGAAGGTCAAAAAATACATGGTTAGTCTATGGTGGTCAAAATGAGCACTCATCAAATTAATAATACGCTTTTGCAGTGAGATATGACAGAAACACGAGAATCTGTAAAAATCTTCGAGTTTTGAGAAATAGACACGCATTTTTAACCCGGTTCTAAACAGAAGGGCTACAGAATTTTATCGGCGTTCATTTTGCTGACTGTTGGCTGATTATCTATTGAGACTCTTGGTATGCGTTTTGAATTTTTTATAGAGGTTGCCGCAGCTTTTCGAGCATACAGGCTTACCTAAAACCCATATTTCGAGATCGTTGACTCGGAAAGAAGGTCTCTGTACAAATTCTACGAAAGACAGTCGATATCTTCCATTTACGACTCGTCGCAAACTTTTAAGTGAGACGCACACAACATATTCACAACGGCTCTTTTAATCGTCAATTTTCCTAAAAGATGCTTTTGCTGATACAGATGATTGAATCTAACTTGTTTTTCTAACTAAGATAGCATGATGCAGTTTGCCATGAGAATCAGCATTAAAAAATACACTGTCATTGTCACTAGCGAAGGAAACAATATAATTGAGATGTATATCATGCGTATGCGGATAGTATGAAATATTTTTCGCGTTTATCCCTTTACGAAACTTGCTCACGCGACGTGGGTATGAGTGTGAATGTGGATGTGCGTGAAGAGGTAACAAATATTAAAATTCACACCCACAGCGTACCCCATATCCAACCACACCTACGCTATTCTCTGGAAGGTGTGGTTGTGGGTCGGGGTGCAGGTGTAAGGGAAGCTGTGACTTTGAATGTGCATGCCCATCACTTCGTCACCTATCCACATTCACACCCGTGTCGCTTGGGAACAGTCGTCGTCAGAGCATCTATGTGCAGAGCATTTTTTATTGAATCAGCATTTCAGTGTTATCTCTGATCGACGTCTGTATATAATAAGTTCAGTGAAAAATTTGTCTTCTTTACCGATATACGGCAGTTCTTTCCATTTGAAACTGAGTGCAAATTGATTAAAATCTTCAGCTGTCTGTATTGGAAAATGACGAAAGAGTACTGCTCCGGATTTTAGAAGTTTCTCTACGATTGATTCTTGATATTGATGAATGTATTGTAATGTTTCATTGAGAGTAATTTGCGAAGAAGCTGCTGGAACTAATACGAGAGGAAGAAGAGCTTGATTTTGAGTTGATTCGTTAATAGATTGTTGTTGCTGATCGTGTAGACGAATTTCAGTTAAGACAGAGTCCATCGTTAGGCTATATCAATATTAAGAAGCAACGTGTATTTCAGTGTAAAGAAATCGAAAAAAACAGAGATAAGAACACAAAACTTCGATATTTCATAACGCACATTGCCTCTACCTTCTTTTGTTTCTATCTTTCTCGATATATCACATACACAAAGGAAGAAAGTAAGTCAAATAACATACGATGAGGCAGTAATGACAAAAATGTCGATCACTGTTTCTCTTTGATAAAAAGGAGCTGAAAGAAAACGTTTTTTTACCAAACGATAAAGCTTCTCTCCTCTTTTGAATCGTATGTAACTTCTTTTTTGTAAAACATTCACCAATAAAACAACCCAACACCCACAAAAAGACTCTACACTTTTCGTGAAATTCAAAAAAACAATGCAAAATGTTGATCCCTATATTTTTTCGATAAATAAGTTCTGAATCGAAATTTTTTTGTCAGTCGATAGGAAAGTTTTTCTTCTTTCGCATAGTGTGTGATTAATATTTATCACACATTCGAAAATCAAATGACATGAGAAAAAAATAGAAGCACTCGCGCAATAAATTTGTAATTTTTACATGAACTCGTCAAAAGCATCTTGTTAGACAACAATTGATTCGATTTTTGTGGACTCATTAAAAAGATCTTGTGAATCAGCGGTGACTTGGACTGTTATGAAATTGTTAAAAACATCCTGTAAAATGACGCTTAATAATAATTAGCTGTCATCGACAATACCCTTTTGACGAGTTCATACAAAAAATTACAAATATCCTGTGCGAAAGTTCCTCTTTTTTCTCATCTCGTTTCGCTTATCCATGTGTGACAAATACGAATCAAAAACGACTCGAAAGAGGAGAAAAAGCTCTATCGTTTGGTAATAAGGTTTTCTTTCCGCACCTTTTTATTGAAGAGAAAGAGGGATCGACATTTTGTGCCGTTATTTTTGTATCGTATGTTAAAAAGCAGCGATTTATTTTACATAAAAAATGGCAGTATGATAATTTTTTGAGAATGCAGTTTTGCAAACCTAACTGTACTGCTAAAACGCAGTATAGTTATTCGCACTATTTCATTTTAGTCAGAGTGAGGTTGAGTTTTAAAAAAGCACATCTCAGGTAAGACTAAGATCCTTAGAGGGTACTTCTCACTGCAGACACGTTGGTTGTGAAAACTAGGAAAAAACGCTTGTGAGAGTGGTCCCTAACGGTAATAAAATGCGAAACATTTTTTAACAGAGAACTGATAATGTTACAGAAAACAAATGGTGTTAGTAATCTCAGAACACCTAAAAGCTTTTCTCGTTAATTAAGTCAAACCTTGAAGAAGGATTGAGAGACAATTTATGATAATATAAGGATTACAAAGCTCCGAGTTTCGAGTATGTGTCGAAACTTCTTGTTCCTTGGATGATGAAAGGACTTTCACAAAACCATCGATCCAAATGAGTCATCTTGCTTATAAATCCACCGTTTTTAGTCTATTTCTCCAGTTTCATGTGGTATAAGCAAGCCGTGAAGATTATACTAGAAAGTATTTTAAGTTTTTTTGAACCGTATACTAAAACGAAGTTTCAAAAGAAAGTCAAGTTCGTGTTACTAAACAGTATGAAGATGTGTTTAATGTGCTTAGTGAAAAACAAATTGTTCCTGCAAAAATGCAGCAATTCAATTTTTTCTATATTTCTTGCAGAGATTAGAAATCTGACTGCAATGAATTAGATTAGCATCCAAATATGTATCTAAGAACGTGTGTTTTTTTAATCCCTGTGACCTGTTATCTATTCTAAAATGCAATGCAGTTCTTTTTCTTTTCAATAAATTTTAATGTAGCTAGTGAGAGAACTACAGTTCTCAGTTTGTACAAGTACGACCTCGAAACAATAAGAAAAAAAATTGAAATCTCTAGCAATGTTTACAGACAGTAAACAAGGAGAAGATATTTTGCAAAAGGTAGGCCATCATTAGAAAAAACTTCAAAGTATAGATGAGCAGATGACTCTACCCTCAGACTTTGTCGACATATATACAGAATCGAAGAGGAAAAATACATTTTTTCGGCAACCGATTGGATGTTGGGAGATAGAAAATTTTTTCTGTTCCTAGATAATTAGCATTTTTCTTCAGACATTTTATTTTGCCCTATTCTATTGATAATCTTATATCATTGCATGAGTTTCATGCGTTCATTATGAAAACTTCAGAGGTTGTAGTGGATGACGAGCTGTGTACAATGAAAATAAAACTTCGGTCAAAATTTGTGTGCATCGAATAGTTCTACTTATGTCAAGGTTTACTTTTTCTAGTTTTTCAGCTTATGTGGATCTCAAGGAGTACTGTAGGTTGAAATGCGTTGATACTACTAGATTCGTGATCAGCGTCACAAAATTGTCAAGGCTACATATTGCAAAGAAAAAGTTTTATCACAATTAGAATCAGCTTTAAAAACGGCGTCCAAGGGAATATCACTCCAATGTTTTGAATGGCTTTCATCTTCGAGCCTATAACAAACCGTGGTACACTAGTGAAATTTAAATTTTTTTTTCGGACTAAATACTGGAGTAACATTCTATTCAACGGAGTTTTTCACGCTGATTCTAAAAATGATAAAAACGTTGGTAAAATTTCTATGGATGGCAGAGAAAAAGGCGAGTTACTTGTCAAATTTTGAGGCTCATGGATATCTTAGCACTGTGAAATAAACAAGTTACAATGTGTGGCACATATATCATTTTATTTCTTATCAGTTTCTGTGTCAGACAACACATGTGACAGGCTATGAGAATCCGAATAAATGTAACTAAGAAGATAAAACCATGAGAACGTCTTATATGCATGTCTCATTAGTTCATGTCAAAATATCGGCATGGAATCAGTTAGTGATCTGGTTGATATTGGGTTCGACAGAAGAACTCACAAGCTTTCTAATACAAACATAAGTGTAAGTTTCGCATTTATTTTAATGGAGAACTGCTTGTGCCAAAAATCATTATTTGCACAAAGAAAGTGATTTATGTGATGGATGTCCAAATACAAAGGCAATGGTAGATAACACTGACGAAATCACAATCCACTGATTTTCTTTCTCGCTAATCCACAAATATAGTCTTTTTTATTGTTGTTTTCGATAAATTTCCACTCTTTCTGGATTCGTCAATAAAATATATTTCGATGAATTTTGGCGTCGAGAACTGGACAATGCTTCTGAACATTTCGCTGTTTAAAGGGGATTTCAGATTCAAAAATCCATTTGATCATCTCTATTTCAAATTTCTAAGAAGTTCATTTTTACAGTGCTCTATTTTAAATACTTATAACTAAGTTAAACAAACTACCGAGTTATCTACGACTTTGATGGCATATCAAAGAAAAAGTTCAAATTGGGAAAGTTCTTAGCCTATTGCAATCGAGATCTGCTTACTTCTTATCTAATCTATTTTTCATATTCTTCGCTCGTATGATTTGGACGAAACTTCAAAAAGAAACCATAAAAGATCGTGTAACATATAGTAGAACCAAATCATTAAATTAAGCTCATCCTTTTATGTTGTTTCTTAGAACTACTCTCCGTCAGTACATCGACTAGATCAAGGTAACACATGTTCGACCAGATCTTATATGACGTTACTTCCAAACGACCACTCGTTCACTGTATTACGAACTACGTCACTGTCAGTGATTGTGCCAATATTATTGCAGCATGTGGTGCCTCACCGATTATGGCCGATGATCACAATGAAGTAGAAGACATAACATCAATTTGCAATGCACTCGTTCTCAACATTGGCACACTGAACGAAAGAACAATTCAATCTATGATTAAAGCTGGCAGAAAGGCAAATGCCTTAAAACACACTGTGGTTCTTGATCCGGTCGGAGCTGGTGCTTCTAAGCTACGCACAGAGACCACTTATAAATTATTGGATGCAATTCAATTTTCTGTTATTCATGGAAATATTTCTGAAATTAAAACTGTTGCGTTGGGAAGTGGAACGACGAAAGGTGTCGATGCAGATGTCAGTGACACCGTAACGGAAGAAAATTTATCCCAATCAATTGAATTCATTAAAACATTAAGTAAAGTACGTAACTAAAGTTTACTGCATTTTTCAATTTTTGTTATATCTCAGCTTTTGAAAACGTTAAAGAATGAATTCTTTCGGTAAAATATAGCTAGCATCGAGGACTGCTAGTGTTGACGATTGAATTCGATTGTAATGTTACCGAGTGGCAGCGAATATACTGCTTTTTTCAAATATTTACAAAACCGAGTTTCCAAAAGTATCCCAACCACGAAGTTTCATCCAAAGCGTCCGAAAAGTAAACAGCTCGATGCAGAACTGCAAGATGAATCATTATTAGAAGAATTAGTATTGTAGCTTTAGATCGTAATTAGAGAATTCTTGATTAAAGCTAATTATTATATTAGTCAGAATTTCAAAAGTCAAGTTCTCGTAAAATACCAAAACTAATAAATTAAAGCGGATGCAAAACTTTGCTAAAGAAGCGGTTTTTATTCTAGAAAACATGTGTTAAGTGTTCCGAAGGAATTATCATAGAATTTTCATGAACGATCGCTTTTTATTTCCTAAACTTCAAGAGTTCAAAATTAGATTGTAGAGACCCAAATTAAGTTAAATTTTGGAGAAAATTGAAGTATCTAAAGAACGAGACGCTCCGCAATTCTACACTACGCATAGCAAAGAAAAAGATTTTGGGATTTGAAAGTTAAACTTCCAAGAAAAGTCTTAACATGTGTAGCGATTATAAATTCGAGGCATGCATATCACATCTTGCATTTCTTTTTTATATGCATCATACAGAACTGTGGAAGGCCTAGCTTTCTAGAAAAAAGTTTTTTCTAAGCTCCAAAGGCTTTTAACAACTTAATATGAACATTTTGAAATTTGAAATATTCAAGAAATCGAAATAAAATCATTCATCAAAACTATAGTATAGTCTACAATATGGCCTCATGAACTCAAGTTTTTGAGGGTAAAAAGCACATGGTTTTTTCCAGTTTTCTACGAGCTTTATAAATGTCGATATTTTATCTTCTTCGAAATCTTCTGAAATCACTTTTAGCTTTTTCGAACTTGTTGACATTTCTTCAAAGTTCTTCAGATCCTCTAAAGGATTGTTCAAAAATCGTTTTCGATCATTTTTAGTTAAATTAGATAAAAAAAAGATCTTTTCGCAATACAATTATTAAGGGCACACATTTCAATCAGTCGTTTAATTAAATTTTTGTCAAAAATATGCTACAGACTTGTACATTGATTCAAGTATCACTTTTGACTGGCCAAAGTCAAGTCAAAGATGTTGGTGAAGAAATACAAAATACTAATACGGCACTTTTGAAATTTCTGGAATGAACAGTGTTTTCGCTCCAGCGTAGGCAAATCATGTCCACATATTATGATTTTTAGAAAAGAGATAAAACTATTGACGGGCTTCATGTCAGCGATAAAATTGATTCATTAGCTATTAAAACAGCTGAGATAGTGGAGTTTACTTTTGTTATCTACTTTTCAGAGATTGAAAGCTGTGATTGTAATTACTGGTGCAATCGATCTTGTGGCAAACGAAGATTATGCCTATGTTATTCGAAATGGAAATGCAATGATGTCTAAGGTAGTTGGAACGGGGTGCATGCTATCCTCATTGATTGGTGTATTTTGTGGTGCAAATGAGGATAAAATCTTAGAGGCAGCTGTAACAGCTGTGTCTTTAATGGGATTAGCTGGTGAAATTGCTTATCAAAGACTGAAGAAAGTTGATGATGGTGCAGGACTGGGTACTTATCGTACGTTTCTTATTGACGCGATTAGCAATATGAATTGGGAGGTATTGAAAAATGGCATGAAAGTTGAGCGAAGATAACTTGAGAAACTTTTACAGACCGAAGTACTTTCTCTCATTGGTTTGTGCGCTTAAACGTAAATTCGGAAAATAAAATTATCTTTTGAATAAAAGTAGACTATTTCTTCTATTTGAACTCGAGGTTTTGTTGTTGTTTGAATGATGATGCATGAATAAGATGCTGGTGCTTTTGAATTAACAACAACAATCCTGATTCTAAGTTTCGGCTATATATGTTCGAAAACATCTTGTCAAGGCAACATCTATCGGGTGTGGATGTGGGGGTGGGTCGTTGTTGATGGCAAGAAGAGCACCCACCCACACCCACACCCAAAATATCGGGCAATAAAAGAATGATATATTCGAAATCATCAATCAGTTATCTTGCTTTCAGCTAAAATATTCATACAAGTAATAACTATGTAATCTCTGCACCATGTATGGAAATCATCCAGTCTGCCTGAAAGGTGCATATTTTTCTTTTAAAAGAATATTCTTTTTCAAACATTCGTAAATTCCAAATAAAAGCATGAGATTCAAAGGAACATCACGGCCATTTTTATATTATCTCCAGTCTACTTCAACGAAAAATTAACAAGAAGCTTGTTAAATATTGGTTGTTTGCTGATTTCACTGATTCCACCAACAGTGATGTGTAGAATTCTTTCGTCAGCAAAATTGTATTCAAGAACGATATTTCCGCATGCGTACAGAATACGTATGTAAATTTAATGAACTTGTTGAGGCACGAAAGAAAAACAATTATTTGTTTCTAGCTCGCTCTCGAAAGTTTCAATGATTCCCGATTCGTATTTCTATTACATGAGAGTGAAATTTTCTCTTTGTATTGAAAAATGAGTGAAATAAATGATGCTTCGTCTTCTTAAAAATAAATAAAATTTATTCTAATACTATTTATTCAATAGTATTATATTTTTCGTATTTTTTCTTTATTTCTACCGAGAATTTATAAGACAAACGGGCATGACGTTGAAGAAATTTTATTCCCCCATGAACAACACTTTTTTCAAATGATTATTAATCTCAAGAAGATCATTATTTTTCATTTTCTTTCTCATATTACGAAAACTGAACAAATTTACTCCACAATGTTTTCAAATTTGCCATATTCCACATGGATACCAGACGACATTTCAATGCGGTCAAATCGTTAATGGTCTCATTGATCGGTTTGATTGTTTCAAGTTTTTCGCCCATAGAATGTGCCAACCATTCAAAACCTTCACGAAGACCTTCATTTCGAATGGCACAAGCCGATTGCAAGTGCCATTTAACATTTTCGTTTAGTTTAGTTAAGTTAAGTTTGTCTTGTATTTCATCCAATGTCATAGAATTGGATAAATCTTGTTTATTAGCGAAAATAAGAATAGGCTTATTTTCAAGTTCTTCTTCATTTGATATTTGAAGAAGTTCGTCACGTACTTCAGTAATTCTTTCGCTATCAGTTGAGTCAATAACAAGAATGATTCCCGAAGCTTTGCGATAATGAATACGCTGGAAAACACGAGCTCTCGAACGTCCACCCTCATCTATTGCCAATATAGAGATATTGTTAATTGCTAATGTTACGATTTCCGCACCAATTGTTGGCACTGTTGGGATATCTTTGCCAAATTTTGCAACGTTGAGTACAGTTGTTTTCCCTAAATGAAAATGAATACAAATAAAATGTGAGGATATTGTCGGCGTACGATCAATTTGTTGCTCCTCGTGATACCGAAGTTCTTACTGATCTATTGCATTTTCGCAAAGATACAAGGCTCATATAGAGTCGGAAGACAACTTTCCGTGATCAAAATAGAATAAGTAAGAAAAAAGTCGTTAGAAAAAAATTCGATGATCTAGAATGGTGACATAGTAGGGTCCACAAGACGATGAATTACTTTACAACATTCAATAGTTAGTTTTCGATCTAAAACTGATTACACAGCTACTTCCTAGTAGAAAGATTTCAAAGTTTTGGCGTAATTCGAATAATAGTTCCTATAGGTTGTCTAACACTCCTTTGTTGAAACTTGTACTGTTGAAAGCGGATATTTACGATCGTATGTTATAATTCTATCACTGCTCACATATTTTGGCTGTTAACTTTAACATCAACCTCAATAACATACTATTGACAGTTACATATGTTTCTTTTGTGTCAAAATTAATAAATCTTCTAGATTTTCGATTCTTACTTAATATAATGCTATAATATAGGGTATGATTTGATATAAAGTCGTGTATCATTTCTTTGTTGTGCTTTACCTCTGTAGAAATTAGAATTTTATGCTTTCTTCTCGATATGTTGAGATCAATCTCTCTATTGATGCTAAACAATTGAATGGAACTATTTTTATCTAATTTCAAGTTAAAATAGCGATAGAATAAGCGAATATCTAGAGGTACTCTCTAAGGTCTGAGTTCTACGGTCTTTTACAAAGTAAATCTACACAGTGAGTACATAATACATGCGCTGCATTCAAATGTTCAGGTCTTTCTGTAATGCATCCTAAAATGAACGTAAAGTTGCATCTTATCATGAATGATACAGTTTAGAGGTTTTACTTTTCTTAATCCCTTTCAACACTTAGTATTATATATACTTTACCAAAAAAACGCTTTTGAGGTGGTTACACTTCAAAACAAAATTTTATCACATTCTATTACTCTTTTCTTGTACGAAATGGCATTCTTCAAGTAAACTTAAGGTTTCTTCCAAGCATTTTACTAATTCTAAAACAAATAACGAGAAAACTCAATATACATACCAGCTGAATGAGGTCCGTTGATAAATACTCGCAACGGTTTCTGATCTTTGTTAGAAACAGCTACGGGCTTTTGATATGATGAACCCATTTGCGTTAATGATGCTTTAGATGATTTGAGAATATAGAATTACAAAGATTCGTTTACTTTCTATTAAAAGCGACTATAAAACTTTCACTATGATGGATTGGTAACACGTTAGTTTCTTCTTTTGCTTACGTGGCAACAATTGCACAGGTGTGATGAAATTTATTCTGACTCATCTTATATTACATAGCAACTGCCGTTCAAACTTCATTCTGATCTTTGTGAAGGTGTCGAGAGTTCTTTTGATACGGGCAAAGATGCTCGAGATATGAATTCAATATATTATGCGTATGAACTACGTTGAATAAAAAGAAATTTGAGGCATCCAAAATATTATCAACTGATTTCTAAATGCTATTGGTTTTCTCTATATTGTCATTACAATTGTAAGCTTTAAAAGGGGATCATTTTCTAATGACTAGATGAATATTTATTCTAAAACTCGTTTGAGTAACAGCAGACAAGTACTAGCAGATAACAACTCATGAATGACTTAGACGATCAAAGTACAAATTAGAACTCTAGAACAACAATCAATACTTTTAGTTTGCATTATATCGTTGAATCGGTTTGTATATTTTCATGAATTCACCAAAGTTATATATAAAAGAACACGATTCTTACCGACTTTTTTATTCTGTAATGCAGCATCTAGTCGAAATGTATTGGTAAATTCGATGCTAAAAACATAATTAGGGCATGCTTACTTGTACGCAGTGACACCAACAGAATATACTGATATTCATTAATATAATATCGAGCCTTTTTAAAAATAATACTGAAAAACTTTGACGAGTTTACAATAACAACCCAAGTAGTTGAAATGATAATGATAAAAAATGCAAAATGTGTTCATATTTGATATTGTCCACATTTGAACTTTCAAAATCTTTAACAGTCTTCAGGAGGAACATGCATCAATAATCAATTATAAAAATTTACCATAAGAGCTTTCTAATAAAGTTGCAAAACGGTTTAGATATTTTTTGGTAATAATTTGGTATATTTGACTACATTATTGAGTTTGATGAATATGCGACACCCCTATAATCATTGATGATACTGACGAACATAAATAGGATGTTGGTGTACCTAAAAAGAGCAAAGTCACATCAACGATCACATCCTACAAATGGCTACCTTTCGTTCTGTTAAATTCACTGATAGAAACAGATGAACGAATGATTTCTTTTATCCTTTCCTCCTTACTAATTTTAGCCAATAAGACAAAGATGCTGTTGACTTAGAGAAGTACCAATAAGTGAATACATTTGAAGAATTTCGAAATGATCTAGACAAGAAGACTTGGTAATTCCATTTTTTAAACAAAGAAAGTCTATACTTGAATTCCTTTTTAGTATTTTATTTGAAACTTTTAAAACAGATATATGGAGGGTGTGGGTGTGGGTGGGGTGTGGATATGGATGTCTGTTTTCTTTTCAGCTTCACGTTCACCCACACCACACCCGGATGCTATGTCGTACGTTATCTTTGTTTTTGACGGATTGCGTCTTCTACAATTCTGTGTATTCGTGCCATCGATTTTGATGTGTGTATTATGAAGGAAGGTTTTCAACAGGAGACCAATAGGTCTTTTGCAAAAATGAACCATAAAATGCGAGAAATTTTAAACTGATGATGACAGTATATCTGAAAAGTTTCCACAAGTTGATTTCTTTTTCACATTTCGATACATTTTTTCTTTGGAAGATGTTTTGCTGCGATGTTGAATTGAAGAAAATTTGAAAGTTGTCTAATCGAAAAGTTCGATTATTGTAGAGAGATGTTCTGTTCCTGCATTTTAATGCTCAGATAGCCATGGCTATGTATGTATTAGCTTATTTTATTTTATGTTAAGAAGAAAAGTTGCGAGAGAACTTTAGAAAAATCTTTATACACACTGTCCAACACCGAATATTCAGTTATTCCCTCTTTTCCACGACCTCACCTTCAGTGTTTGATGAAGCAATGGCAGTGATGAGCGGTGCAGTCGAACATTGTCTATTATCGTTGGTTTGACTCCTGCATAGATCTCTCTCATAGCGAATAAGTTGTATAAAGAAACCGAAGTTGGGCACAGCAATACGTCGATGAGCGATCAAATGTTCATAGGCATCTGATAGGGTCTCACAATGGTACCTGAAATATTGAGTCAAGAATCTATTTCAAGAAACAAGTAGGAGCTTTACTTCAACAAATATGCAAGAACGATTGATGAAGAACGAGAAATACCCATCTGACAGTGAACAAGAACTTTCTCCTGCCTTGATTTGCATGCGTCCAAAAACCGATTTGTTTTGTCAAAGTATTCTCCAATATTGAAACCGAGTTCATCGTTGATTTTGATCCATAACACATCAAAATTCTCAACTATTTCTTTGTCCAAAGGAAGATCGCATACGTTAATAATGTGTCGAATATCGAGGTCCTTTAGTAAAGTCATGTTGCTAGCATGTCCGAAATCGCCATGATAGAGAAAATCGTCGATTATCATAGACGGTTTTCTAGCACCTTGAAGATTTTTTGAAGAATCCCTCTGTTTTGATCTAAGTCCGCATAAATGTTTCAGATAGTCGATTTCTTCATTCGTTGCTTGAAGGTTTTCCGTTAGATAGTTCTTCATCACATCAATCATCCAAACGTTGGATCTAATCGTGGTACCGGCCATTTTTCGTCTATTGACACACTGGCTTTAATGTTGAATAAAATCTGGAAATGTCAGAAAACGTGATCGTCTGCTCAGAATACAATGTGTAACAACAAAAAATTCTGTTCTCTTCTTATTCAGATGTTTGGCTGCTTGTCGAATGACGATTCTTTTTCCTTTCACCTTTTATGTCTCTCCTCGATATTTTCACATGAGTCAACATGATGCCCATTTATGGCAATGTTAACAAGCCTCGTGTGATTGACTCATCAGTTTCTTGAGTCATCATCGTACAACAATACTGTTCGATCAATCAAAGAAAACGGATCGCCGAATTTTGTCAATTATTCACCCAGGCTCTTGTCGCTTGGTCTTATGTTTAAACTTGAGATGCACGGCGTTTTTGGCAAACTTTCAGAAAACGTTCCAGTCAAACTAGCGAGAAATCGTTGGAAAAATTGTAGATCTGTCACATATAGCATAGTGCGAGTGAAATGGATATCTTTTATTGAGTATCTCAGGTTACCATTTGTAGCTCAATTGAAATTCGACAATGATGATTAGGTGAATGGTATGTGTGCGTCGTGATTGACAATGTTCTTCATCATGTTCATTTGCTCCATAAGAAAGCATAGAGAAACAGAGCACGAAATAGCAATGGAACAGACAAATTCGGTTGCAGAACCTTGAACAGCAAGCGCAGTAGAGATTTTCATTAACAAGGGAACCTTTTTAGGTGACTAATCGTTTTTGCACTGTTTCTATGTTCAATCGATATGACATAGTAAGTAGACTACTGTGGGTTCCTGCAGGGATCTAGTTTTCAAGCAAAGTCACAATTTTGAATTTTGGTCTGAAACTTTATTCACATAAAGGCTTCAATTAAAATCTTTGTAAACGAAATTTCAGAATTTTTCAACAAAGACTCTTAAAGATATGTTTTTTTTTCAAAGTTTGAGCGTTTTTCCACGGTGATCGTAAAAAAATATGGATACTTGAAAAATTCCTATCTTACAGAGATTTTGTCAAAAACTCCGTAACTTTTTTCGAAGCTGTTCCATATGACACCTATATATGGACAAAGTCTCAGTTCAAATTTCAAAAGCATGATTTTCTTCGAAAACTGAAATCCAGTAGAAAAATTCACTAGTGATGCAATATCTCAGCAACCAAGATTCGAGAAAGCGAACCACTTAAGACTATTGGCCTAGTTACTTATACCCTATTAATTAAAGCTGTCACCGTTCAAAAGCAATAAAGCATGTAAGAAAGTTTCTTCCTGTGTCGTCATGAATACCTGACTTCTGCCTTTGATAAAACGAAAGTTTTGTTTATTGTTTGTCAATTACTAATATATTGCCAACTCGAAAACATTTTTCTCAAGACGCTTCTATAGAATGAAGTTGTGTCAGAATTAATTCGGAATTTTGTGAGCAGAGAAAGATTGAAGCTTCACATGACCGAAACTCCAGCTATTAGTCTTTGACTTTTACTCAATACAATTTTACTCTTATTTAAGTAATTAGTTTGATGACTTCGAAATCGACTAGCTCTTAAAATTTTCATTCTTCATACTGTATTATTTTCAGATTTGACAAGTCATCGACCAATTAAATTTATTAGGAGTTGCAATCGAGGAAGAAATGGTAGACTCCTGATCCACATCGCTCACTGCAACATTTCGTAGTCACATAAAGGCATCTTAAAATCCATTTAAATGATTTCTTTCTTACGCTTTTGTATTGCTATCCATATTGAAATAATAGTAACAGAAATGTTCATTCTTGTGCTCTATTACGCTTTACATTATTATTACTCTAGCGTAGCACCTAAATTCATCCCTTGAATTGTTGAATCTCTAATTATACGTCTTCCTCTTTAGATAATGACAATTTTAAATTTATGGGAAACGCAGATATCCAGCGCACTGCGTGTAAGAACTCGTAAATTCTTCAAATGAAATGCACACGTATGAACTTAAATATTAGAACACATCGGTGAAAAATTTATTTATAAAAAGAGAAAAGAGATCGGCTCTAGAAAAATTGCAAACACTAACGTAAGTCAAATCTAAACTACATACTTGAAGATCGCTGAAGCAAATTTTTTTTCTAAAATATATACGAAATTCACTTTATGTTTATAAGTTCATGTCATTAAATGATATTTTTCTAATCACTAATTAGTTGTTAAGGATTGTCTTTGTTCTCGCCTGTCAATGGTTCCAGTTGTTTCATAAACTTGAGCTCAAATGAGTCTTCACCACGAAACATACTCGTATCCACATACCATTTGCCCATAAACTGGCGCTCCTTAGGGTTCCACGTAACTTCAATTGTAACTTTATGTTCTAAATTCTCACTAGAATCGCCTGTATTTGCTTGATATGCTTTTTATGAGCTCAATTTCATTAATTTTCGTCGAGTGCTTGCCAGTAACAGTATATACGCCGACGTCGTCCGATCCGTGTCCATTGACGGTTAATGACTCAGGATAAAATGATAATAAGAACTGTGGCATCTCATGCCAATTTTCGTATTGAAAATGTCGACTTGACCAAATTCCTAACTGAAAAATATCCACATTGTCCATCGTGACCTGCTCAGTTGGTACTATGGTACCCTTCGTAGAGTGTCGTTCAAAAATGGTCTCATGGTCTCATCAGTAAAATAGAAAGAAATTTAATGAAGAAATTATGATGAGGTTCTGAAACAAGTACAATTTGGTGTAGAGTTTGATGAGTACGCTAGACAACAGCAGCAGAAACAGCAGAACACGATGAGTATAATGAATAACCATCCCATTACGTAAACCGCGTTGTTTACTTGTAGACCACAATCGTCACCTATGCATGGACTTTCTACATCTCTATCGTAGTTATCACCTCTAACGAATAAATGAGCATCAATCATTATCGAATACGATTACTTATTAAAAATACTTCCAAAACGTTTCTTTCAATCAATGAGGCATGACACTAGATGCTATCGAAGCATTAGGATTCGCAGGAGCCCAAGTAAAACTCGAACATAAGAGGAGAAGGGATGAAATAAAAATATGTTTGGAAGCAAGAATTCGTTTTTAATAACCTGAAACACAAAATTAGGTGTGACTGAGATGGTAATTGTAACTTTAGGATAAAGAGTAAGAGTGAATTTTCGTTTTGAATTAAGCGAAAATAGACATTTTTCAAGGTCACCGAGTAAAAGAAAAGACAATTTTTTAACACTCGAAGCAAATGTACTCCAGTCCTCATTAACTGTACACCTGGGAACCTGATTAAAAAGACGAACAAATACAAATCTTACTTTCTCTTGGGTAGCCCAACCATCATTTCTATGACCACTACTGCCACTTCTACTGCTACCTCCACCACCACCGCCCCCCCCCCTGACTATGAAGAACAGCTGCTAATAATAAGCTAGTAAAAAGTATTCGAACGACAATTTGCATCGTGTCTGATATAGAACAAGAAAAAATCAAAATGGTTTGCGATGTCTGAAATTCGATAAATAAGTAAACATGGTTACAGGATTTGTTTTGAAACGAAAAAAAACACTATGTTTATATTTCTGCCATTTTATAACTTTGTCATCGACATTGCATCATAGCATTAAAATTGATTTCTATACTTGAATAAATAAACGCTTCGTGTGATATTCAATATTGAAATTTTATTTGACAATGGAAAAGACACAATTTTGTCGACAAATTCTTATATTCATCAATGAAACAAACCTGAGAATGCATTAGTCTATTTTTCTGTCTCATATTTTATTTACACACGTTTTACCTGGTGAAGGTAGCACAAATATTGACGCGACGACTCGTGCTCTATGTATCGATTTACATAGAAAATACAAAACAGAAAAAAAAAACAAATGTTATTTTTCTTTCTTCCAGAATGTGTGTCGTGAAGAAAGAACAGAACAGAAAAGAAAAAATAATGAGGAAGCTAATGTGAAATAAACCAAGTCGATGCTTCACATTGTATAGAAACACTCTGATACTACTGTGTTACAAGCAACAGTCTCTTATGCGTGGTGGACTTCAGTATAGATATGGGCGACTGCGATTCTTCTCTTCATCCACCTATGTCTACCATTTTGTGGAAAAGAAAAAGCTGCACAAAATACATGAAATTAACTTCGGATATCTTGACATGACCTCAGACAAAGTGGACTAGTAGATGAAAATTAGTTTTCGAAAATCTTATCTTGTTCAGCTTCGAATTTCATCTAATCTTTTGAGCCTGAAGAATGCTCTTTGAGATATACGTACAGGTTTCATAAAAAAAAATACCATTTCTTGATAGATTCACAGCAGTTTTAATTTATGTGATCTATGAAAAAATAGATTTTCCTCAACTTGTGCACAGTTTCTCTCATTACAAAGGAAACAAGTGTGAAAATAACTCATGTCCCATAAATTTGAAACAAAAAAATTCCGAGACCGTTCCATTCGAAGGAGAATAAAACTCTACGATCACATTTAAGATTTTTTTTGAAATGAATATGGGTGGAATGCTATTGGCACCCACACCCTAGCCAGACTGTGATCTTTGTTCTCGCTATTTTTTCCCGCTCTATCAGTCCAGTAAGATTACCTCTTTCAAGTAAAAATATTGTGGTCGTCTTTTATTTATTCAAAAAGTCTTCTATGAATCAATAAGCGATTCGATTAACTTTATCTGATGAAGAGAAAACTAGCTTAATATATCTTTCAGATTGATGGCTTTTTTATCATAAAAGCAGCACACGACCATCATCTTGCATATGAATTATCAAATTTTTCATCTACAGGCCAAATAAATAAAATTGAGACTATATATTTTGATAGAATAATCCATATTCTAACGCAATCATTTTGGATATGAACTCCATAGTTTCATTAAAAAAATAATCAATGTTGAACATTTACAAAGAATATTCCTTAGAAGTTTCAAAATGCTTTTAAATTACTGTATTACAGCTGCATAGATTACAAGTTGAAATCTCATCTTTTTTTAATTTCTCACATGCACAATTAACCAGTAACATTATTTTGTTTTCATGTTATTTCAAGTTAAATCACAAGTAAAACATGTTTGCGTGTATTGTTTGTTTTTGTGTGCCAAAGTGGGATTGCTTTTTTTATTATTAATAAAATCCTTGAATCATACCGATTCATTCCTCTGTACAACACACAAATAAGAATAGCTTTTCATTTTTCAAATAATCACAATGATGAATAAAAAGAAGAAATACAATTGATTAATTAATTTCTTCAATGAATTCTTCATCATCTTCTGCTAATTCAACTTCAATTTCCCATTTGCAACCAAAATAGTGTACACTTAAAATTTTTAACTTCGTTCCAACAGCTAAAAGTGCTTCTTTTTCTTCGATAAACGTACTCCATTTCCATATATTCGCTAGATTTTTCTTTGCTTTATCAGTAGAATTCTCAGTTTTTAAAATTAATAGAGCATTACCAGAATAAACAAGTAAACGATCAGTTGTAAATGATGTAAATGAATTTGTATAATAATATTGATTTTTTTTATCAATATAATATTGAATTTCTGTATCACTAAGTATTAAACCACGATAGTACACATGTTTAATATTTATTTGAACTAAACCTCGTATTAATGAACGTAATTTATTAACATAAGTCCAATCAATTTCATCTAAATTTGCACTTAATAAATTTAAATTTGTTTTTATATAACATTCGTTTGAAAGACTATTTGTATATGTTTTTAAAACATTTAACATATCATCGGTAAGTTCATATTCATTGATGTTTGTTGGATAAACTTGTTTGAAATAAGATCGATATGGATTTTTTGTTAAAAGTTTACAATTTAGTAATTTCGTCGTATGATCATAATGAAATGAATCTGTTTCATAATTTTTTTTTACAGAAGCAAGTTGTTTTGGTAAATAAGGACTCGTGTCAGCATTATAACAACATTCCATCGTTTGTCGTGCACACAAAGAGAAAAAAAATTTGACGAATAAGAATGTATCGTACTTGCATAAAGATTGTGCAATTTAAGAAAAGAAAGAAAAATAGACGATGATTATCTATATTTTTTGTCAAACAAAACTATACTCCGAATAATCATTTTTTTGATTCTGATTCATTGATGTCAATATTTATTTATGGTATTGTGTTTTATATTTTATGCACTTCAGGCTCACATACTGAAGGGTTTGTGGGCGTCTGAGAGAAGAAAAAATGTCCAACCGCACTCATGCCTACACCTCCTCCAGAATAACTTACTTGATATTGAGTTTATATTTGATAGGTCAATTGATTTAAAGACTTCAAACTTCGTTTAATCAATTTTTTATTAATCAATCGAATATATATTTGCTTTTGTGAGAACTCAAATAATAAATAATACTTGTTTATTCAAACGATGAACTAACTGACAAAGATCTCTAAAAAGTTTTTAAGAAAACTTTTTCACATGTATTTCAGTTGGCAGTAATAATAAACATAAAATTTCTCTAATTTTATTTATTCTAATTCATTAATGATAATATTTATTTGTGATGTTGTGTATCATGTTCCATAAAATTTCAAGTTCATATACTAAATAAAATTGTTTTATAAATACAGTGCATACTATCGAAATATATTAGACAGTTTTTTACAAACTTTATTTTCGAATGTTCTTTAGTTTATTTTCCCATTATTTATATTACAGAATATTGCTAGTACTAATCTCAGAAACTCTTTATTTCTTCTTCCGTTAAGAAGCCTTGAAAATGATCACATATTTTCTTACTATTTATTATAATGTACTTGTACATAGATGGTAAACATGACAATATAAGTTACTTTAAGACGCACGTCACTCGAGCTTCAAATAGAATTTTTCATGTCGTTTCTTTCATATATGATTAAATTGAGTGTGAGTTACTGATGATGAAAACTTTGTTGTTGACGCTTTATAGATATTTCTTTCAGATTGGTACAAGGCCAAAAGCATCTTTTATTTAACTAGGACAAATTTTTCTCTTTGTTCTTCTTGTAGGATTCTGAAATATGTTTTTTTTCCTAATTCACAGTTCAAAACGGAACTTCAATACGATATTGAATCAAATTTATATTATAAATTCTATTGATAGTGCTAGCTTGAATTATAATGATTTGCCTAAGTATCCGTTGCTATTGTGAATCTATCTAGTTTACTGTATTCACGAATTTTCATCTTCAAACATTTACTGAAAGGCAAGATTATTTACGCTAATCCTGAATGTGACAGTCATCTTATCATTTTATGGATTTTTGAAGATAAAAATTAGCGAAAAAAAAAACAATTCATAGTTGTAAAGTCTATGTTTTGACTATTCTATGTAAGTAAAAAATGAATCTTTGCTCTTTAGATCGCAAACTATAAATACATCTACAATAGTAACCTATACGTAAGAGAATGAATACAATTCGTGCTAAAACTATCAAAAAAATGTATAAACTCACGCCCTATAGAATCAAATGTAAAAAAAAAAACGCAAGAAAAATTCTACTTGGATGGATATCACAGCATAAGAAGATAAACATCTTCGAGATGGATTTCAGTATTGACATTCCAATCAATTGATCGATATGAGTGCACAATTATTTAAATACTATTAATTTGAAGTTCACAACGAGCTACCATAGATCTCAAACAGAGAGAATTTATTCTATTGAATTCATGATTAGTTATATTTCAAGATAAAACAATTTAACAAAAAACACTGTTCACGACATAAAAAGAAAACCCACTAGACTTTTTGTTTGCAATCAAGAACTATTCCAGTTATTGTGCTTCAGTCAAACTTGGTCTAAATAGCATATTACCGAAACATATAGAATTTCTTTTAGTTTTTTTTTCGAATAATTTTAAATCATCCATACTTTCTTGTACCGAAGGATTTTTAAAATCATACACAACTACATTCAATCCAGGAAAATTGAATTCTAATAATTCTTTTAAATTATTCAATAAATTTGCATGAGGAGCATATGTTCCTGACCAATTATCGAATACTAATTCCCATTCATCATCACATCGATCCCATCCATATTTAGGACGTGCATGAAATTGACCAGCATAACGAACAGATTCTGCACAATTGGCATGTAAAGCATGTTTACTTGCAAAATCAGTAAAATATCCAATACCTGTTTCACTAAATCTCCATGTACTATCATCAATAATATAAGTATAAATACATGTTCTTATTTTTTGTGTTTTATCATCGAAAAAAATTTTATTCCATAAATCATCAGCATTTGTTAATCGTCCACTTTCATTATTTTTTATTGTTCGTCCATAAAGCATTTTATGTGCTAATTTAAATGCATTTTGTTTAGCTATTGCACGTGGTGTACCACTAAAAATTGTTTGAGCAATTCGATATTGTCGATTCCATTGTTGACGATCATATGAATGAAAAAATACAGATATTCGTCTTAAATTAATTTTCCATGTTGAATAAATACACTCCTGATTAAGCATAGTTAAATAACCAGCAACTGAAGAATTATGTCGACTATAACGACAAGGACCATCGAATGTATAACGAGGAAGCTTTTTACTTGATTCCGGTGATTCTGTTGATTGAATAGTTAAATGAAAACGACCCTTCTGTCTACCCAATGAACTTAGAATACAATGGCCTTTTGGCGGAGCTTCATAATTAGACAAATCATTAATTTCAAATTGACCAATAAAATCATCACTAAGTGAATCATCATCTTTATCATAAACATTTATAGTAAGTTTAGCATGTAGTGGAACATTACGAACAATCCATTCTTCATCTGTCCATTGAGGTGATAATGTGTTACTTATAACCATTGACCTACAACATAGAACTATAAATAAGAATTGCCCATATCTTTACTAACGTATATGAAATTTCATCGTCAAGTTTTGCAATAAAATATGGATCACAAATACCAATTAGATCCATTTTAGGTAAATCCTAGAAAAAAGAAATACGAAAAATAAAAATATTTATAAAAAAAAACAAACATTAGCAGAAAGAAATCGAATGACCAAATCTTGTCCAGTAATTAGTTCTTCATAACCGGGTGGTATTATGGTAGGAAGTATTTGTTTGAGACCAGCGAAAATGGAATTTAACGACATCAATGATTGATTGTTGGTGAATGTTAGTCACTTGCTATACCTTTTATTTTTCTACACTTTGAAATAATGACAATGGTTCACTCAACTTAATATACCACATTTTTTTTTCTCCACTCTTTTTTCGTCTTTTGTTTGTTATATTTATATTGCAATATCGTTGCTTATTATTGTATTTATCACCTACGATTATTTAGATTCTATTTACGTCGTTTTTCGATGAGAACGAAAAAGAAAAGGAGAAATTATTTGTTTCTATCATATTATGCGTAGTGTATGTCAATGACACGTTCAGACACATGTACCACTGATGTTTTTTTAATACGATATGTTAAAACAAATAAAACACATGAGAGTGGGTATGATTTGAGTTTTTATAATTTGACAGTCGTAACTTGTTGTCTTGTGAGATACAATATTACGTAGGTGTCTATCAATGAGTCTTGTTGACATCAACATTTTAGACTCTATTGAAACGAAATTTTGATAATTATTTTCATTAGTATAACTGCATCTATGTGACTGAAATAGACGATGACAACATGGAAGAGTAGCGTTATCAGTACTGTTGATATAATGAATCAATCAAGACAAAAACAGATCGGAAAATTTTGAATTCAGAAATTGCGTTCTTTTTTTTGTATTTTGGTTTAGGTTTTTTCTTTTAGAGAAATTAATATTGCACTGTAACTAACTAGATTAGTAATTTATGAGGAAACTTCCTCAAATGACTGAGGGCTTTGCACTGAGATTTTTTCCATAAAAAGGACTCTGTGCGAATAGAAAAAATAACTTAATATGATAAGAGTGTATACGTCTTTCTTTCTGAGTTATTAACATTTCATTAGATTAATCACCATAACAAAAGATGTACTGAACACTCAAAGTACAAAATTTCGATCTAAAACTTTGTATCACAAATAGATCTCATGACTTTATAGTTGATCTAAACGTTACGATCAAAATGAATGTTTCTTTCTTCAAATATTGAGTTTGAAGAAACACCTTCACGGTACGACATGTTAGGAAAAGGGATTTTTCTTGAAAACTCATTATGTCGAGAAGGAAGCATTCTTTTTGATTAAAACATTTCGTTAGGTCCTGATCTGTGATTTTAGTGCAGTTTTATAAAAACTTGACTTTTCATCACATAGGTTTCTTCGAACTGAAATATAAAACTAAAAAAATGTTAAGAAACTACCTGTAGATTTAAGTTTCGTGAAATAACCATCCTGAACCGAAAAGTCCAAATAAAATATTTTTAAATTCATTCTAACTTCTTAATTATCCTTTAACCATCAATATTAATGAATTGAACAGTGCTAATAGGTGTTTTTTATATTAATATTAATGATTAACTAAAACCAATTAAGCTATTGCTTAATTTAGTTATTGACAACATGATCGACTCTTGTGGCATATTCATAGTTTGATGCTCATGTTAGAGAGCTCTTCTGGTAAATATACAAAAATTTTCGATATCGATTTCTGCATAAATTTGTAGAATTCTGCACAATTGTTTTAAATATAATTCGTTCTAATGAAATGCTCCGTTTTTATACAATAGATAGATGGATCCTCTTTCGAATGATAGATAAAGGATTTAATATTTGATCCTTAAAACCAAAGCAATTATAGGTTGTCTAGATAACTTTACTTATAATTTTTAGAATTTTAAGACTGAGATTCTCAAAAATTAGAATAAACTAAGGAAAAACCATATCCCTTATCCTTAGTGATAACGAGCTTTCTTTCAAATGAGAATATCATGATGACTATCGCTTGAAGTTGATTGAGAAAATGCATTTACACGCGCGAGAGTCATATTTTCTCATGTGTACTCTAGAAATTTCTTGATCAGTAAAGTTTGGAGACGTGAAAATTTTTTTATTGGTGTACTTTCATTGACGAATATCTTCAGAAAGTTTCATAAAAATTTCAAATATTGTTTTGAAAATCGATATTGGAAGAAAACCAAGTGACCTTATGGGATATCTTCTTGTCATCATTTCGTTCTTTAATTATAAATACTTTATAAATTTTGAATCAAATTTACGAAGAAACAATGATATTTAACTTCTAATAATTCTATTTTATTCATTAAACAATGTATAGTATGACTATTCAGATATCAAAACATTATGTTTTATAATGTGTTTTCGTTTATATAAACAAACACTTAGAACAGCAAAGATACCAATAGCTAATGCAATACATAAAACAATAATAAGTGCTTGAGTGTCTGGTGGAAATTTTCTTGATGATCGATTTTTAGCTAATTGATTAAGTAACGATGCAAGTCGACGACCTGCTTGTGCTAAACGTTGATCAATAAGAGGCCAATTTCGATTGAAATATTCATCACCTAATGTAAAATTTCTTGAAACATTAAGTTTAATATTATTGTCATCAAAATAAACTTGTTTACAAACATAATCAACACTTTCATCAATCCATATTTTATAATCATTATATGTTTCATTAATTAATAAAGATTGATTAAACATAAGTGATTTCAAATATTCATAATAAAGATTAACATCTGATTGAAAATGACGATTAATACGAGTATTAATTATTTCAACATCCCATATTGCATGAAGATTTGTTAAATTTGCTCCATTGAAGAAGAAACCTAGAAGATAATTTTATAAATAAATTAAACAAAAAAAATGAAATAAATTTACCTTTGGCATTATTTCCACCAAGATCTCCTCGAAAACCGCAATGTAATGGTTGATGAACATCACCAGCAAAATGAACAAGAAAAAAAAGAGCTTGTTGTTGTTGAACATAATCACAATTATTATCAATTAATCTTTGTGAATAATTCTTTAATGCACCTTCAACACATCTATTATTTAAACAGTCTCTTGTTGAAATATATTCACAATTCCAATCAGGTGTGTTTATAAAATGCAATTCACGAGACCATTGCCAGTTAGTATAATCTAATGGATTTGTATCTCGATAAAGTATTATATCAGGCCATGATGCAATTGCACTTAAATTACCTGATAAATCCGATGGTATATAATTATAAATCCAATTATTAGTCGATGAATCTAATTGACTTTGAGCAAGATGTGCAACAAGACTATGACCAATTGGCCCCCAACCAAAAACACAAAGAATACATTGATAAAATAGAACGAAGTACAATCTTAACATGGACATGATATGAAATGGATGTCGACGAATGAAAAGAAAAACAAACCATATAGAAAATAATAATGATCGATGGGTGGCCAAATAGATAAGCAATCAAAATGGACGAAAGACATGATTCATTGTTTATGTTGTAATTCTATCTCGTTTATTTATCTTCTGTTGAAACCAATTGAATGAGAAATAAAAACACATTTTGACAATTATTTTTTTCTAATATTTCTAAACAATCGAATTGTATTTATTTAATTTAATGAAAATTTGTTCCTATGCTATTTTTTATAAAATCTTTATTTTGTATAACATTATTACAAATAGCAAGATGTGTGTTCTAACAGGGAAAATATTCTATTCTCAAATAACCAATTAAACCTTTTGTTTGTTTCATATTACTTTTTAGTAATACGATAGCATTTATATTGTTCAACTCACTATCTGCTATTATTGTTATTATATAATGGAGATTACTAATCGAAATATCAAGTTTTATTAACTATCAGAAGGCTTTTTTTCCTTCCAGTACATTCAATTTGATTTCAGTCTAGAGAAAACTATTTCAAAATTAATTCACATCGAATCTAAGAATGTCCTAAGAACATATTTTTTTTATTAATCCAGTCAATGAATACTATGTTTTTGGTTTTCGCTCCTGAGTTTATCTTCATAAGTATGTTTTATAAGAACATTCGCTTCAAACAACGGACATTTAACCGTAATCTTTAGGATGTGGTGTGAGTATGTTCTCTTCACTCAAACCAACACCTACACCGCGATGTGAAGTGTATGAGATACTATGTCATGCGCAATATCGTAAGGAACACTAAATCGATTATTGGAGTAGTAGACATCATCCAAAAATAATATCAGAGTAAAATTTTCTGTTTGAAAGTTAATTAATGTTACAAGTAAATTTCCAAGAAACTATTTAAGAACCCAGTCAAAACTGCTTTTGAGTAATACGACGAGAGAGAGAGAGAGCATTATGGAAAATAAAGAGTAGTGGAGCAGCTTTTGATAAAAATGCTTAAGAATAACAATGCATTTTGATATATTTATTCAGTTGTTGACAATTAAAAACTTTTCTAAAACCATTACAATGATTCACTAAATAAACCTAATTATAGCTTAGTGATCTATAAAAAAAAGTGCAAAATAAAAATTTCAGGTCCCATACATTGCAATTACTAAAGTCTTCAGCAAAAGTATGAGGAATACTTTCGTTAAACTTTTTCAAAACTTTGTTTTCTTTTATCATTCAAATTTCTACTTGTATTTCTGAATTTACAGATTGTATTACTGTTGTTCGAAAATTTTTTGACATGAAATATATTTTAACTTGAATTTTCAATAATAAATTATTGAATCAACATAAAATTATACATAACAGTTGAAATGACTTTAACGTGACAAATACAGATAAATCAAGTTTTCTTATAGAAGAATTCGTTCGTCAGTGATACTTGTATAGATTGAAAATACATGAAGTAGAAACTTCAACTACAAAATATAGACTATCATATATTCTACTGTAGGAAATCAGATTGAACGATACGATTGGATACAGTTTCGTATTCTAATGACCAAGATTAGAAGAAAATATGGTCATCTTTACGTACTCTATGTAACTCTAAACAGCCATGCAGGTTAAATTTACGGTGAAAAATATGGATAACTATATTATCCATCGACTTGGATATAAGAAATGAGATCTATTCCGTGTATCATGAAGAATCACTGTATTAGGTAGTTTCATCATTCAAACATGCCACTTCATGTCTAGATATTTTGAAAAGATATTATCTAAACAAAAATTTTAGAAAAAAGTGGTGCATGTCATTTATTGAAAGGAAATGAGCAAAAAAATGAATTCACAATTTATTTGATGTAAATTCTATCAATCAAATTCTCTTCAATACCGTAAAAAATTTTGTATTCTATGATTATATGAATCTGCAACATATAAATTGAGTCGACTATCAAGTACTACCACCCAGGGCCTATTCAACGAAGTAGAATTATTACCATTAACACCTGTAACTTTAGCTATTGTTATTCCTTCTGTTTGTCCATTTATAAATAATTGTATTCGATGATTATTTCTATCAGCAACATACATATTATCCATCGGATCCAAAGTTACATCGGTTAGATAAGCCAATCCAGTTGTATTATTTCCTGTATTTCCATTGATATCACCGGTGAGCAGTGTTCAGCTAGTGGCACTTAATGGCCAACAAACAATATTATTGACAACATAATTGGCAATAATAAGACTATTGGACACTGAGTCAAAATAAGCACGGGTAGGACTTCCTAGTTGCGTAACGTTCATTCCATATGTACCATCGCCAGCGACCAAAGAATCCCATGATGGTCCTGATACATAGCACATAACTCTACTATTGCCATAGTCCACTATATAAAGTGTATCGGAAGTTGAATCATATGCAATGCCATAAGGAGTGATGGATTGATTACTTAAATTACTAGTACCACTTAAAATAAATATTCTTATGAAGCTTTCTAGTAAATAATATATATATATATAATTTACAAAAAACAAACTTGAGAAATCATTTTGAAAACTACTCACGTTTTGTACCACATGATGTAGTGAAACAGGCATGACGAAGGATACCGAATATACCGTTCCTTGTGAAAAAAGTTGCTTAGATTAGTTTTTATAATTTTATATCTTCCATCTGACAAGAAACATATACTGTATTAATCTGAAATAAATCTCATATAGATATATGCATAGTTGATGTTGGTAGTTTTTTGTCTGATGATGATATCTGTGTAATAGGTACCGAAATATCACGTGTTATTACAAGTTTAGCTGTTTTTTTTTGCATTTTTTATCTATGTTAAACATTTGTCCATTTTATTCATTCTTAATATGATACATATATACAGCAATCAAATGAACAGAGAACTTGTTTGCGAAGACAATAGTCAAGTCTACTAAAAACAATGTATCGATTCTTTAATTAAAAGATATTCATTGTCGCATAATTTTTTTTTATATCAATAATGATTGAAAATAAATCGAAAAATTGTTTATTGAATTCTGAAATTTCCTTTTGAAATTCTTATGATGTAAATTTATTCATGTAAATAATTGGATACAAGTGAGACAAGAGAAAAATACATTCTTTCTTATATGTTTTTGTTTTGGACTTTGTTAGAAGAACAATTGGAATTATAGTAATGATGATAGCAACTATTAAAGCAACAACAATAGATACTATCACGTATTTACGTGTACATCTGCAACAAACATCGATCAGAAATATAAATATATCATAGACAAAATATTTGAAAAAACCTTACAATTTTTCTTTTTCTATTTCTTTTCTTATTCCGATGATAATTGTTAATAATTCCGAATTTATCTGAAGAAACATCCGTAGCCTATTTTTTAGTCAAGAAATTTTTCATAAAGAGAAATGAAGAAAATAATTAAATAGTTTACTTTGATACTATTACAATGATTATTGTTATTAATATTCTATATAAGAATATAAATATTCATTATTTTTGAGAAAATAAACATATACTAACATTAACCCTTTACTCCCCGGCTTGGTCGTTTTCGACCCATTCGTACAATCTGCATAATTTAGTAAGAAAACATCCGCTTGAGAAGATTATCAAATATTTGTGTAGAGAATTGAACTGGCTATAAATGCATAAAAAAAGTTTTCTCTCCAATCATTCTTTACCCAACTTATTTGAACCAAAAAATTGCAAATTTTCAAAAATATGAAAAAACCTGTTTTCTAAGTTTGTGCCGTTTTGTTATTCACGTAGATTGAGTACTCAGACACTCTAATTGTTGATGTGTACTGCTACTGCACTAAGCTCTTTGAAAAAAAGATCAAATGGATTTGTTGATTATACGTGAAGGAGCATCATTCCTCAAGTCAATTTGGGTCGTTTTCGACCCATCCGGGGAGAGTGACATAAAATTTTTGTTTTTCTCAAATGATTTGTTTTCATTGATATGATTGCGTAAGTAGCAATATTTTTTTATTAACAACTTTTGTGCAGTTAAAAATAGTGAAACATGCTATAACAACCACTAGTAATTGAACATCGGTTAGGAAAAGCATAAACTAGACAATAGGATGGTGTAGGACATTAGCCAATCATTGACAAAAGTACACATATTCGACGTAAACAAAAACGCTGTTCAAACAAAACAGTTATTAGCTGTTTGAAATGTCGAATACATTTCTCTTACAGCAACACGTAATTGTTTCAAAAATTTTCATTGTAAAAAATCGAAATAGTTATGAGCTATCAGTGTTTTCTCTAGTGTTGTTCATTGTAAATTTTCACTTAAAAGTAATTACATTCATCTAATATCATTTAGAAAAACGATTAAGTTTTCCAGAATAAGTTATTTTACGAAAGAAAATACGACACTTCATAGAAATTAAGCATTAAACGATCTAACAAAATCTTAATAAAAACAAACAAAACAAAAATCAAAATTTCATGTCACTCAACCCGAATGGGTCGAAAACGACCCATTTCTCAGTATCACAAAGAAAGAGCTTCATTCAAATTTGACTATATCCCTGTCATATGGGGTACGCGTATAGTCTATTCTTATACTTCAATCAGAACTAATGTTGCTGGGTCGATTTTAGGGGTAAAGGGTTAAGATACGTAATTTTCGACGAATTTGATCGATATTTATTAGTTTTTATGAATATTGACTGTGAATGATTCTGCATATTTTCAGATTTTGTCCACCAATGCATATATTGTTGGAAATTGTTTGTTGAGTCATTAACTTTCATGAAATATGGATATAACTATAAAGGAAAAATGATAGAAGAAAGGAGTTTTAATGATTTGATTATGAGATAATATATCATAGTAATTGTTAGATTTATTATTTGTTGATCGAATACTAAAATGAATGGTACCATTTGATTATGTCTTTATTATAATGGAAGATAGAGAACCTACTTGATGATAAGGGAATTGTTGACAACGAAGACATGATACTTTTATAACGTTTGTCTGAGTTGACAATGCATTACCTAAAAGACTTATTATTCTCTAAGAAAAAGACATTATTTCCAATATAATATCTACTTCTCATTATGTTATCCATTTTTTCCAAGGATCGAGAATATATTGTTATACTTTCGATTTCTCTTAGTAATCGAGCAAAAATGAATTATTTCACTGATGTGATGATTAAATTAAAATATAAAAAGGAATTTCAATATTTTTCGATTTTTTTGCATATAAGAAAAAAAAAGCAAAGAATATGTTATATAAAGGCTTCATATATTTATAGAGTATGTTTGAAAGTCGCGCTTTGGAGTTAATGAAAGAAAAAAAATCATGTTAGGTCATTATTTCATTTTTTTACATACCACCAAAGAAGATGGTAGATGCTTTTCTTTATTTAAAAAATAAAAATTAAAAAAAATTTTAAAACTAAATTCTTCAGTACTGAAAAATAAATTGTATTCTATGATTATGTGAATCTGTAACGAACATGCAGAATTACTACTATTGACATCTCTAGTTCCAACGAGATTCTATTAATATCACTAACAAGAAATATCTCACTAGTTGCAATAAATCGTCAACGAATAGTATTATCAGTCAAGTGATTCATAATGCCAAGATTGTCTAAGAATTAATCAAAATAAAGTCCAATATATGGCATGAATTGTGCATTGTCGTGGTCAAAATAAAGTACAATAATTATTTTTTTTCTCTCGTTTATCTTTCACACTGATGATTTCAAGTCTTGCCAATGGCACCTGCCAAATCTTTTTTTGTACAACATAAGGGGAAACTTGGCGGTGTAATGTCGCATTTAAAAGTATACTAAATTTGATCGTTGTCATTTCGTGCTATGTTGATGTAAACTCTATCCGAAGGAAGTATTGCTATAATAAAAATAAATTATCCTTGTTAGGTGAAATTACAGAATTTTATCGTATTTATTATTTTAGTTAAGAAATTTGAAGTTATTTACTACTATTCAACAATAATCATGAACACTTTATGTTTTTTTCTTAGGTGGGTATAGAAGAAAAAAATATTCTCATTTATTTGTCGTTGTTTTGAGTTTGAGCAAAAATATGAGTAGAATTGTAACGATAATAATGTTGAGAACAGCTACATCGACGATTGATATTGTCATATTTCCACTTGAACTTCTATATTAAATATGAATAGAAGAACGAATGCATCATTATAGATAAAAAAATACCAGTCATCTCACTTTTTCTTTTCGTCAGTCTTCATATTTTGATAGTAATTAATTATTGTGTTTTCCATTCGATTTAACTATGCTTCTTTTGCCGAATTTTCTTTTGAGGAATAATTTCATAGATAAATGTGTGAATCGATGTGATATTTTACGAAAATTATTATTAACAATAGACTATGAAAAAAAAGATTTCTATATTTTAATGAACTTTCTTCGAAAGAAAAGAGATTTCATTTAGCAAATTCAGATCATTCTGATAGTTTCGACAAAAACGATCGTAATATAAGAGAACCAATTATTTTAACCAAATAATTTCTATTCTAATTCAAAGCTAACTAGCGATTGTATCTGTGACAAATATACTGAATTATCAAATACCTTTACTTGTGATAGAGATCGACAATACTGATTCATTTTTATAACACTAACAGAACGTAGCATTTTCATGGAATATTTTTCTTTATTTTAATCACTTATTTCATTAATGATAAATTTTCTCAAGAACAGTAATTTGAATATAAAGAGAAAAAAAGAAAAACATTATAGATATCAGTAACACTATGCCAAAAGTAAACAATTCTGATGATTGATAGACTTGTTTGTTGTTGGTGGAGTATTAATACAAATTATTCGACTTGATCTTGCTTTTGTGTATGACCAATGACCTTGAATAGGAGCAGTAGTCACCATGACATGAGTTTACATTAATAAACTTCTTTGGACTTTTTCAAAGATTGATAGTATTCATCTTTTGAACTACAAACTATTTGGTGATATCTCAGAATGCAGTCATGTTTATTTCTTGAGTGAACTGAAAGAAAATATATGATTTCTTCGACTAAATTTTTATATCTATATAAAAAGAATTGACATAAGTTTATTATTTCAGAAGTTTTCGAAAGAGAAAATATGTCGCATGTTGCATGAAACAATGTTGAATTGATTTATTTCGCTTTCGATCTATGAATGTATAGTATAGAATGAAGAATGTTTTCTTGAATACTCTTGATATTTACTACTAATTTATTATTGAGCAGTGAAGGCTTGACTAGCATTTAGTAATAGATGTTTCTTTTTATTCTTTTTCAATTTAAAACGATAGACAAATATGATTTTATATGACAAAACAAAAGAACATGATGCATATTTAGAATAAAATGGTTTTCTCAGACATATTCATATTGTTTTTTTTTAATCAGACATACTGATATTTAACAAGTTTAATATGAATATAATATATTAAAGTGGAATCTCTTTCATCAGAAATATTATAAAGAAAGAAGTCCAATTAATTTGTTGAAAAATTTCTTAGTCATTCTAAAATTTGGAATAATAAAGCGACAAATAAAACATAAAAATTCATTTAAAAACAAATTCTTTCATGTATCTAGAAAGTAGTAAACTCATATAGAAAGTTTGTCGAATATAACAAACATGTTTAGGTGATACTAAAACTATATTAGGCAAGAAAAAAATCTGTACATGATGACCAATGAAGAACTTGACAACATTCTGCATGTGTATTAAGAATCCTTATGATATTAGCAAGAATAAATTGTATAGGTTATATATCTATCCTTGTTTCGATCATGTTATTCATATTTAAAAAAAACATTGATTTATTACATTTATCTAAATTTTTAAAACGTTAAAAATGTATATCTAACTTCTTACATACACAATTATCGTGTTAAAAAGATGGTTGAACAGTATACATCTATATCATGATAAAATAAATATAATCTTTTTATCTAAATATAATTACTATGTTTATTTATTGTGTTGTTTTATACTTAGGTCAAAAGAAATATTTGTATGAAGTTATATCTGTGTGAACGACAAATTCAAACAAAGTTACGTTTAAATAATAAGAATCTTCAATAAAGAAAACAAACTCTATCAAATGTCGGCATTAATGAAAAGAAGATTCCTGTGTAGTACATAGCTGAAACATAAAAGCAAATAATTTCAACTGAGTAATCTGATTTGATGACAATTTCTTTGTACTTTCACATAGTTTTACTTTTCACAAACTATAGATTGAATAGACGAAAGAAAAAGAAACATCTATAGAAATATTCGTTGATAAATCTTATCTTGAGTAAAAAAGCTTTAAACAAAGACATGTTGCTGATTGAAGCTGAAGTTTTTGATCTCAACATTATGGAAAGTATCATTCGAAGTATCTACAACATTTTGTTTTTCATTTGATACATAGTTCAATGTATCGTGAGGCAATATTTCAATAAACAACTATTTTGTGTAATAGATAATTCTTTATTTTATTTTCTAAACATTTCATAGATTTGATATCGGTTAGTTTCCATATTCTAATATATTGCTCAAGTATTTGACTACGATATGCAAGACTACAGTCTATTATAAGTTGCGCAATAATTCACTTTTCATCTTGAATAGAGAAGGCAGATATGAGTGACGATGAAGACAAGTTCGTCATCTTCATTCAGACTGAGAGTTGTAATATTGGAGGATTTTCGAATCAATCTGGTTCTGCTGATTATTTAGATCAGTTTTAGTCAATAAAAATAAATCGCTTTAAACATCACTTTTTTCCTTTTTTTTAGCTCAAACTTTTCTAAATCTTCAAGAAAAAACGCCATGCCACACTTGTTTATGTCTGTATAGTTTCCCAAATATGGAGACGTGAAATTTCTCTGGCGCAAAAAAGTATTCGTTTACTTAATAACTGATGGTTAAACTGCAAATCTTGAAATTTTCCACTGAAGCTTTTATAAAAAAAAGATCTCATGTTTCTCTTCCAAACGATGATTCAAATCTAAATGTGACCGCTAACAAAACATCAATGAAACAAATTCTGAAATTTAGCTCAAAAGACATACTCTGAATTGTAGTTTTTATGAAATGAAATTCCGTGTGAAAATTTTTTCCATTGTATGCTATTTATAAGCGGCTTAGAAAAAAGAATACAGTAGTGAATTGTCATGTAATGAATAATGGTACGATAGTCTTTAGAAGGGATCAGTTGAAATTCATGTAAAATGTCGAATAATTTCGAAAACATGCATGAAAAAACCTATAATTCACTCAAACTGATTTGATAAATATAAATACACATTCTTTCGAATTTAATTCTTAAATTAAAATCATATTCCTCTCGCTATTTGAACATTAGATCAGTTCTACTCTTTCATAAAAGTAACGACTAGTCCAGTTCAATACACCTACATAATAGATTGAATAAGATCACTTCATGTTTTCTTCTTTCAAATTCAGTTGTTAGCTTGTACGTATGCTAGTTGATGACAGAATAAAGTATAGAAACACATGTAGTTATATCTTTCTGAAACTTATATGGTATAAGAGAAAATCACTGTGTTTGTTCATGAACAGAATCAGAGACATAGAATAAAAATATTATTGTAAGAAGATTGTGTTTTTTTAATCAAGAAACGGAATATGTCCCCTCAGCCAGTGCACAAGTAATTATTTTGATCATCGTATGATTAAGCATTTGTATGAAACAAGACACGTGTTATGTTTAAACATGATGTCTCTTGATAATCTGTTACAATCGAATCCACAAAGAAAACAAAGGATCTTGTTTTTCTTGAATCCATAGGAACTTTTTCTTCAGAAGGGTATTTAATGTAGTAAATGTTTCTCAATAATAAACTAGCATCTCGTAAGCATCATCATTGCTATCATCACAAGCAATATGACAACATTCTTTTTTTTTCATTCTTTCACTGTCACAACTACACATATGATACATATGTACCAGTAGCGCGACGTAAACGTCGCTAAGCCCTCTACTGAAAGGATAATAGTATGATGGAAATCAATTAAAATGATAAATCCCGAAGTTTTCACTTCCATCGACCTTTTTGTGGAACTCATGTATTTTTTCGAAGAAAATAGTGAGCGTAAGTTTTAATTCGAGGTTCTTCACCTCTACTCCGCATTTCAGACGTCCCCCCTCCCGCTCCCATTACAGACATTAGCAACCAATGAAAAAGAATTTACACAATCATTTTGCGTATTTTATATTAGTTTATTGGGACTAAAGGACATACGTGAGTTCCACATTTTAGCATCAAAGAGGCTACGCTAACAAGCTTTTTTTATTTAAGTCTATATTTAATTTCACCCCTGATTTCAACGATTTCGATTGAGTGGATCCGATCATGACTTACTCTAGTAGAAATCTCTGATATATCATATATGTACATTCTTTTTCTCTCTAGATACTTTTTTTCTTTAATTTTTATTTGCATATTTTGTTTTTATTATTTATCTCCATATTTTTTCATACGTTTGTAGTTTTTCTTTAATTTTTTTTATATATTTCATTTGAACACTTACATTTTTTATCCTGATTATTAATTTTCGCAAAAAAAATGCACAAATGATTCTGTTTTTTCCAACAATTTTTAATTAGTTATAGGATAACACAAGTGATCCCGGAAAAAGCTTTTTTTTCTCGAATAACATAATTGATCGCCGGAATATTAGCAAGTTATGGCACCGTCTTTCAATCTGAGGCTCATTGAGCAGCTATATGGTCTTTTAGTAGTTAAATGTATGCTTTTATCATCATTACTTTCCGGCTTTCTCTTTGGTTCATGGTAGCTATGGTGTGGATGTGGGGTGGCGGTGGCTGTAATAGTAACTTAGCAACACCCACATCCTCGAGATCACTTGTGTTATTCTATAACTAATTAAAAATTATTAGAAAAAAAAATAGGATCATTTGTGCATTTTTTTGCGAAAATAAATATCTGGGATCAATTATGCTTAATTTCTGCCATCAAAATGTATTTATCCTTTCATTTGTTGTATGTATACATACTGTACTTTTTATTTCGTTGTGTATATATATATATACATACAAGTAATGCTCAGTGTTGCGCCTAGCGTAACCCTCGACTGTATCTGACCTACACTGTAAAAAAAAAGAGTGGTGTCACATATCCAAGATTTTGGAGAAGTGCTCACTTCTCCCACAGGAGATGCGCTGATTTTCTGTTGGAGATGTATCATCTCTTTGAGAGATGTGCATCCCCCACATTGGATGCTGCATCTCCTGCTGAAAATGCAGCATCTCCCGGCAGAGATGTCAGCACTTCTCCAAATTGCAGGATATGTGACACTGCTGATCCGGATCAAGACTAATAAAAATTTTATATAATAGTACACACGATACAAAAAAAAATAGAAGTATCGAATATTTATAATGGATTTTAGAAAAATAGGAAATCATTTTACGAGACTTCATGTGACTCCACTTGAATCCACCTGAATCCACTTGAGTCCAAGGGACTGGATTCTGCTGTTTCCCCCTTGCGCAAATTCAGGTGGGGAAAGCGCTTTTTTCTCGCCTAACTGACCTTTTAATTCTGCGACGCAGAGTGGGCGCGCGAAGCGCCTTCCGAAGAGCTCTGACCCATGCGAGTCTCTGTGTGCACAGTATCTGCAGCATCCTATCTGATGCATGTAGCATCCTAGATTATGCTGGTAGAATCTAAGATGATATTTGCAGCGTTCCAGATGATATCTGTAGCATCTCAGAATAGTTCAATATTTGAATCGAAAAGTTGAATACTTGAATAGTTGAATTTAATAATTGAATAATTGAACTGTAGTTCAATAATTGAATTCAAGTTTCAAGTTTGATACCACTGAATTCTGTATGAAGTAAATCTATATGGTTGTCGTCATTCATCATTTGACTTTCATCATTGGACTGAAGTATTTAATCTTCAACATTCTTTACGGATTCCATCAGAAGGCAATAATGGAAGGGCAGACAACAATTGTGAGTGTGAATCATCGATAACATTAAATGTAAAAGAAATCATTAATAAAGTGGAAAGTTTGCTTAAGGATGAATCTGCACATCAAAGTGGTTATATAAAGCGAGCATTAAACATAATGAATCATATGTCAGTCGTCGATCATCTACCATCAGGATATCGAAAAAATTTTCTAGCGTTGATAGTTTGTTCTTTTTCTGTTTTAAATTATTTGATGTACGAAGTCTAGACTGTGAATTATAGCATTATTCTGTATCTCGTATAATAATATATATGGTTGTACAATAAAACAAATCAATGTCTTCTGAATGAACAAAATTATTTTCTAAATTATCTAATTGTTTGATAACATTATCAATCTATCAGATGAATCAAATAAAAGAATGAACATAATTCTTTACCTTAACTCTATAATGCATAAATACGTAATATTTTTTTATTTGAAATAAAATATTTGATCTTTCATATAACATTCTACGTAGCAAAAGGATTTTATAGAGTTGAAAACTAAATATTCTTAGCCTAGAACAGCACAATAAGCATCATTGACACCCATAACTGTATGATCACAATTTTTTGGTTCGAAAACTTTACATTTGTCTCTACATGCTTCAGTTATGCATGTTGTATCAACAAATGATCGAAGAAAAACTGGTTTACAACGAAAACCAGTGCAACATGAACAAATACATGATAATGCACTAGTTGGAGTTGTACCAGTTGTACGATGTGTTGTTCTTGTATGATGATGAGTTGTTCGACCAGTTGAAGTTGCAAAGAATTGACCATAAGTAGCAGTCAAACAAACAGCAAACAGACACGAAACGAATAATAAATAATTCATGATCTTTGCAAAAAGAAAATATCAAAGTTTTCGTGCAATTATAATATGTCAGTTTCAATACCAAAAATCCTCGAATAGGAAAAGTTATCGAAATGACTTCTGTTAAACTTACCTTATTTTTTTTTGAATTCTTGAACCAAGTCTCCTTGAGTATGCTTTGATGCTATTGAAGAAATAATAGAAGCTATCGATTATATATGTCTCTGTATATTGTATTTGGTAAGTGATGTGAATGTGAAAATGACCACATGCTACTTCGATTATTCATTTGAATTTTTGTGACATAAAATAATATTTACCTTCGATATCAATAATGATAACAAAAGTCCAAAGATCGGTGGAGTCAAAGAAAACAAACGCCCAATTGTTTTAATATGACTGCTAAATTCAAAAAATACATGAAAAGGGTGTGGGATGTGGGTGTTGGTGGGTGGATGCTTGCATCTATTTCAATTTACAAATACCCACACATCTATGGATTTGTATCAAAAAGATGCTGCACTCTTCATGCAATAACGAACACAATTCATCATCTATTGTCTAAGATATGCTCCTATATAATGAATAGCTGGTTCATCTGTTGCTTGTCATAATCAAAATTAAAACTTATTTTAATAGATTTATCATAGTTGATTTTTTTGAACACATCATCAATACAGTTTTACGTATTTTGTATATCTTTTTTTATGACAAAGTTGATTTTAAATATCAACCTTTAATTTCTTATTAATTATTGTTATCAGTGTTTCGAATGGAACGATGACTCAGAGAGCACGAGCAAAGGATTTTCTTTGTTTCTCAAAGTGTACAAAATGTAGAGACAAAGGATGTACACCTGCTATTGGAAACACTGATTGTTATATCCAATCTGTCATAATGATTCTTTAAAAAACATTTAAATATGTGATGGAATTTTTTTAAGGGTGTGGGTGTGTATGTGGGTGTGCGTGTGTATGTGGGTGTGCGTGTGGATGTGGATGTGGATGTGCGTGTGGATGTGGGTGTTGGAGTGTGATGTGTTAACTAAAGGACACCCACACCCGCACTTACATCCACACCCACACCCACACCCACACCCACACCCACACCCACACCCACACCCACACCCACACCCACACCCACACCCACACCCACACCCACACCCACACAC
>CAJNSZ010000074.1:0-52123 GCA_905329745.1 Rotaria sp. Silwood2 | reverse complement strand
TGACTTAGTAAGTATTGATTAGTTATCTTCTAATCATCATTTACGAATGGTGACATCTTAAGATGTCACCATTCGTAAATGATGATTAGAAGATAACTAATCAATACTTACTAAGTCAGAATCAAACAAGAAATATCAAAAACATAAGCATAGTTACAAGTATTTGGCGCAACTGCATATGAGTGTACAAGATTGATTTTTCGTTTTCTCAGCCAATGCTCGATGTATATGGCTGAAATTTTGCCAGCAGATAGAGTAAGACAATGTCTATCTGTGGTATAAATATGGGACCTAAAAGATGTTCCATCATAGAGAAATCAAAGAAACAAGCCTTTCGGTTTTTCATGACCAGGGGGATATATATGTGTATGGATTCTCTTGATAGAAATTGTGGTGATCCATTTAACGCCAATGCAATTCTTGAAGAACAAAAGTGGAAGTTTTTGTTGGCAAACTCTGCACAGTATGTTTTCTTTGAAATTTGACTTTGATATTTGACTTTGATATTTATGTCATTGCTAACGGACTTGGTTGACTGCGTGTTTCAGAAAACGAAGGATAAAAATTTAATTGATCGTGGAATAGCATCTTCAGCACTGTGCCGCAATGATAGAAGCAAACGTGTGTCAACGAGTGCAACAAGTCTTAAGAATACTTTCTATTGTTGTACGACGAATCTGTGCAACGGTATTTCAATGACCAGAAATCAGCCCATCCTTCACTTCTTTTCTATAAGTGTCACCACTCACATATCGATAGCTTCAATATTCACAAACCTTCTTTTGTACTTGCTCATGAGATAATTATTAATCGACCTTTGTTTTTTTGCTTCATAGTCCTCTAGAAATTTTCCTTTTGATAATGAAATAAAATTCCTTGTCACATGCATTGCTACCATATCAACCTCATATCGACTTTTTACAACAACCATTTGGAGAGAATGCTTGTAACTTTTGAAAATAACATGATAGAGAGCTGCAGTTCTCACTGCTGAATGGAGCACAGTGGGGCGCGTAGTATTATGAAATGATCAGGCTTTCAGGTAATACTTATCATGGTAAACCTTTGAGTGCAAATTCGACAAGACTACTATTCCCTAAACGTATGACGGATTTTCAATTCCAAACAGTTAAATTGATAATTCGAATCAACATCCACGATTTTAGACAAGTCCCACATCTATATCTCTTATAGTTCCGCAGTTGTAAGCAACACATGAGTGTCGGTGTTTGCAGGTATAGATCGCTCTTTCATTAAACAAACGCCCACACCCACATCCGCATCTATGCGCATACACACACTCACTCACATCCACCACACCCACACCCACACCCACACCTCGAAAGAGAAGATCAAAAAGATAATTGGAAGGAATGCAATGGCACCAAAACAAGTACCCAAATGATAATCTCCACATTTTTGCATCAGCCACAACTTCCTTGGAACCTTATACACATGAGCCTAATCGACACATACATCAGCCATCGTCTCATCAATAAGCAGGTTTGATAATCCCATCTTCACTTTCATGCTACACCTTTCTATTCTTTTGCACTCGAATAAAACCATTCGACTTAAAAAAACACATCCATTTCAACACTCTAAAAGACTCTTCAATATGTAATATGCTGGATTCTACAGATACCTGATGGTGACTATATGAGCAATAGTCGAAACGCATCGTATGATGCCTGGAATTATTCTTACGTAAACACACTTGCATTCACCCACACCCTGTTCATATAATTCGAACATCACAAAGTCAAAGTGGATCTTGAAAAGATCAAGTGCGGAAATAGGAAGGAGACTCTTTTTCTCAATCTACAAAACTGAGCACATCTTTCAAAAGCTTATGAATACAGGAGTATGGATGATGGTATGCCATACGGAAGGAACAAGAAGCATTGGACAAACAACAGGCGGCTGAAGTAAAGAGAAGATTCTCAAGTGTACATTGAATTCAACCACTCTCAAATGAACACTTGTTTCTTGCTAAAGGAATTGTTTTTGTAGAATGCATTATGCACAATTTTGAAGATTGATCAGTTTTCCATAGATCAAATCTGTTACTAAACGAAAAGTTAGTTATCAAAGTGTGCTTGATCACGTGCAGATTTACTTCAGACGTGTAAACGAAATGCAAAGTACCACTCCTAGTAGATTCAGAGACTGGGAGAAAATGTTTGCACCACTGATGACCAATACATTCTGTTTGTATATACGTGGTATGCGGTTCGTGAGGGAACAATATACCTCTCCCTTGGATACATTTGCGTACTGAGCAACTTTGTCACCAGTTATCGTCTTGCTGCCTTGCTGTCCGATGGATGTCACACGAATTCCCACTGGATACTTTCAGTCAAGACCAATTATAAGTTGATCCATGAAAATAAGTTAAACGATCAGTAATCGCTTTCCCTTGACAAGAACGCCAGTCGACGTGAAATTTTGATGCCATCCATCACTATATCCTATAGGTACAGTACCAATCCACTGAGTTTCTGTCGTTGTGTATTTGATTTCATAACCGATCTTCTCACCAGCATTCACTTGTTTGACGAGGTCTATTGTCGAATGAAGAGACATATCGGTTTGAAGACGGAAAGGAAGCAAATGGTTTAACACTTCATTTGGAGGACCCATCAATGCTATTCCGCATCGAACCATGTTAAAGAATGGCCTCTCGATTTGATACAAAGTAGCAGCTGAGTTTGCGCAGTGAATAATTTGTTCTCTTTGATTAGGGATGACGTCCAGAAATTCATAGAAGCGAAAGAGTTGACGTAGAAAATAGATTCTGTGATTCACATCCTCAGCCGTAGAAAAGTGAGTGAAGACTCCAGATAAGTTTAGATTTGGATTTAGGGACACAATCTTAATTACTTCTCGCACTTCCTCTAATGTCTTACAACCAAGCCTATTGAGACCTGTATCGACTTTTAGATGGAAGTTGATTGGTTTCTGAACGAAACGAGCCGCTTCCTGGACCCATTGCAACGAGATGCCTGTAACTGTGATTCCAAAACGACGGGCCAATGACAAGTACTCCGGAGGGATGTAGGTAAGAACGAGGATAGAGAAATCTGTCGAGAGTTGGCGACGCAGATGAAGTGCTTCATCCAATGTGGCGACACCTAACCAAGTTGCGCCAGACGAAAGAGTAGTGCGAGCTATCTCTAACATGCCGTGTCCATATGCATTGGCTTTGACGACAGCCATTAGATGCACCTTCTTCCCGATGAATGGTTTGAGTTGACGAACATTTGAACTCACCGCGTCAAGATCAATATTGATCCACGTAGGTCGCAAAAGAGATGACGATGCCCTAAATGAATAGGATTGTATTGACACTTTGTTCTCATTATTGATACATCGCTTTTCTACAAAAATACAGCGAAAAAAAATCTTTCTCAATTGTTAGATGTATTGAACTGTTTGCGGGTGTTCAAACGCAGAAACTCATAATCATTTGGGAGTCGTTGAAATGGCAAACTTTTTCTTGTTTTACTGGCCATCTTTCTTCTGCTCAGCAAGACAGGAGTTACTGCACTATGAATGATCTTAATTTATGATTCATAATAAAGCTTCTCATATTACAGATTAAGTGTGCCTTGTATTTGTGTTTGTATATTCAATATGCATTCTTATCAATTTGAACTCAACAAGTTATTCTGTCACTCAAATTATGGTTGTGCTGTAACAGAATTTGCAGGGTCAGAATCAATATCATATGTGGAGCTTCTTTTTTGACATTCGTACTCCTCTGCTGTATCTTCTGGGAAGATCGGAACATGTTTGAGCATCATTGAAAATGAAGCCACGATATGTGCCGTTCGACACTAATTTATTGAATGAATCATTCAAATTCTTATGAAAGTGAGTACTTACAGTGTGTTTTGCATCATTGCAGCAGTAATGTTGAAGTCAAAGACATTGAAAGTCGGTAATGCAAGAATAAAAATGAATATGGTATTTATGATCAAAAGTAAACTAAGTATGAGGGGCATCATACTGTATCTAGAAATGAAGAAATTAATTAATATTAATCTCTTTTACGTACTAGACTGTCTTCTAACGCTCAGATCGAAGAGAAAGAACGATCTATTTGATAATGGAGAGTATCGGTGTGAGGTGTAGATGTGAGTGGATCGTTGTGGTTCAGGGGTCCTAATGGGCTGGGCCAAGCCCAACCCAGTCCAGCCCAGCCCAGTCCAGCCCATGGGTCGAAATTTTTCTAACAGAAAATCATGAGCTGGGCTGGATCGTCCGATTTTTTTATGGGTGCCCATGGGTCATATTTTAAATAAAAAATAAAAATTTTCAAAAGATGTCGCGTATTATCACTGAAATTGTTTTTTTGATAAATCGAATTTAATCCTTTTATTTGCTACAATATTTAAGCAATCAATGATGAGTGAATATATAAAACAAAAGAATAAGATAAGACAATTATTTATCATTTTTAAAAACTTTTTTTGTAGTAACAACATGTCATCGTCGAGTTCTTCTTATTTATCAACAATGTCATAATCATCACAAATTACTTCTTCAAATTGTCATAGTGCTTCGGCACCTGCAAATTCTATTCAATCATCAATATCCATTATTACTCGTGATTCATCGAATGCTGTCAATTCATCATCACGTATGCAACAGTATACAACTGATCGAATTAAATTTCTATTAAAACAACAACCATCGACATACAAGGTTCTTGAAAATGAGAAAAATAAATCTTCAATATGTTGGAAAGTGTTTGGTTTTCCAGCTAAAAGAATAGAAAATACTAATGAATATCAAAAGATTGATGGTTTTACAAGTTGTCGAACATGTTATCAAACATTTTCTTATACAGTAACTACTGGTACTAGAAATATGCTTTCTCATTCGAGCAGTCATCCTATTCCGCAATGTTGCACATTGCGGGAACCAGTTCCGCCCCCAGAATCAGTTCCCTCAATTCCGGAATTCCTACCGATTCCGCCTCAGACACAATTCCGGNAATTCCGGAATCCCTCCAACCTAATTCCGGAATTCCTTTAACTAATTCCGGAATTCATCCAACTAATTCCGGAATTGTGTCCGAGACGGAATCGGTAGGAATTCCGCGGAATTCCGGGGAATTCCTATCGATTTCGTGTGCGATGCAATTCCGGAATTCCGTAACGGAATTCGGTCGTGTTTCGAAGGATATAACCTTGCAATACAAGGCAACAAGTGAGGGTGAGGGGAGATGGTGTGATTCCATCACGGAATTCCGGAATTGTGTCTGAGGCGGAATCGGTAGGAATTCCGGAATTGAGGGAACTGATTCTGGGGGCGGAACTGGTTCCCGCAATGTGCAACATTGCGGAATAGGATGTATTCTCTCTCATTCATGTGTTAAAAATTTATCAAATACGAATATAACAAAATTTACATCTTCATCATCTTCCAGTCAAGTTAAATCTAATGATATGATGAAAATCTATAAAAAAAGTTAAATTAAGTGAACAAGAATTAAATACTGTTAAAAATCTTGTTTCTTCATGGATCTGCCATGACATGAGATCGTTCAAAATTATTGAAGATTTAGGATTGAAGGATCTTCTACAAGAATTTATTGTTTTAGGTCAAGTCTTTATTTTCTCATCGAATTTTTTGTACTTGTTCTTCAGGATCAAAATTTGGTGAATTTGATGTCAGTTGTGCTTTACGTGGTGCCGATACAATATCTAATCATATTTATGATTTAGCTGATGATTATCGTTTAAAATTAAAAGATATTCTTCGAGAACCACTTGAAAGTGGTGCTCTTTGTGTTAGTCCTGATCTTTGGTCAGGCGACCACATGAAAATCTCTTATTTGGGTATTACAGCAACGTTTACTACCTCAAATCATGAATATAAAACTGTTGATTTACGTTGTAAACCGTTTGTTGGTGATGATCATAGTGAGAAAAATATATTAATTGTAAGTATAACTTTTTCGAATACAAAATTATTCATTTTCACGTTCTTTCTATACGGTATACTCATGTAAATGTTAACAAAATCTAAAAGTTATCCTTCATATCAACAATTCTTTGATTTAAACTGATTTAAAACTATATTACTACAGCCAGTTTTGAATTGGTTATATGACTATGAGACAAAAATGTAGCAATTTTTTTATTTTTTTTTCATGGAATATAATGGAGATGCTTATTTGTTTAATATTCTAAATGAGTAGGAAATATAAATAATCTATTAGCTATTTGAGTGGAATCTCTAAATTCAAATATAATACAGTGAATCATTATATTTTTCCTGATTTTTAATTCAAATTCAATATTTAAAATAATATTTTTTTTAATGGTGATTTATCTACATAACAATATTTTCCAAAGAAAATAGTTAAGAAAAGAATATTTCATAACATAGACGACAAAAAGACTTCATAGATTCATTAATTTGATATTAAACCACTTGAAGTCTTTATTGTATTAAATCTGAAATTTTTTTAGGCCATCCAAAAAGCACTAGAACCTTATGGTATTGATGATTTAACAAAATTGAGTTTTATGTCAGACCGAGGTACGAATCTGATCAAAGCTCTTCAAACTTATGAAACATTATTTTGTTTTCCGCATCGGATCAACAACGTTTTGAAAAGAGCTTTTTTTCAACAAAAGATTCGTCAAACATCGACAAATTCATTAACAACTGTTCAAACGACAACAACAACACCATCAAGTTCAAATATTGTTACAAATGAAAACTGTCAATCATCTTCATCATCATCATCAGAAGAAGAGGAAGAAGAATTGTTTAAACTAACAAAGCAAATTAAAAAGAAAAAAACAAAAAAAAATAAATCATTAATCCATATTGAAAATGATCCAATGAAATTAGAATTAAAAGATTTACATATAAAAGCTCAAGAAATAATTGAAACCATTAAACAATGTAAAAAGTTGGTTCGATATATTAAGAAGGTACTTAATTTCTTGAACTTGGATTATTTTAAAATACTCATATATAATGGGGAAGTTATCAACAATGTCAGTGAAAAACCTTATTACTGCCACTGCTTCAATACACAGAAATTTATTTCTTAATATTTTTTATTTTTCTATTTCATTTAGAATGGTCTCAATAAAGATATACAAGCTAATGGTGGCGTTGCGTTGCAACAATCAACGGTCGTGAGATGGTTATCGTTAATTGATTTGTTGGAAAGTTTAGTTAAATCGTATAAACAAACTAAACGAATATTATTTAGTCGACGACAACAAGAAAAAATCAATAAAATCGATGAATATGTATTAAAACAGTTAATTTGTTTGCTTAAACCATTCCAACATGTATTGCAATTGGTTCAACAAGGTGATTGTCCGTCCTTATATATGGTTCTTCCTTGTACATTAACTTTGAGAAAAGCATTATCATCATTTGATGAATTAATGAAACATCAAATGTCAAAAACAGCTGATAATAAAGATGAAAATACTGAAAATATTGATGTTGAAGAAGCAGAACTGCTTGCAGAATCCGAAGGTAAATTAAAATATTTTTCTTTTACGACTTTACGACATATTATAAAATTTTTTCCTTGTCTCAGGTCTTCGAATACTTCGAATACGTTTATTAGAATTATTTGATTTAATGTTTATATTGGATTTACGCCATTATACTGCTACATTATTACATCCACGTTATCGACAACTAAAAGGTTGTTCAAATGCTGAACGTGATGAAGTTTATAGCTATATTCGTGAAGAAATGAAACGAATTATTTACGAGTCCAAACAAGAAGAAGATAGAGTTTCGCCTGTAAATAAAAACGTAAAGTTCAAGTTTCTATTCTTCAACAATATGAAGATGATGATGATCTGAATTCATCAAAAGTTGAGAATAATAGTTCAGGAAGTGAAGATTATGATTATAATTCGGTACACACAGATGAATTAGCAAGATATTTAGCTTTAGAGCTTGACAAATCAAAATTGTCATCAAATCCACTTGAGTTTTGGAAAGAATATCAAGGAATGTTTCCTGTTCTATCGAAGCTTGCTCGACAAATTCATTGTATACCTGCATCATCATCTGCAGTAGAAAGATGTTTTAGTTCAAGTGGTTTTATTATTAATGAACGTCGAACATCATTAAGTCCTGATCAACTCGACAATATAATAGTAATTAGGTCAGTAAAAAAATTACTGAAGTAATATGTTGTTTTATATTGTCTTAGTTTATTTTTGTATATTATGTTTATTTATTGATATTTGTCACTTGTAATATATACTGCGTATTTATGATGCTGCTATTGATATCTTCATTTCATTTTGTATTAACTATGTGTAGGTATAAAGAAATTAATGTTTTTTTGTATATATTTTTTGTTATTTTTATTGAGATAACTTCTTTGTTATTATTAATTTGAAAAATAAGTTTTGAAATTTAATTTATGAAATAAAAGAATAGTAAGGTCTATTATATATTTTTCAATATGACAAACTAAACTATCTATGAGAACAATTTTAATAACATATGTGGCCCATGGGTACCCATGGGCTGGGCCGGTTTTTGGGAGAAAACCATGGGTGGGCCGGGTTAAAGTTCGATAGCCCATGTGTTGACTTTCATAGGCCCAGCCCAGCCCATTAGGACCCCTGCTGTGGTTATAGGTATGAATGAAGAAGTATTCACATCCACACTTACATATGTTCTGTTGCGATAAGATTTCTGATCAAACATTGACATTGAGGACTGAGAGAAAAGAATGAAAAAATATTGATCTTGAACATTTCAAACATGCTGTTTATTGATTATCTATTTCTACAGTAGTAACAACAAAAGAAATGAAGTTTTTGAATCAATAAAGAATATAAAATGATTCACAACTCAATAAATATTTTTGAACGATGCATAATACTTGAAATATTCAGTTTTTAAATAAATATTTCTTTCAAAATAATAATCGAATACGATCCTCTATAAGTGTCTTATTTTTATTCAAAAGATTTTTTCTAAATAATTAAATTTTTCTGAATTAAACCAAGATATTATTATCATCAGAAGCAGTATGATGCTTTTTTTTCTGATACTCTCAGCTAGTCATACAATATATATACAATCTCATACACTTGTATACATGCCAAAGAGAACGATGAAATAAAAATTATGACAAAAAAGGTCATTCAGAGAGATATATAGAGGAAAAGATTAATACGTTTGCTCATATTTTTGTACTCTTTTGAATGATTCAATTGTTATTGAATCGGTACGAGATTAGAAATTTCGAACTGTTTCATGTAGTTTAATAAAAATCAGCATATTTAATCGAACCTTATAGTATCATCATCATATTACTTCTTTGACAATGAAATAATTTCTTCAGTATTTTTATCATCATATGCACCATGCACATTCATGAGTATTTTTTATCGGTAACGAAAAATAATCTGTTATATTCTAGATTCTGGTTCTAGACCCATCACTGAATTTGATATATTTCCTTTAAATTATCATATAAGCATTTAATGTACCTGAATTCACTGTGTAATTAATGTTTATCTAAATCATCTATGTGAAATACATCATCAACATCTGAACATCGTTTTAAGTGAGAAAATGAAAATTATTGTATATAAAGTAATGATAAATTTTTAGAGAACTTCTATTATTAACGAAATAACATCTAATATAATCAGTTACTCTATTAATAAAAAAATTCAAACGCTTGCATTAATCATTCGCTTTTACTTTTCGTCAATTTCTTTTGATTATTTTAATACTAAACGTACATTGTTACAATAATAGTTGTCCAATAGCTGGAGACGCAGTTTAATGACCCAATCGGTGATTATAAAATGAACATCTGCTATTTTATTCTATATGAAAGTTGTAATTGTGTTTCAGCAATTTGAACTTTTTGCCATAAATTTTCTTAGTCATGATATTAATACAGTATGCCCAACCTAAACTCTCTCAAGGACAAAAATATATTCCTTTTTCACTTGTTTGTTTCTCTCTTTCTCTCTCTCTTGTATGAGTAATACAATAAACTATATGCGTATAAATATATTGTATTTTATATGTCTATTATTTTGTTTTATTATGCATTTATTTTGACGTCATCTGTTCTAATATTGAGAGAAAACAAACAGCAATGTAAAAATAAAAACAAAATTCTATTTAATATTTTTCATTCTTTAAGTGTAAGTAGGCCTAAACTTACTTGTTTTGAAGATTGATCGTGTTATGTAGTCTATAAGCTTCACAAATGGTCACGCACTCTATTACCAACAATTGATAGTATTAAAAATAGCTGAATATCCTTTTGCTCTTTGATATCATCGATACTTATACACATGAAAAAAACACGTGCTACATCATTACTTTTTTTTTCTCAACCTTCATCTAAGAAGGTATTACTATTGTTCTTTTTAATGATACAATTTGCATTTTTCTGGACACCTCGAATGATCATTTGCCTCATTATATCTAACCCTTTCAAAGTGTAATCAACGGAAAAAAAAATGTGCGTCACAATAGTCAATCATCAATAGATAAAACAGGACGTTTGTGTTGCATCGAAATATGTTGTGTGAAGGCCTACTAGGATCTATTTTTTGTTGAACTTATTTGATTTTCTTCAACGTTTCCGAGTTTTTTTCATATCATATGTGCTATCAATATAAGATTTTTGATCAGATCAATTTGAAGAATTTGTTCTAACTGTCATTTGAAAAATGTCAAATTGAAAATGTCTCCTACATTGCAAAGTAGAAAATTATTTATAAAGAAAGAAATAAGGGATTTGTTTTCTAATCAGAAAGTCAAAAGCGAATTTGTGTGAGTTTTCCTAGAATTTTGCATTGAATTTAGTTATTGAAGCATTTTTGAAAAATCGCAAAAATAATTTTCCATTTTATAACTATTTTTTGATTTATTTTATTTCACGCTCAAAACATGAATCCACAAAAACAATAGCTAGAATCCAATAAAAAAAACCTGTTCGAAAACTACTAACAAGAGAACTAACAAATAAGTTAATTTTAACAAAATTGAGAAAAAACTGCTGAAAAACATATAAACTAAACTGACTAATAGTTTGCGAAATTTCATCTTACATTGCATTATACCTAGAAAATTTATCGTCATAGTGCATGATTATTCAATTTATGTTGATTTAGAAATCATTTAGTTGCCAATGTCAAGAAAATAACCACTTCTTTAATGAAAAACCATTCAGTACCTCTAACATTGCGTGAACATTTGCTGCATATTCTGTATTAAATATTTCATACATTTGACCCAATTGAAATAGTCATTGCTTTGGACTGTGAATTTATTGTAATATGTTTATTATATTATTGGATAAGCGACAATTATTTCCTACAAGAAATAATGATATAATTAAAAGATGAAAATTATACCATAATTTGAAAATAGACAGCAGGTTACTTACATGATTTAATAATAGTTTATGGAGTGTTTTTAACGTTTCATAATCAAATGCTGTTTTGTGAAAAATTATGTTTCTTCTAAAACGAAGAAAATGATATACAAAGATTAACAAAATATATTACTTGCACTAATATTTTCATATCTCTAATGATCCAAATGTAGACTAATTTTGTACAATCACAAAAAAATACAAATTCATACATATACCAAATTGATTACTGATAAAGTTGGATGTAATTGGACAATTTCTTTGATTGATTTCATCTCTTGAACAAAACGTTGATGATGTACATATACGACAGTAATGGAATCGTTCCGTGCTTTTCTCAAACCGAACTGAATACAGTCTAAACGTATTAAAACTCTTGACAAGTAAGGGGAATCATTAGAAGATTTGCCTTTCTAATTAAATGATCTTCTATATACACTTCATATATGTTTTTAATTTATCTACAATAAGTAAAAAAACAACTATTACAACTATTTAGAAAAATAAAAATAGTTCTATAGTTTATTAAATTTATTGATAATTGTGGAATCAAATCTTTATTTGTACATATTTTATGAATGATTGAAAAGACTAAAACTCATCTTCTGATAATATGAATAGAATTGAGACTAAAACTTTTACGAACAGATGAAACATTGAGAACAAGAAAAACTCTAGAGAAACAAGATGGAATTCGAGTTTCGCTCGAATAAGAAATGCGGTATGCAGCTTAGATACGAATTTGGAAAAATACTATTTTGCACAAATAACAAGCAATTGTTCTTTGGATAACGAATAAATCACTTTTTTCTTAACGATGGTTTTGTTTTGTAGAATCTAGCATTGTGTTTTCGCTTTTGAATCCGAAAAGTAAGGCTTCTGTCAATCAGCTAATCAAACTTACCATTAACTCTTAAAAGCCCAAAGGCCTTATCGTCACAAATTGGAAAAATTAACCACTAAAATACAAGTTCTAAGATCCCAATAAAAATTATTTATAGTAAAAAAAAAAAAATTTTTTTCTTACGGAGATATAAAGTGTCCCTTGGAAGGGACATTGGGTCTTAATGGTTCAAATTTTTCACTTTTCTGAATGTATACAAGGAAAGTGTTTTCAAGTGAATAAGTTTATTTCTTTTGCTCTAACCAAAATAAATAAATAGAAACTAATGTTTTCAATAACTTTTTAACAAAAAAATCAAAATACATATTTGCAATAAGGAACATTCAAGGATAATCTGAACTTTGGTCGAAAGGAATAATGTCGAAAAAAATGATGCAAATGTCAAAAGATAAAATGTCGAAAGATACATATATTCAAATATAAAAACGTCGATAGTAAAAATATTGGAGGACAAAAAAATTTCAAAACAGATTTAGACTTTTTTACTCAGCATATAAAATAATCAACAGTTTCATGTAAATGAATTTTATTATTAAATAAAAAATGGATCTAAGACAAGCAAAATATTCTCGTTAAGTCAATTGAACAAGTTAATTCAAATTTTTGGCGCATTATTTCTTCTTCTTCACGATGGAAGACAGACCAGTAAAAATATCAGATGCACTTAGTAAATAGTTACTATATCGATGATACAAAGCATCTATTCGGTTTTGTAATGCTGCAGTGCGTTTATTAAGATGCGAAGCACTTTACAGTAGTGTGCCGCGAGTTTTCTTTTATTAATGCGATGCGAAGCACAGCATTTATGTAGTCCTTCTCGTACGCATCCAACGTTCACATTTTGTGACGAGATGATCTCGAGAATGGCACATCGTCTGATGTTCGTTGAAATGTCATGAGAATCAATGAGTTCTGAATGTGTACCAAATTTTGTCCGATTTTCTTCGTGACCTTTGGTTCGTCCAAAGTAAAATCCGGATGTTATAAATAATCTACGGATTTTATTTTCATTATGTTGATATATTGAAGCGAGACTTAGCACTGATTTTTAGCAGTTATTAATTATCGCTAGCAGTTAGGATGAGCCATCGACATCTTTCTTGTTAATTATCAGAAATCTGTAGGGAACTACTAGCAATATTATTTATTATGGCTGTACAGTAGAGGGTATGGGCGTGGGTTGAGACTATTTGGTGGCATAAGAAAGTTTTTGAAAATGTTTTGTTGTTAAAGTTTTCTGTTATACTTTGTTTCATAATGAAACATTAGTTGAAACTAAGCTTATAAAATGATACAAAATTCTTAAACTAATCAAAATTTCCTATAATTTCAAATAAAAAACAATAATGAACCTAATTCTCATTGATGTAATTAATTATTCTTGCACATATGATAATTTATTTCATTCATCAGATAAAAAACGATAAGATATTTACACAAGATACAACCATTATATCGACCAAGTAGAGTACGATCAACTTGAAGTATTCAACGTTCCAGCGAACTCATGCTTCTTTTGCGATATAGATCTTTGTCCACAATTGAACATTTAAATATTACTTTTAACGAAATATGCACTGCTCTGTCACTACGTCATCATAAGCCAATACCAAATATCCAATTTTACGAACATTATCTGCACCAAGTAGCTGATGATACTCGACTGCGACTTTTGTTGCTGCGGTATATAACTCTTAGCAATATTATTCCATTAATTTATGCATCAACTATTTATTTACATGAAGAATTGATACTTATTGATTTGTATGATGTTAGTAAGTTATCACAAAGTAAAGTCAAATACAAAATCACTCAGTACTTTTCATCAATTGTCTTACGTCTTTGACTATAATCAGTAAATTTCACTCAGTATGAAAAAAAACATTTGTTTAAATTTTTACTTGTTTTTATTTTTTGATATAAATATTAACAATGATGCTATTTTTACATTGAAATTTCAATCAATTATAGACATAATAAGATAAACCCGAGATTTCACTTTTAATAACAGTTGGTGATGCCTTTAGATTTGGTTCAAATCAAGTGGAAAATGGTACATTCCGGATTCCCGTGGCGCTCTCGGGATTCCCACGAGATTCAGAATTCCAAAATTCATTGATTTCCCCTTATTTATTTCAGTTTAAAATTGAGTGCTGTCTGTTTTTGACTTCAGATTGAACGTAAATAGAAAATTGTCTGTCATGTGTGCTTATTGTTTACTAACAACATACTTTGTATTTTTCCATTGATTATATCTTATTTTCTACCTCTTTATTTCTCCTGTTCGAGCAGGTAAAAAAAAACAAAAGAGAAAAGGAAAAGAAAAGTTGGTCGAAACTAGAAAACATCACTGACTATTGTCTTAGGAATGTGACAATAATCTTATTGCCTCAAAATGAGGCTGTTATTATTATTGCTACCTATGAAGCAGATATTGTCTTTTTGTTATCATATTATTATTTGATGCAGAATAAAGAAAAAAAATGTATTCTGAGAAAAAATATCCGAAACATAATGGTGTTATAAGTCACGTAGACTGTTTTAAATGAACGTTTTTTTCGTTAATTGTAAAATATCACTTCACCCAATGTTCGATAAAAATACATTATATGATGCATTATAAATTTGTACGTGCACGTTCAAAAGGACATAGTTTTCACAATTGATGATCGAGGATTATTCGAGAGAAAATGAAAAAAAGATACAGAATATGGATTGTACTTTACTATTACTTTATTTTTTAAAGTTGAATGAATCCTTTGTCTTTGAAAGCAAAAGGTAAATAAACGAAAAAAAACTTCATCATTTATTGTTACGGATCAATGATTTACTTATCATGCTTTATAGATAAATGACTCATTCATCTACATCTTTTAGTATAAAAGATTGGAATGATGAAACGTTGTCCTAAAACCTAGGGGAGTTTTTTCATCATACTTTATTTTTTGCAGATAATTGAATCAATTATCCTTAGAAAATAAAGATGATGAATTTGTTTATCTTTAAATAATAAATATAGTTTTTTTTCGTTAATTTATCTTTATTTTTTAAAGACAAAGGATTTCATTATCTCCATTTTTTGTATATAAATGATTCATTGAACTTTATCCTTTAATATAACTAGATAGTAAGGCTAAAAGGCGGTTCCCACTACAGAACGGAAAAAAAAGAAAGTCATGACAAAAAGATATATATATATATATCACAAAATGTAATCGATAGAGCATAAAGTTTTACGTAAATAAAGTAGGTAGGCACGCATAGTATATACTTTATTTTTCTCTGTTAGACAGAAAAAGGTATTTTCTACATTGGTTGGGTTTTTTTTCTTGTAGTTATTCTGAATCTGTATTTTGATCTTTCACAAAGGTATCTTGTTTTCAGATGGTATAGTTATTTTTTTGTAATAAGAAAGGAAGTCACCGTTACTGGCTACCGTATGACGAGGTAACCGAAAATTCGTGAATTTAATACTATCATCAGAAAATAGCTGGTTGGTGAACATTACAATTTCTTATAAGGCTCGATGAAAAGTTTTTGAATTGAGAAATTATAACACGTTCGATAATATTTTACAGAGAATCACGATGTTCTGTGAAAAGCTATTTCTTAAAGAGGGAATCAAATCCATGAACTTTTTGTTAGTCCATTACTCGATAACTAGTAATCTTCTTCTAGTATAAACAGTTTTAAGCTGACGTCTTTGTTTCTAAAGGCGATGTCTTCTTTTACTTTTACTTAAAATTACGTAAAAGACAGATTCACATTATTGTTGATAAATTCGTAATAGTTCTGTGAGGAAATAAATTCAGTGCCAGTGCACTAAGTTATTCTAGAAAGCAATGAAAAAAGTACTTTTAAGTATTGGAAGAGCGCTCAGATGCTAAAAGGGTACTGTGGTGCTCATAGAAGTTTGTAACATTAGATAGAAATAATGTTCATAGATAGGTGAGATTAGTACCCTTCAAATACAGTTTTTTTCGATCAAGAAAAAAATCAACTTACGATGCGAAAATAACGGCACAAAATGTCGACCGTTATATTTCGACATTGTTATACGAAATTTTCTCCTCTTTTGAATTGCATGACTTATTTTTATTGGACATTGATAAACAAAATAGTATATGAGAAGAAATAAAGACATTCTAAAAATAGTTCTACACGTTTTGTACTTTTCACAATAGCGACAAAAATTATCGATTATGGTATCTCTTCTTTAAATAGGTGTTAGAACAATCATTTTTATCAGCTCAGCTGATAGGAAATTCTCTCTTGCTTCTAGTAGTATCGAATTTGTATTTGTCATGCGTTCATAAACGAAATGAGACGAAAGAAAGAAGAATATCCGTACAAGAAAGTTTTGATCTTTTTATTATATTTATCGAAGAAGTCTTTTAAATTAACTGAAATATGATATTAAGATGATAGCAGATGTACTAGCTTGTAAATTAGTTTTACTAAGTCATTTGATCTTTTGTTTCCTAATAGAAGCCAATAACTTTAATATTTTAGTTTTTCAATTATTCTTTTACAATTTTTCTGCGAATTAAGTTAAAACTGTTCCAATTAGTGTTTTAGTTGATTTACAGGATTTCTCCGATAAATCAATGAAAAGATCAAATACTACGTGTATGAATATATATTTTTTTCCTTGGTGCTATTTCGTTCATGAACGCACGAAAAATACGTATTATATCCTACTAGAAACAAGAGAAAATTTCTGATCAGCTGATAAAAGTAAATTATCATTCTAATCCATGTTGAAAGAAGAGACATGGTAGTCGATATTATGTGTCGTTATTTTAAAGTGCACAAAAAGTGCAGAACTATTTTTAGGATGTCTCTATTTCTTCTCATGCTGTTTTGTTCATGAATGTTTAATAAAAATAAGTCATATACAGTTCGAAAGAGGAGAAAATTTCGCGTTGAATTGTAAAAAATTTCTTTCCAAAGCAATGTCTATGAAGAAATATAAGGGTCGTATTGTTTGTCATTAATCTTGCATTGTAAGTTATATAGAGAAAATAACGAGTTTTTGTAAAATTTGTTAAAGCTTTGCAATGATCGATGAATTTACATGTATAGGTGGTTTTGTTGAAATTTCCGAATTGATTGTCAAGTGGAAATATGCAAGTTAGAGCATCAGTTAGTATATTTTCCTCAGTCAGAGTACGGAGTGCGAGAGAAGCTTGTTCTAAATATCTCTAATTCCAATAAAATTTCTAGAGATTTCTATTCGTCAAATCACTCAAATTCTTAATCAAATTTGAGAAAAAAATCATTTTTCTCGCCAACTAGTCTTCTCTTCATCATAAAAACCGGATAGTAGTAGTGTTACATTCACTTATAGTTCTGGTCTGAATTTTTATCTTATTTTTCAGTACTATGAGTAGCACTGATAGATTGCAGAAGAAAACTGCGCTGGTAGTCTTCGACCTATAAGTATACCGTTACGGTTGTGTTTTTTTATTTTATGTATGATTACTCCTATTTTCTTTTTTGTGCATAAAGATTAGACACTAGATATTGTGTCCTGAAAAACTAGTTCTTAATAGTATTAGTATAAATAAACAGAAAATAAAAAAATATTCAAAATAATATAGCTTGACTCGTTCAATCCTGATGAAAAAAAACTCGTAAGCGTGACCATAATAGATTTATGGGATATCGGCTTGATGATCTATTGATCGAAAGGTAACAAAATTTATTCTATTCTGCTGTGACAGATAAATGAACAGAAAATTGTTACACATTTTATGAAGAGATGTAAGCCGATCGGTTGAGCAGCTGCCACTGCCAAACAAATGTGGGTGTTTGATTTTTCAACATTTTCTATGTTCTCAATCAGTCTTTTAAAGATGTTACCGTCTGATTTCTGATCAGTAAGATCTATAACATCGTTTTCTTAATTTTTCCATCTAAAATTTCTCGAAATTCAGAAAATTTCAGCTTTCACTGATCATACGCCACTGTACACCTCTAATTATATTGATATGATTTTTTTAAGAGAAAGATTTGATCATTATTGAAAAATCTTTTGTTTTTTAGATGAATTCATTCATTTATTATTTGCTCATCTTCCTTTCGATCTCTATTAAACATGGACACAGTTATTCATCTGGTGCTCCACCGATTGCATGCGGACCAATGCTTCCTCAACATGATGTTTCTTCTCAAGCATGTTCATCGAAGTATATAATTGAATCGAACACGTTACAATATTCTACAAATGATACAGTGCAGAGTGAGTATAATTAAGAAAATTTTTCCTCATCAAATAATGTTTTTTCTTCAATCATAGTTACTATTCGTGGTTCAACAATTTCTAATACATTTAGAGGTATTCTATTAATAGCAAAAACAAAAACCAATCAACAAATTATTGGAACTTGGTCAGTACTAGATTCAACTATTCAAACACTTAGTTGTGGTGGAATACCCAATACTGGCATCACTCATAACTCACCCGTGGATAAATCATCGATACACGCATCTTGGCATCCACCATCAACTATAACCAACGACCCCATTGTTATTAAGTAGATAAACTTTAGTTATTTTACTTTATTTTACATGTATATTAAACAATATTTAGAGCAACAATCGTCCAATCATTCAATCAAATATACGTTGGTTGTTTTAGTATTACATTAACTGCTAAATCTGTAAATTTTATTTAATTATAATTCAATAAAAATGTTTATTTTAATTTATTTAGACTAATGCATTAACCACTGTAGCAAGTGTAAGTATAATGATATGTTGTTTTTTATCTAATAAATTATCCAATCATCGTAACTCAATTTTTCATCGAAATATTTATAAAAATCGACATTTGAAAGTCTTTTGAAATTAATGTTCTCTTAATTTGCCTTTAAAATACTAATAAATCATTTTTATCTTCCATATATAATAGAAAATTTCATCAACAAGCAAGGTCATTAGTCGTTCTACTACTACTATTCGTGTCAATACTCCTCCTATTGTTAGGATTAATTGGACTTATAAAAATCGGATCACATCTGTTAAAATGCAGATTAAGAATTTAAAAAAGTCGCAATGGGTAGCTTTGGGTCTCTCACTTGATAAAAAAATGGTATAGCATATAAGTTTATTTTATATTTTATTAGTACTGATATTTTAATATATAGGGTCAAGATCATGTTTTTGTCTGCAAACGTTCAGCTAACGATAAAATTTCAGTTGTTCGTGGTATTAATCCACTTGGTAATTCACCAACAGTGTTAGGTGGTACTACGGCAAATTTGGGTGGTAAATTAACTCCTACTTTGTTGGCTCTCCGCAATGGTGTGGCTTATTGTGAATTTAATTTATCAAATTTTAGTGCCTCAAAACGCCGACGACGTGCTATTGCCAAACTATCTCAATCTCAACCTTATAGTACACTTATAGCTATTGGAAATTTAGATAGATTCGGTAAGTTTATAGTTTGTCCAGCTAACACTTCTATCAAAAGTGAGTTCGTTGCCACGTTTATTTTGTTTTCGTTCATCTCACAGCTTGTGAACACAGAAATAGAAAATTATCGGTACTATCTTACTCTACGAAGGATAAAAAAATGTTGCCAATGTTCTACTCAAAATCCGTCCAAAGTCCGTGAGCCGAACGAAAAATGTAAACCTTATAACGCACTCACTTTCCAGTAGCAGAGTTAGTTAGACAAGCTATTTAGATTTTGTTCAATAAAATGTCTTCTATTCATATAAATATAGACAGGATGATTAAGCATACATCACGTGCAGCACTGCCACGAATCGTTCGGCTTAACATAGCAACAGCAATTGCGTATAATTGAAATTCAACCGCATCACAATCCTCAAGTTAAAGGCAAGCATAAGTTAACGTCTATAAAAATCACTTGATTACTGCTAACTTTTCTGTTTTTCTGTATTGCTTTTTCTTCTTTATTTTTCTTATGATTAATGTGGGTTTTCTCTGAACAGTCCTATGATTATCTCAAGTTGTTTTTTTTTCACTCTCATTTGCTGTTATTGATTTTTCTTTACCGATGATATTATTCTTCTGTAAGTCTTTTCTATTGTTGTTCTTCTCTTCTAAGTAGTTTTATTATCACCAATGAAATCTTTAGAGTTGCTTCATTTCCTCCTTTTTCAACATAACAATGCTCGGCAAGAATAGTTGGTTATATTTTACATGAGTATTGTCGTTTCTGTCGCAGACGAGGACTACATATTCAATTACCATCTCGCCTGGTCTTTGTATTGAAGCAAGAGTCATAGACATCTTCCAAAACCAGAGTCTTACGATTGTTCGAGAAATTGGGCATATTTTGTCTGCCAGTGCTCAATTTTATTTTCTTAGTTTGTTTTCGTTACTTTCCCTCATGTATAAGTTTTTGAACCTAAAGCTCATCCTCACATTTATTAATCAGCCTTAAATGAATAATGATTGTTACAGCGATACCACAAATTGAGATAATCATTCTGCTATATTATTTTCTATCTTCTTTTGTCCTCGTTTGATCTCTATTACTACATTTTCTTCGTTTGTTCGTCATGTGCATTTATTATATATGTTTTCATTTGTTTTTCATTTCATACATAATAAAGTTCGTGCATATACATCAGCACATATAATATCTAAATATATAATAAATAAACAAAAGGAAAGGTACAATGAAACTCTAACATTTGGCGAGTCTGCAAGACAGCAACATTTTTATAAAGAAAACAACATTTCATATAAAAGCCTCTCAATGCTGGAGAGACTTGAAATTTTTCAGAGTTTTTAAGAAAAAGCTCGATTAAATTTTATATAATCTTATTGATTTAAGCCCCGTTTCCTCTAAAAGAATCGATCTGACCGCAGAAACGTTCAAATGACATGAAATTCTCAGAATATGTTGGAATCGTTGTGAAAAAGCTATGGTGAAATTTTCAGCATGATACCATGATGTTTGACGGAGATGCTGGCTAAACAAGGGTTAAAAATAGCAAATTTAGCAACCCATTTTTCTCAACCACGGTTCATGCGATGCATTTAAATTTATTTTTGCTTGAAAGAGCATGTCAGGATCTCGGGTACCACGTAATCCTATTTTTTAAATTTTTATTTTTTTACTGGAAAGAAGGAGTTACAAGATCAATGACTCAAAAGAACTCCTAAAAAATGGCGCTTCGGATGTGGGTGTTGATTTGGTTTCCACTGACACCAACAGTGACAGCCACAGTTGCACCCACATCTACAAGTTGTAGGTATGATGTTCAGATAGCGTCCACCCAGACTGGTACTCAGTTAATTAGTGCTAATTAGTTGAATACTAGTTAATCTAAGTACTACGTCGGATGAGTTCTATTTTATTGGTTAATTAATTAATTAACAGTTACAAATAAATAACTAGGAATCAAATAAAAAAAAGAACTTCTCACTATATTGACAACGTTGGAAAAAATAACTGTACTCATATTACAAATAATCCTTGCAAAGAAAAACACCAAGCAATCAAGGGAAAGAAGGGAGACGATACAGAGATATTATTCGATCAAGAGCATATATAATTATTATGATAACAATCTTTGACTTTGAACAAATATAGTAGTTTTTCTGATAAATTATATTAATCAATAATTCAATTTCAGTTATACGTAGTTTTCTAACAAACTGATCGATGAGGAATATAATTATAAAAGTTTAGTAGTAAAAAATGAAAATAATCAGTTAAATTCAATCGAACGGCTGAACAATAAACTGATAATTGTCCTCTATATGATAAATAATTAACTTCATTATGCCATCCACATAGATAACGAAAAATACATGGATGATTATTTCTGTATATAAATATTGAAATGTCATACAGTTTTAATTTCAGTGCATCTGAACAAGAATAAAATTCATCATGTTTATATTCTTTTTCTTGAAGTGCAACATCTCTTATAGCATTAACAAGTCTGTCAGGTGATTTTCCTCACATAGGTAAATGCTCAATAGTAGCCTTCACTTCAGATGTTGATGTTCTCATGGATAAGAATGCGGAGCACCAATCACTGGAGTTGTCAATCCTTTTAACAGTTCATTAATATAACTAATTTGTCCTTTACCATCAAGCCACATAATCCATTTAGCTAGTGAAAACATTCGTTCTCCAACAATTTTTAGTGTTTCTGTTGATTTTGCAGCAGACTTAACAAAAATTTAGCATCAGATTCGCGTATTTTCTGACCGTATTCGCTAACTGAGCTGTGCTGGCCCTCTAATGCGTTGTGCTGCGTGCAGAATTGTTTTCTCTATCGAATGCCATAATTTACAATGGGTTTAACGGGCAAAAACTAGCGTTTATTCAACAAATACTCATTTTTCTCCTGTGCACTGACATAACAAAAACAATATTTGCTGTCCAGACTCGTTTTTGAACCAGTGCTTTCTCTCGCATGATCTGTGCTAGACGCAGAATTTCATGCCATATCGATTGGTGTCACTTTCGACTCGACTCATCGGGTCAAAACCTATACTTTCTCTCGAAATACCCCCTCCAAAGGCCCGTTTAACCAGTAAATCCTGTCCGGATTCGCTTTTTAAGTTGTGCTGACTCTCGCATCAACTGTGCTAAAGGGTAGTTCAAAAGTTTCGACCCTTCTCTATAAATTGACGTTATTTATATGAAATACATATATAGGTAGTTGATCAAAATATACAGTCTCCTAGAGAATGATTAGAGCGATCACGTGAAAGAAAATAGTTCAAACTGTATCGGACTCATCAAAAGTTATGGTAATTTTATTAATCATAACTACACACTAAAATAAAATGTGTCACACTTATGTGTCACTGGTTATAGTGTCGCAGGCTCTCTCACGAAAATGTGTCGCAATTAGAATGTGCCGTATTATGAATCTGTCGTGTTCTATCTGCTTACTATTCATTCACCGTTCTGTTTTGTACACACAGCTACATATAGACAACTCGATTGAACATACGACACTTGTGTTTTTTCTTGTGTCTTTTTTTCTAGATTATTTCTCGATTAGTTATTAGTCGAGAACATGCCGATTGCGATCGATGATCGAGAGAGAGCTACTCTGAATCTGTCGGATCAAGATCGGACCAACTCGAGACCGACAAATCTCAAGATCTGAGCGAGTTGAATTTTCAGAATGGGAATAATTAAATCGAATTAAATTGAAAAAAATTTCATGCTTTGCTTTCGCAGAAGAAAAAATACGCTGTATACTAGACTCGAACGATGGTTTCAGAATGTGCCGTAGAAGAATGTGTTGAACCGTTGCTGGACAAAATGTGTCGCGACGAGCACCTAGTGTCGTACTTCAATGTATCGTACATTATGTCGCAAAGTATGATACGTGCGACACATTATATTTTAGTTTGTAAGCATTTTCCATCTTCCATTGTTTGCAAGATCAAAATTATTCTTGCAATGTTTAAGCTATTAAGATCTATCGAAATATTGTTTTCTACTTGTTTTTATTAGATAGTTTTTATATGGTTCGGTAGAGTTCGACAAGCTCTAGAAGAATATGAATATCAAATTTTGTAAAAAAATGTAAGATGGAAAATGCTTAGTCATGATTATTGAAATGACCATAACTTTTGATGAGTCCGACACAGTTTGAACTATTTTTTTTAAATGATAGCTCCAATCATTCTCTAGAAAACTGCATATTTTGATCAACTATCTATGTATGTATTTCATATAAATAACATCACTTTACAGGGAAGGGTTGAAACTTTTGGAGTACTCTTTACTATTGATCTTCTTCAAATCAATTTAAATCGCAGAAAAAAGAATCGATTTTCTTAACGTGATACTTATCGTTGAACTTTCTAATAAAGGGTGTGCAACTATCAGTAAAAACAAAACTCTGGAAAAACGCACATTTCTACTCTCTAATCTTTGGAATATTATGACGAAAGAATACGTTATTTTATCTAGCGAAATTCTAATGTTTTCTCATTTGTTCAGAGAATCATTTTTCATAAGAGAGATTTTCTTTTAGATTTGATTCTTTCTCGAAATTTAATATAAAACATAGAATTTATAACGAATCGTATCACAACGATTGTAATATTTTTCATTTAATATAGAGAGATAGTATCCTTTTACTTTAAGTATATCTTAATCAGTCATTTCTCTTTTTTCACTTAGTAGAAATAGAGATAGTATCTCTTTAGATTAAATCCATCTTAACTAGACATATCTTTTTTCATGTGATAGAGATTGAGATAGCGTCCATTTAGTTAAAATCTATTCTATAGAGAAAAGTCCTTTTGTTTAATCTAATACGGTTAGAGAGTGTTTCTTTTAGTTTTTGCGCATCGTCAGCGAGGAGTTCTTTTTTTTCATTTTAGTTTAGTTAAGGACAGATACCATTTATTGCCAATTGAGTAATTCAAAATGAAAATAATCTGCTTTTCCCCCTTGATATTAGACGTATGTTACAGCTGTAGGACTCTATCGTTCTACCTATAGAAGATGAATGATAATGAACTATAAAAGTAATTATGAATTTAATTAGAACTTTTTTTAATATTGTATTTATTTTTGTTATAATCGTGGAATCAGAACCATGTATATAACTTCCCAGGTCGAAAAGTACGGGCCGGTTCCGAGAGAAAAACACTGGAAATCGCCGAAACATGGAAGCAGGGTTCCTACGGAAAATTTTCCGGATTTTTTCCGGTGAGTTCCGACCAATTTCCCGTGTTTTCTGGCAGGATACGATGATTTTCCCCGCATTTTCCTGTCGGTTCCTGCAGTATCCCGTGGCCGGAACGATCGACCTGGGTTACTACGTCAAAATGTCCATTTTTTGTAATGAGGACTGTGAAAGTGACCCACTTTTTAGTCTATATGTTCATATTACTCTTCTCGTTCTGTTGCATGCTCGTATTCTCACATCCCACATAGTTCTTGCTATAGATGAAACACTCATCTTTCTCATTATCTGCGCATGATACTTTCGCCTCTCCTTCATTCGTTCCTAATATATCCAAGATGGCACATTTTTTATAATAAAGAAATCTGGTGGTGAATCAGACACTGCTGCATTTAGAATTAATCATTTCTCATGCAATGTACCGTCTTTTACATTACTCCTACAGCAGCTATCGTTAACAGTCACTAACTGACATCCATTGCCAATTTGAATGCTTTTTACACAGTCATTGCGCTCGATAACGACTTGATCCAGTATATAAACAGAATACATTGGAGTTGTTATTAGTAATTAGAAAACCAAAGAAAAGAAAAATGTCTTCCTCGTCGTTGTTACCATTCATTCAGATGCAACTTACTCGCTACGGAATGACCACTATCTTGGTTTTGGGCAATATTGGAAATGTATTCGTCGCACTTCTTTTCGGTAGACACCAGAAGAATGCTTGCTCGATGTATTTATTGTGCGCAGCGGTGATGAATAATGTTTTTCTCTTATCTAACATTCCTCTTCAAGTCTATATTACTTATTATGGTGATCCAACCTTAGGGTTTCCTATCTTTTGCAAATTACGTTACTATTTACCTAATGTGTGGGGTCAAATGGCCAGATATTTCGTCGTACTAGCATGTATCGATCGCTTTGCAGTGACGAGCACCAATATTCGTTTGCGAGCTTTTAGTCGCCCATCGAAAGCACGATACCTGATGAGCATTATTACCGTTTTCTGTCATCTCGTTGCCATTCATCTTCTCATCATGATAACAGTCACGAATGGACGATGTGGCCCAACTGGACCCTATTATGGTGTGTACACTTTTTATCTTTTTATCTTTTTCAATTTGATTCCACCTATAACGATGACTATCTTCGGTTATCTGGCCTATTTCAACATGAAGAGGCTACACTGTCGAGTACGACCCATTGAAAATGTTATTGTTGGTAGTCATGGCGTTGTTAGAGTTCATCGTCGAGATCGAGAATTGTTAAGCATGTTACTTGCCGAAGTCATTGTCTATGTAGTGGCAACACTTATCTATCCTTTCATTCTTTTAGAAGCTTCAATAACAAACCTCATGACCATCAATAAAAGCCTTCAACAGATCCAGATCGAAAACTTCATTTTATTCATTGCCTCATACCTGGTCACTTTTAATCATGCTGCGCCTTTCTATATTTACTTTATTACATCGCAAGCCTTTCGTCGTGATGTCAATCAGTTTGTGAACAGAGGTTGGCGTCGTATAATGAGACGGCCGGAAGCGACTATGAGTCAAGTGACAACACGGACGCCGTTGCAAGCAGAAACTCGATTCTAAGGCGAATTTAGAACACTATCTCTTTCAAGTCTAATGTTTTGAGTAATATAGCGTGTGGAATGTGAGTGGATGTGAGTGTGAGTGTGGGTGTGGGTGTGAATGTGAATGTGGGTCGTCTCTTCCTTCATACACATACACACACCCATACCCTATTATATAGAAATAAATATCGACATGTTTATTCAATTTATTCGCTGTATGTCTCATCTATGTATTCTTGGTGCTTCTATCACTCTTCTTAAGTTAATGTCTGTTTATCGTTGGTCAAATATTAGCATTCTAAGAATTTTAGATCAATTTGAAAATAGAATTATTATAAAATACGACTTAAAATTAAACGAAATTGATGCACTTTTTCGCTCATTCAGTCATGTAAAACAGCTTTATTTTATCAATGATAATATATCTAATCTGTCTGATTTTCTAAATGATATGCTAATGACAGTATCAAATTTAGTATTACAACATCCTATGAATGTAGCGCCTCTTATCTATGATAAATTCATTACACGAGAATGGATCGAACAAAACACACGATCACATAACTTCACTTACTCATGCGACATAAACAATTGCATTAGTATATGGCTTTAGTTCTATATTTTACTTTCTGTAATTTAACATGCACGTATATATTAAACATTCGTTGTTTTTTGTAATTTAGCAACTTGAATTATTCTCTTTTTCAATAAAAAATATATGACTTTATATGTAGTTGACGATATATTGTATAGGTTAATGATTTTGTTTTCGGGTGTGGATGTGGGTGTGGGTGTGGGTGGGTTCCTCTTCCTTACTCATAACAACACCCACGAATCCACAACCAAACCCACACCCCACCATCACTCACACGTACACCCTTCTTCCTGCAGCGGGCAAAGGTAGTTTCTCTGCATAGTCATGGAACAAAATAGAGGTAAAAGTTTCTCTTTTATTCGCGCTTCCTGTGATTTATTCCTCATAACGTTATTTTGTGCAGGAAAGAAAGAAACAAGTCATCGCATATTTTTTTCATTATTGTCGTCAGAATTTTGTTTCTCCTGCTTCATTTATAATGTAACGCTTCTGTCCCATAAGTAACTAGATGCATCAATGATGTATCCACACAATTTTAAAGTTCATTTTTCTCATAGCGTGCCCACATTACATGTAATTTTTTTCTTGTTTCTTCCTTTTGCAAAGAAAACAAGAAAAAAAACTTATTTTTTCTGTATAGCTGGTGAGTACAGGTTGTGTGTAAGTAATATTCGAAAGCCGCGAACATCTTCATTTTGAAACTTGCTTCTTTCATAATAATCTCGCTTCGATAAAATATCCCGCCAACTGCAGACATGTCTGTCATCTACTCGACTAAGAGTGCAAACAACTGATAAGGAAAAAAGGTCTATTGTAGAATCTATTAAGTGAAAGCAAATGCTTATTTCATTTGATATACTTGGGTTGTTTATCGTTTTTTTCGTGTTTCTTCTAATACCCATCGTCTATAAGATATTATTGTGGCCACCAACGCCTTCAAATGTCAAATGTGATTTTCAAGATGCTCTAGTTGTGATCAACTGGAATCCACAATCGAGGACTGATACATATCAAATCCGTTATAGATCAAAGAATAATCAAACTGCACAATTGTGTACCATACCAAATCTGGGGATGAATGCATATTCTCTCTCCATCGTCAATGATATTTTATATGAAATATGTATTGCAGCGGAGAATTCATTTGGAATCAGTTGTTTATCAAATATTATCAGTGGACGTTCTCGTGCACCCTCACCTGAGTATCTTAATGTTTCACATGACGCACGCGAAAGTAACTCTATGACTCTGCACTAGACGATAGTCGTTAACTGTGATGGTTACATTGTTAAACGAACAACATGCTTAGAAAGTGGCATATTTACTAATGTGAAGCAGTTAGAAAATCCAACGATCACAAACTTCGAAGATACTTCATTCACTTTTGGAATCAAATATTATTGCATGGTTGTCTCTCTCGACAGAGCTGGAGAAAGTGGTCAGTCAAATCTAGTTTCGGTTTTTCCTCGAGATCCTTCACCCCAAGACTTGATTGCTTCGTATGACGAGTGCACGGGAAACTCCATCAAACTACAATGGAAACCAGTATTGAACTGCGATAGATATGTTGTTCGAAGAGCGAGAATTTTCTTCAGCGGCGAAGAATTACCTATTGAGTTTTTACGTGACCCTGCAGTCAAAAAAATTGAGGATCCTTCATCCATATTTGGAGTCACATATTGTTATGTGGATGTTTCTGTCGATCGAGCTGGCGAAAATGGTCGATGAAATTTGGTTTCTGTTTGTCCTCGTGCTCCATCTTCCAATGATCTCGTTGTATCATATGATGAGAACATAGGAAGTTTCATCTCACTGCGTTGGAATCCAGTACCGAATTGTGTAGGTTATACTGTAAGAAGATTAAAAAATTCATTCAGAGGTATGGTCAATGCTCTCTGTAGCATTTCAAATGGTATAGAAATCATCCGGAGTGCTGCATCAATCCTGGAGATACTACCTACAATGCTACAGGAACTCTACAGGCATTCGATTTATTTTGAAACAAAATGGAAAGCTTTTTATTCTCTTATCTTTAGATGTTTATTGTAATAGGTGTTCATTATGTGATCCATGAGCATAGCAAATTAATCTACAACGTTTTGGCCAATTCTCTAAAGCGTGGTCGATTACGTTTTACTCAAGGTTTTCCTACTCCTCTTTGAGAGCATTTTTCAAGCCATTCATGGTTGACACTTTGTGTTTTCGTACTCGCTCCTTCATCATTTTCCAAATCGAATAGTCCATTGGAGCAGCATCTAGACTCTGAGGTAACCACTCGTCCGATGTTATAGCTTGGATATTATGTTATTTCATAGAAGTAATTGTCCCTTTTGCTGTATGGACTGGTGCATTGTCTTGATGAAGAATCATTTTCTTTCGTGTGCCACCAGGAAATAAACGAAGAATTTCATATTTCATAAATGGTTCTATTATATGTTCAATATAACGGGTGCGGCAGAATAAATGGCCGATCAGTATTTCGTCAATAACTTCTTCATTTTTTAGTTTCTAGGTTTGAACTTTTCTCCGAAAGATTCGTCATTCAATTCTCTACAAGATCTGTATTAAGTATTTTTCTGTACAAAGCGAAATGGAAATACGAAACAAGAATACTCAACACGTTCAAAAGGACCTACTTTCTAAACTGAAAAATCATTCTTTTAGATTTTTTCATCGGCTAGTGACCACAAAAATAAGATAATATAAGCATTTTCTAGCTCTTGAAAAACTCTATCAATTGATAATTATTTGAAAATTGTCATGCGCAGCTTTTCCATGTACACCGATAATCTTCTTTTTCAGATTTTCGAGAACTTAGCAGTTTTGCTCTGTAGTGTCGGATATCCTGCGAAAAGAGTCATAACTAAGTCAAAATGGCATCTTTCGGATTCTGGTTTTCTTTATTTTGATGGGAAAATATTACTGTACCAAGTGCAGAGGTGAAAGTTGCCCTAAAATCCGATTCTTCAATTTCGCTGGCGAAATAAAATGATATTTGAGTCATTTTGAATAGGATTTCGAAAAATGAAATTTTTCGATTTTCAGTTTGATTCGAACGAAATTTGATCTGCGCGACGAGAGAGCGCAACTATGAAAGTGCTCAAAAGCATTTTCAATTTTGTTACGTTACTTGCTGTGTTCTAAAAAAATGTTCTGAAGCTTAATTTTAAAATAGTTTAGAAAGTATGTTCTTTAGAACGTGTCGTGTATTCTTGTTTCGTATTTCTATTTCGCTTTGTACAGAAAAACACTTAATACAGATCTTGTAGAGAATTGAATGACGGATCTTTTGAGGAAAAGTTTCAAGCCTAGAAAATGAAAAATGAAGAAGTTATTGACGAAATACTGATCGACCATTTATTCTGCCGCACCCGTTAGTATCGGCTGGTAGTTGTTGAGTCATGTTCGATAAATTGTAATTGAGTTTTACCGTATGTGCTCACACCGATCCAGACCAGCACAGCCACCGGATGTAAATCATTTCGTTCGATTTTTTAACTTCTTCTGATAATCCATCACTTCTGACATAATATATATCTCTAACGCCTTAGTTTGCATCGAGATAAAACCATGCTTCGTCAGTAGGTACATCATATTTATCTTTTTCATAGTATAATCGATGATACATACCTCAAGCCCTAGATCGTCTGTTCTCAACAAGAGCTGGATATAATTGATGTACTGACCTTTTATTATGACATTTTGCATGAATAGCATCACGAATAATACGAACAGTACTACCAACACTAATATGATACCTTGCAGCCATTAAGGAAATTGTTGGAGGGTTTTCTTTATTGATGTAAGATGTAATACAACGAATAACTGAAGGTATTACTACATGACGTCGCCGATAAAATTTTGATTTTTGATTGTTTAATAAGGATACTTGGCACTGTTTTCCAACCTTATTGGCAATACGACTGGTGCTACTTTTTTATACATTTAAATTCATTTTCGATAATTCTTGTTGGATCGAAAGATATGAATACTTTTTTATCAAAAGATATTTGACAATACTTCCGATATTGTCAGATATTTTATTATGAGGCATTCCTCTATCGAAAATATAAATATCACGACAACATATGCACTGCTAGGGGTATCAATTGATATGAGAATCGTGAGAGCTATGTGAGTTATCAAAGAAAAAAAAACTGCATGCAAATCGTTTCAAAATAAATGGAATGGCCTGTAGAGATACTACCTGAAACGCTACAGTATCCCTCAAAACACTATCTGGGATACTGCAGCAATCTTTAACTCACTACCTGGAATACTACAGCATCCCTTAAGACACCACTTGGAATGCTGCAGCAATTCTTAAGACACTACATTGGATGCTGCAGCGGCCTTGGTGAAATCACCTGAGATGCTACAGCGACCGTAGAGATACTACCTGGAATGCTATGGCAACCCGAGAGACAGCCGATAGATTTCTACAGTAGCAGTAAAGAAACCAGTTGAGATACCACAGCAGTGTCACAAATGCCACCTGTAATGCAATAGGTTATATATTCAGATAGCCTCTTGAGATTTCCTTAGAGTACTTGTGTCATAACTAAAATAATGCCACGTTAATACTGGTGTGCATCAGTTCTAAAGATTAATACTAATACAAAAGCTTTGCAGTTCAATTGTCAATAGCAAATGTTAATACGAATGTGACATACCTTATATGTTCTTTTCAGTACTCTCAAAGCGGGAAATCAACGTAGACTTTACTGTGCACACAGAGACGAGTATGGGTCGCGGATGTTCGAGAGGCGTTACGCACCCCCGCGCTGCGACGTATATATAAAAGGTCAGGTACGGGGACCAATGTTTTTTCATCCGTTATTAACTGAAGTCGATCTTTTAATTTTCCGTCTTTGATAGATTTTGGAGCTTTGATAAGATGGAACATATAGAAAAGGACGTATAGAAAAGGACGTACAAGAAAAGCATAGAAAAAAGGCATCTATAAATAAGGATGTGTAGAAAAGATGTATACTAAGAGATGCAGAGATTAAAGTATGATCTTATTTAGTGTTTAGCCTTATTTTCGACTTCCCTCAGAAATGGCTTGCTGCTTGTTTGCCATCGTTTCCGGCAGAAATTATAAAGCGGATTATATGGTCGCATCGGATCACCTGGAAATTCGGAAGTAAATGATAAATCGATCATCTGATTAGCGATTATCCTTGAAACACAGCTATCGTCGGTTAGAGATTCTTCCTTTTACGTGCTTCGTATTATTACAGAACAAGATATGTGAGTTTAACATTGTAGCCCCGCAGGGACTGCATTGATTAGTTTTTGTTTTAAATTCAGAAAGTATTCAAATAGGCCATTGGATGCCAACACAACATAGATATTTATAATGCAGACTCTTAATACCCAGGTCCACGAATCCCACAATCGGATCGGATCGGATTCCTATTTTATTCTATCAAATCCCATAGAAATTTATAAGATCCTATCGACTCCTATACGCGTCTTGCTGAAAATCATCTGACAGAATGACAATGGAATTCTGTCTGATTACCAATCCGATAGGATCCCGGGAATGGACGCCCATGATATCCTACTGAAGCACACCGACAGGATTCTACACTTTCCAATAGCATTCGACGAAAATATAACTACGTCTTTTGGGCATTTAGATAAAAAAAAATAAAACGAGATAAAAAGAGTAGATGACTATACTACCCAATGAAAGCCGACGAAAGAAGAGAGTGTCACTCTCTAAAAGAAAATGGTGTCATACTGAACCTTTTTAAGGTGCCATTTTCAGAACGTTTTTCAGTTCTAGAGTTGTTCGCTAGAACTGGAAAAGATTTTAGTCGGAAAGGTTGGAATCTTTAGGAGTTCTATATAATGCTGGCTAAAACTCAAAAAAAGGTTCAGAAAATGGTACTCAAATCTGGAATCTTAAAAGGTTCAGGGTGTCATTCAAAACATTAAAAGATTCAGTATGACACCTGTTTTTTTCGAGAGTACGTTTTCCAATAGAAGAATAGAGCACAGTTTTTTTTAAATCTGACGGACGAATATAGCACTACATTATCGAGTGAAACCCGATGGAAGTTTAAGGCGTATAAGCACTTATCTCTTCCTCACCAGTTATCAGGGAGTTAGGATTTCTGGATCAAAAAATGTCCAAGTAATCTATCTATCAGTGTGTTATCTTTAGTTCTAAGGTTGGCATTGCTTTTTTTCCGACTTTTGCAAACACTAGATTATATAATAAGTAACCGAATATATTTTGGATAGGATTTAATAATTACCTTAACGAAAATCTACAGTGCACTCAGCAACTTGTCATAATTTGGAACGTGAACATAACTATAACTATTATCCGTTTCAAAATAAAGTCGACTCGGTTGTTTCTTGCATAACTCTGCAACACTGATAGCTATCGAGCTCTGGTTTTCACTGTTACAAAGAGGATAGCCCTGGGTGCAAGCCTATTTAAGAGTAAAAATACTTCCAAGGCTTTCTAGAGAATTTCAGAGAGTTTGTGGAAAACTATTGTCTGGTTTCTTTGATTAGGTGTACTTTCAATTTCAGTTTTGCCATACTATAGCGCGATGTCTCCTCTATAAATCCTGAAGTTTTCAGGCGTTTTTAATCTTTCCTTACAAAATTATGATCATTTTACCGAATTGTCGACCCTTTCCTAGGTATTTTCTGAAAAATGAAATTATGGAATTTCAACCTTAGAATTTGTCCACAGGTAGGTCTAATGGCTCATAGAATATTCTGGAAGTTTTAGTAAAAAAGGATGTTCCTTTCTCGAGATATTGGATTTTCAAATAAAATTGAAAATATATCTAACCAACCGAATCAGATAGTGACTTTCCAGAAAATCTCTGGGACTCCCTAGAAAAATTTTCAAGTGTTTTGATTATCAGATAGACTTGTACTCCCACTCATCTTCTTTTTAACAGTGGAAGCCCGAGCTCGATAGCAATCGACGTTGCCGTGTTTTTCAACAAACAAACGAGGTCCATTTTAATTTGAAATGAATAATAGCATCTAGAGGTTTGATTAGTTTTGAATCAATCGAAGTTCATGAAAGATTTTAAAGAAATCTAATAGGAATCCGGTGGTCGAAATATCCATCGGTTCTCACAGTCGGATATGATCGGAATTTCATTAGAATCCAATAGTTGGATCCGTTAGCCATTTTGTCACACGGAATCCTATTGGATTTTGTCGGATGGTTAGATCCCATAAGATCCGATCGGATTCATTATCGGCTTGATGCACCCTGGGGTGTGAGTGTAAATGTGAGTGAACAAATGAAAACCATCCACACCCACACCACAATCGATCTGTATAAGAATCATTAAGGCGAAAAATGCTTTTTTCATAGAGATTTTTCAGTTTATATATTTTTTCTTTGTATTTTGATCACTTTTCACAAGAGTCTTTACTAAAATTATGCCACAATGCGGCTGAAATATATCCTTTTTTGCTATAATATTATATTTTGTACTAATCCATTAATTAATTTTTTCAAATGGATTTACAAAATCATATCACAATTTTAGTGCGAAAAGAAAGATGATTTCAGCTACATTTTGGCACGATTTCAGTAAAGATTATTGTGAGAAGTGATGAAAATAAACAAAAAAAAATATGTCAACCGAAAAGTCTCTATGAAAAAAGTCATCTTTCGCCTTAATGATTCTAATACAGATCGATAGCTCAGGTGTCACCCTTTTCAATGGTGCAAACCGCTGGTCTATATATGATATTCAGCGAAAATTAGTCAAAAAATAGCCACTCACCTTTTATTTTGAATCGGGTGACAGAGATCAACCTACTGAGACTAACAGTGTTAACAGCATATTTTAACCCTGAATTTCACTCGCAGTCGTCTTATATCTCTACCATTTTCTTTCAAAACTTTAAGACGAGATCAAATTCTTGTTCCAGGTAGGGAAAGAAATCTTTCAGATAGTACCACCATTTTCCAGTGGGGTTCAATAGGTGATTCCAACTTACTCCCAAGCCTATTCTTCCAGTACACACATCTGAGCAAACGCTTGTGTTTTGAATTCTAAATAGATAACTGTGCAGAGCTCTCCAATGGCTATAAAAATCAACTGTTCATATTCGTTAGTTAATTATACAAGTGCATGAAAACTTTACAGCCATTTCATTAATATATAGGATTATCTTAAAAGAGAATTCGTGTTTCTTTCATATCTCAATCAATTTTAGATTAATCGTACTTTACAAAATTAGTCGACGAACATGGGTAAGTCACAGAACTTTCTAGCGACATAGCTAATAGACTTGACTTTGTTGTGGCTTGAGAATAAAGATATTAACCTCTCTATAACTGCTGATTTTGAAAAGAGACTCCATCATTGCATCTACCAGAGATTGCGAAAAGTTATATGATCCCTGGTTAAAGAAGGGAAGCCTTTTTTATGAGAAAGTTAAAAAACACATAGAGCCCTCCTCTCCTCATACTCAAATTGCAATGTTGACATTGAAACACCAACTCGTTTCGACCAACAATTGTAGTTCAACTAACCCAAAACAAAGCTGAAAAAGTAGTTGACTAATTATCATCTCTTTTATTGTTTAAAGCAAATTTCCAAGCAAGTTGTGTATGTGGCGAAGTATTTGACAATAATTGTGCACATTTTTTGTCAAATTGGATGATTAAGAATGGTGTGATGAGCGCATTGGANGATCATTCTTCAGTATCTAATATTCGATCTCGAAATACACATAACGATAAACTAAGTTTCCTATCAACTCATGTTCATGCTACAAAAGTTGATCGACATTGTCGTCGTCGTCGATCATTCAAATACCAAGTGAGTCTTTTGCCCTTGCTCTTCTACTACTTCTCATCATTCACTCGATTATTAAATCCGTCCGCTATGTAAAGTGTACTAGAAGAATCTAATGCCAAACCAAAAGGTACATAAAGTAGATTTGAAGCATTTCATTTTTGACCTGTACTACCAGCTATGGTGATAGCTGTCGAATTCCAACGAAGGACAGATGCTGTGTCTATAGAAGTAAAAATGTCGAAGAAAAAAAAATTTCTTCTATTTGCTTACTTGTTGTTGATTTTGGTCTGGTCAATAGAACGCCAAGAGTAACAGCAATAGCTATACTCAAAACAAGGCCTGTAACTATAGGTATAATAATACGTTGCTGTGCGCATCTACACAAAAAAAATATCAATCATGAAAGAAATATTTGAAATTAAAAAAAGTATAAATGATATTGACTTATTCTTTTTGTTTTTATCGTCTTTTTGATGATGTCCATTTTCAAAACTTGTCCAATCTGGCCATTCATTGCTCTGCTATTTCCATTTTAGACGTTAATTATTACCGAAAACAAAAGAAATTCTATGTAAAATACGATACCTTAGTGTGATTAGTAAATTTCGATTCTATTGTTTCTTTCATTGAATTTTTTTCTGAATCTTTATAACACTTTGAGTGTTGATTTGACTACAATGAAAAAAAGAACAAAATGCTCACATTCTTTTTTGTCTTTGCAAGCAATAAAACTATTTATAAATACGTTGAATAGCAAGCTTCGAAATTGGAAAATTGATATAGCAGATGCTGAATGTTTTGCAGTTTTCGGTTGCGAAACGAATGATTTATTGGATTCATTTTGAAGATCAGATGTACTGAGAATATTCGAGTCCTTCATTTTGTAAAAATAAAAATATTACCAACATTAGAAAATATTTAAAATTGTACTGAATTTAGATTTTTTTGGAAAGCAATAGGATTCCTTGGTATTATTTCTTGCTTGAGTTTCTTTTTTTGTTGATTGATCGTGATGATACTAAATCGAGTGAATGATGAGAAGTAGTAGAAGAGCAAGGGCAAAAGACTCACTTGGTATTTGAATGATCGACGACGACGACAATGTCGATCAACTTTTGTAGCATGAACATGAGTTGATAGGAAACTTAGTTTATCGTTATGTGTATTTCGAGATCGAATATTAGATACTGAAGAATGATCACGTACGTGCATATGAATCGACGTCAGTATTTTTTATTGCTGAATGTAGAATGGCTGTTTGTGTCTTGTTTATTGATGAAAGAAAAATAGGTTTATTATTCGTTTCTTCTATACTATCGTAAGAAAATATATGCTTTATAAGAGCTTCTGATTTCAATTTCTATTGAAGATGTATTTGATTTAGTTGAATTATTTCATTTTCTCTATTTATTCAAAGGATCGCAAGAACTTATTTAGTTCCAGTGAATGGAAAATAGTTACAAAACATTAGTATTACTTATAACATGTCAACTATTCATGTCGTTCACGAATGGTGTATATTTTTCATAAATCTTTGCAATAATAACTATTATTGAATATTGCAAATCAATACAATCTTCAAATATCATTTTTTTTATATATGAGCTTGAAAATATTTAAAAACAATGGCATTTAAAAAAGCATTAGTAATTATGAAGAGATAGATGGAAGAGGATAAATTGTACAAATATGAAAATAAGAAAATATAAGTAATAATAAAAAAAAAAGATGTTTTCAATAGCGTAAAAATTGTTTTACTCATTTTAAAGAAGCGTCTTCTACATATAAATAGAATGAACTATTGAGTACTACCGAAAAAAAAACTATAGAATAAAGTAGAGTTATTATTACTAAAACTAGTAATATCCATAATCGTTATTTCATGTTTCAATCACTAAAAAGCATTGAATTCGATGATTATTTCGATCGGTGACCTACGTTTTACTAACTGGATTTAATCTTACATTTTTGGGTATGTTGAGTGTTGCCAATGTGTTTCTAAGCATTCTATCGATATCATCAGAAATAGATAACCAGGTGAAGGCATCGAATGTCCAAAGGATTAATATTAGAAGCATAATAATCGGCAATTAGAAAACTATTTGACAATAATAGATTGATCCAGATCAATATAAGAATAGTATTACATTCATACCATTTATCAATTAATTAGAGAAAAGCTTATGTTTAGGAAGAGAAAAAAAGATTTCTTGATAAATTGATGCTTTTATTTTTCAATTACCTGTGTCTGTTATTCCCATTCCTGCTGATGATATACTAGCCCACAATGCAAAGTTTATTATTAATTGTGTTTACCACTTAGACATTACCATTATTATCACACTCAACACACTCACAGGAAAGAAAGATATAAAGACAAAACCTTCTATCATGCATGGACTTCAAAAAGTGGAAGTTTGGATGTACTGGTGGATTTTCTTCTCAATTCCATCAGCATAGCTGCACTCACATTATATATGTAGCAAGAACCACCCAGACACCCAGAGTCACATAAATATCTCACACCCGGATGCTTTCATAATACACTACTTTAACACACACATCACATCCACACCCACCCCAAAACATATAGTGGAATGGACTGAAAATAAGCAGTGGGTCACATTTCGTATCCATTGAAGATATTGTTTTTCTCCATAAGTACGTAGTAAATAGGGTGTACGATGTGTGGAAGAGTGCGGTGTGAGTTTGTGTGTGCGCTTGCATCTTCCTTTTATGCATACCAACACCTAAAGCTCACCTCTCACCCTGGTCTACATTCTCTATAAAGATCAGATTTTATTTTATTGTGATTTCGAATATTTTACAATTTTCTGATGGGAATCATATTTTTGCTTAGCGTAAATGAAAAAATGTTATTCCTGAAGGGAGAACACTCAGCAAGTATTGGCTATCCTCTTCCTTGAGCGTTTTCTAAACTGTTACAATTTCTTTTGATAGCAATAACGATTTTGATTAAAAAAGAAGCACGTGACTGAAAACTCTATAAAACCAAGTTGTCAATTGGAATTTTTATTGAAAATATCAGTCGAAATTGACAACTCATTTCAATATCACGAAACCCTGAAAAATTGCTGCAACCTCATAATTCTAATATTTGCAAAGCACCCAATATGAAGAACAGAGAGAGACATCTTTGGTTTATATAGTATCATTATGTTCGACTATTGAACTGATGCACGTCTCTGCTTCACAGCGAAGGATGAAAACAGGCTTCAGGTTCGTAGAGCAAAAACTTCTTCACAAGTTGTAGTGTCAAGCAGACTTTTATAGTTCACGGTTAGTTTTATTATATCTTTTCAAATGGTTTTATATGGCATATTTATCGTGTATTGTCACTTCACTCTTGCAAGTTTGATAATATCCAATTCATTGACTTATTAACTCTAGTGATGATTCAAAAACATGCGCGAGCGATTAAACCTGATGCAATATGGAGACCATCCTCTTTTTGGTCTACGCCGTTGCATACAGTCATTTGAAATAGTATGATAAAATTTTGACCATAAACGATAGACAGCTTGTTGACATGTCAATTTGTGAAAAAGGTTTCGCTCTAAAACCGGTGAAAAACATCTTTAAAAATATATAGTTTTTAACTTTTATTTTATTGTGCTTACAGTTATCTCGAACTTTTTCTCTTTTTTCGAATGGAAAAGTACTGTGATCTATACATAATTAATTGTTGTTTCAGACGTGGAAAAAGCTAAATCTAGTCGTTAGTGTTCGAGAGAAAAAAGACAGATGATAAAAATGTGCAAAGAAAATTCCTAGAAAATCATTCTTTGGAAGTCTGAATAAAGTAAAACTTCTTCAAGATGCATACAACATCAACCTGTGTACTTTTGAATGCTCTCTTACTAAATAAAACTGAAACAAAAGGGTATGGATGTGGGAGTGAGAGTGAATGGAGTTACGAAAGAACACGCCCGCACCTTTACTAAATATATGAATACCCATTTGTATCAATCCATCTACAAAGGTACTATTGGCCATCATAATAATGTTTCTTTCTAAATATCATTACTCCCGTGGTGACTGGAAAATTTTTGAATTTTCTGAAAATGAGTACGTTTCATACCCTCCTCACACCCACATCCACATCCAGCTCGTCCAGCAACAGAGGCGAAAATTTGTCGATGACACAAGTCATATATGCTACTTCTTCATTTCATGGTATTTCAGTGACATTTGGAATCGATGGAATTTCAAGTATTTCACCGTAAGTTTTTGGTTGTGCATGCCAATCAATTTTCAGTCTAAATTGAACATGGATAATTATTACAAAAGGCAACAAAGAGATAAACGCACAATTGTCGAATCAAATTGTCTATTTCATCTGAAATAGTTTGATTTGATGGCAATTGTGGTATCCAATTTTTATTCGGCCGGAATGGTGAATAAATCTGTTCATCTAGGAGATATTGTTCCATGATTATTTCAACTAGACTGATGCCAAGTGACTACATATCAGCATGAATATCACAATGGTTAATGCTATCGATTGTTTCAGGCTAAAAGAAAACCACTCCAATAGATATGGAACTTACAATATTTCTCTACATACTGAAACATAGTGAATCATATTTTAAATGAGAGCAACGGCTACAGTCGTAGATGGAATGGCAAAACGGGGTTCACCAAAATCACTCAATTTGAAAACGGACTGCTAGTTTACTAGAATATTTTTAGGCTTGATATTATGATGCAATACTTGATGCCTCTCCAGGAAATCGAGTGCCAATGTGATCTGTTTAACAGAGAATAATTCAAAGTTGTACGAATGATAAATTGAAACTTACATTATTTATCAAACGACAAAGGAGTCGATTCAGTTCATCAAATGTCACTTTAGTAAGTGAGTGCATGCTCTGATAAAATCGATTCATAGATGTGTCCATCTTTTCCATGAAAATGAGCAGCTCATCTGCTGTCTTAAACACAATACGAGTGCAATTTCATCTAATTAGAGTCATACTTACTCGATCGATCATACTTCCATAATAACTGATGAAAAATGGATGTCGATGAGAATTAGTCGATTGAATCATGGATAAATCAATCATTGACTGAAGACGTTTTTCTGAGCCTTTGACAAGATAATACTTTATTGAGAGGAGACTACATAGAGTTTCGAATACATAAAAAAAATGAGTTCGTACTTTTACAGCCATTTGAATATTCGGTTTATCTTTAATACCAACAGCAACCACATTTCCAAGATTTCCTCGGCCTAAGATTTCACCTACCTCTAATGTTTCAAGAGTAACGTGGATTGCTCGATCGTGATAAATGAGAACAGTCTCTAAAGAGAGTACTGGAAGACTAATAATATATGTTCAGAAATGAAAAGCAACATTTATTGATGAGTCTCCCTCACGTGTTATCTGTAGATTCATGTTCAACATTAGTTTTCTTAGCAAAGGTAAGATATAAGGAACATTGAAACCATGCAAGTTGTATGTTCTGCGCTGATCACGTCTTTCGGTGTTTATTGAAACTGTCGCCATTTGAATACTTTTAAACGTCGAACTAGAGAGACAACCTTTACAAGCTATTTTCTGTTAGATTAGTCATTCTTCTGCTCAAGCCCCCCTCCCTCAAAAACCGATCTCAGCCCAGATACGTATAAATGGCATGAATCTTTCAGGGTATGTTGAAGATGTTAGTGGACAGGCTATGATGAAATTTTCAGTCCAATATCATGATGCTTGAAGGAGATATTGATCAGACAAGGGTCAAAAATAACTCATTTGGCAAACCAATTTTTTCTGTTTAGGTTCGCTCTATATAGTTAATTTCTTTTTTATTTGAAAGAGCATGTCAGGATGCAGTGCAGTACAGAGCTCTTTCCTTTTTAAATTCTTACTTTTTTAATGGAGAATAAGGAATCAAAAATTCAATGATTCAATAGACTCTCTAAAAATAGCGCTCTAATTTTATAAATGTTTGTATTTATAGTAAAAGGAAAGCTTAATAAAAAAAGGGTCTGTACTGCACTACGTCTTGAGGTATTCTTCCAAACAAAAAAATAAATAAATATATAGAATGAGTACCGACAGAGAAATATGATTTGTGCGATTGAAAAACTATAAACGGAGAAAAAACGAAAACAAATTTCTATTTCTTCTGAAAGCAGTTTATTTTTCGAACAAAGGATGACGGAAATCTTGAAACGCTTTTGAAAGAGGTACCCAGTAAAATTTTTGTCGTTTACCAAAGATCAGATCACGAGCTATCTTCCTATGCATTTATCTTAATTTCGACCATTCTGACGAAAAGTGACTTTTTTAGAGGTGGAGGAGAGGACGTTCAAATGAAAATACTAGTAGACATCATTTTTTCGATATGTTCTGGCTATTTTCTCCGTTAAACATACTATATTTTCTCTCTGACTCTCCTTGAAAGAACAGAAAAATGATGGATAAATTAACTTGAAAGGTGCATTGTTTACTGTTTTTTCACATGTTATTCAAATTCATTCGACAGTTGCGAAAATGTCACGCATCAAACGTTTGCTTTCTGATTGAGAAAATGTAATTGAAAGCAAGACTCATTTACATTGAGACAGCAAACAATTTCTTCTATGATCCAATGTACAAAAGTCGATCTGTTTCGATTATTTCCAATGAGAACAGAGAGAATCCGTGTATCTGATGGGTGTGGATGTGGATCTACGAAAAGAGCAAATACACATTCACGCCCACGCCCTCTCCTATTGTCGTTTCTGTAGATGATCGACTAGCCCACAATGCAAATTCTATTATTAATTGTGTTTGTCACTTAGGCATTGCCGTTCTTATCAACAGTCACGCCACTGGATTAGTGCAATTCATTTGAAGTTATTTTATGTGATTCTATTACCTGACCAACGATTGGTTCAGCAAAGAAAGTATTCTTCCAAAATTTTTGAACGTGATGATTAGACTAATACAATTGTCAGTAGATTTATTCAATTGAAATTCACGAAGTTATGGACAGTTTTTTATTCAGTTGATTTTTGCATATAAAACAGTTCATAACTTTACGAGTCTAAACTTAATTGATCAACTGATGATCTTATTAGTTGAAATACTGTTGATTCTTCTTAGTTCATCGATAAGAATTCGAATTTGACTTTGTATGTGTCGAATGCCAGATCTGAGATTCGTTCTGGGTTTTACGATTTTACAATACGTTAACTTTGTTACATAATAAATACAATAAGTCAACTAAAAAATGAAAATATTTTGTGATTATGTTTTTTTCTGATTTCTACACCAAGGTGCCTTGGCACCACGTGATTTAAGACGTCCTTCATAGTATTCGGTGAAGATATTGTTGAAAAATGAGATAAACTCAGATGATAATCGATTGAAATCAATACATTGTTTATTTGCATTCTGTCGATACCAATAAGCATTAAAATTCATACCAAGATCAAAGAATATTTCTGGAATATCATAGGGTTTTTCAAGTGTAACAAGAAGATCTTCTGAAATTAATTGATTTATTGTTGTTGTTTCAAGAAATAAATTCAAATGCTCAATTGAACTCTGCTGTTTAGGACTTAAAATATGCACTAAATGAACCATAACAATAATTATATTTTTATATAAATCTTGTTGATCATTTGAATCTTTAATCGCTGAATCAATATAATGTCCAGCGAAATTTCGAATAAATCGAATAAGTTTATATACATTCATTTCGGTTTCTGTACGAATAAACTGATGATATTTTAATACTTCTTCAAAATGATGAGAATGTTTACACTTTGAACCAAATTTACATGCATTATTTATATACCAGAAAGAGCACAGATTTGTTTGTCGATATGTTGATTGATGTTCATGATAACATTCACCAGATGGTTTAGTACATTTTCCATCTTTGATCATGTAAAAACAAAGACGATGATCCCAAAGAGCCATTTCGATTGCCAACTTCTCTTTTGCTGTTTCATAAACATAAATAAATAAAAGAAGTCCTTTTTCAAGACGAGCAAAATTAATTTTATCAGTCTCATTTCGAGTTGCATAAAAATTGGCTGCTTGAGCGCTTACACTAACATTTTCATCGAGTGATAAACCAGCAGCTTTTTTTATTAAAACGTCTGTTTTTGATTTTTTCGATGCCATGTAACTACAACAGACGTAAAAGAATACGAACCAAGGTCGATTTTTTTCTACTTACGTTTTTCGCATATGCCAGAGAAAGAAAACAAACTTGTAACATTCTTTTTGTTTTAACAGAAATGAGTCATTCTTTCAACATACGATGATGGCAGCAAAGCAAATATTGTGAAACATTATTTTTTTTTGTGGAGATATTCCCATTAGTATTATTTGGTTAGTATTGAATCTGAGACAACAGAATCATCTACATATATCAAGTAAACTGCTCGAAAGAAAGAAGATCTCGTTTTATTTCATTAGAATCGTTGGTAACAGCTGCTTTCAAAATACAGCTGGATCAAGCAATTTGCACCTTTTTCAAATGAATTATCTATTGATTTCTCTATTACTGTGGTATTATACCTCTTGAAATTATCGATTTTAATGCATCATAGTGATTTCCAACAGTTGCTGCTGCACTTTTTCTATTGGCAAACTGTTCTGACTAATGAGTATTTTTTGAGTCGCCAGCTTTATTGAATATGCAAATTCGAAAACTAAGGTAAAACAGTCAACGACTGATGTGGCTAGTATAGATGGAGGGGGGCTAAGGGTGTGAATGAAGAGAATCAAGTTACCAACTCTCATACATTCACACTCACTTCCTGATAAACACGAAAAGTTCTAGTCAACACAGGGGTTTCTTTCATAAAGTTATATTCCATACAATGTTATGTTGTCATTCATCGAATATTCTTTAAAGATATTGATTAGAATAGATTATTCACATGTGTTGTTTATTTTTTCTGCTTCTACATTTCTGTATCAAGTTATCGTTGACTTCATTGCATTTATTCTACATTTTTGTCGATTCATTTGATTCGCCAGATAATCTTTTACTTTAATACATCGATATTCAGATGAATTCACATCGAAATCAATTTGGCTCAATGGAGATGTTTACTTGTGATTGGTTTTTTGATCTCAGATAATTAATCCAAATTCTCTTGAACATGGATATTGTCCATCTTTTTTGTCAGTCATTCTCTCATTTTGACTAATTTTGTTGCGTATTTTCAAGAATGATAACGATATTTCTATTACAAATTTAATCGATTTTGATTTCATTATTGACAGAGGGAAATCTAAATCTGGCAGCTCAAACAAAACATATACAAGTCGAAAAGATCCAGGAAATCATGAACGCTGTTTGTTATGAAACTTTTGTTAGTCAATCAATACAATGGGTCGTACTTGTCATTTTCTTCTAAAATTCGATGAAAACTTACGCTTTTCAATATTGATTTATCCCTTCAAAACATCCATAAATCATATTGAACACTGTGTTCTTTTAACAAAATAGAAAGATTCCACTTTCGTTCTTCTCTTCAAAATAAAAATAGAGTCAGTTCTACATCTCAGATGATTATAAATACTTACAATTAACACAATAGAGAAGTTATTCAATCAATCGGATTTCTCGTCGAATGCATTGTGAATTTTTTGAATTTGTTCACTGATGTCACTTCGACCATCATCGATTCTGAAGCTATCGGAATCTTTATCAATAGGGGCAATATTGTCTTTGTGTTTCATCTATCGAAGCACTCGAATTCAAGTTTCATCCAAAAAAAACACACGAAGACTAAAGTCATTTACATGAACGATATGTTGATTAGCAATAGGAACTTCAGAGAATAACTTGATCGATGGACATAGTCTCATCATCAATATGATGTATATTAGGTTCTTTTTCAATTACACTGAGTATTTACAATAGTCTATGCGAGGTGAAAACAAAACATTGAAGTCATCATTGAATGATAATAAAAATGCACCGTTATTCATTGGCAGTTGAATGGTGTGTGAAAATGGAAAAGTAACAACTTGATTGTTTTGATAATAACCATCGATTGACAGTCTTGCGTCTTTTGTGATCTGAATATTGATCACTTCTATAGGAAAGATCTACCTTCTGAGATATCCTCTTCATACAATACGAAGTCCATTTACAATTACCAGAAAATTTCAAAACTACTTTTTTTTATCGGTTTATGTAAAGAAAAATATTTTCAGAAAGCAAAAATCATTTGGAAACTTCTAGGAAATATTCAAAAATTGATAAACAAATAACTTTGAAACTCAGTTCATCAAATTTCTTTTGAGACAGTTTTGGCAATATTCAGAAGTTTCTTGAAAAAGACTAAAACTTGTTGTGCTTCATTGTACACTTTCGAAACTTCATCGGAACTTGTTGAACGCATTTCGGAATTTTCACGAACTTTCACTAAAAGCTCAAACATGGTTATGCCGAGATGATCATCACAGATTAATAGCATTGTACTTGGCACAAATTTTTGTTTAGATTTTAATAGAAATTCATTTTTCTCAACAACTCTACTGATCACTTGACACGTTTTCATATCAAAGAATGAATTTGATGTTATGTTGAAATATTTAATAAAGCCTTATTCATCAAACAAATTAACGATCCTTTTATTGTTGAGCTTTAGCCATAGTCCGACTGCGTTAGAAAAGAACTTATCAACAATAAAATTCACTTTTTCTGTCACATAAGTGCAGCTTCATCATATGTCGACTGAAACATTTGGTCTAGTCGAATGGTGAACCACATTATGCTGTTAAAAGTTTTTTTTTCTCCAAAATATTTTTAATGATTTGGCAAACATAAAAGTGACTACGGTCGCTGACAAACTTTAAACTTTACTCGAAGTGTTGCAAATTCTCTTCAGAGTCCAGCCGAATGAATATTGGTTACGCAGTTAGAGAATGCCATTTGGGATAGGAATATGAATCAATTTTTACAATCATTATCTAGCCACCATACAACTGATATTGCCTAAAACATACTGGCAAGTCTATTTCTCTCTGTTCTTGCTAACCTAGGTCATCTGAATTCATATATTCTTCATAAAAAAAGAAATTCCAGTACTTTTTCCTTCTCTCACTTTCCAATTTCGATAATGATCACAATCAGCTTGCACGATGTGTTTAAAGTTTGATTAAGTTGAAATTCTCATTATCATGATATTATTGAGCCATTTCCAGTTTCATTATGATCATTGATGTTCGATTTTGACTAAATAATCTGAAATGTTTTATCGTGCAGTTAGGAATAATCTGAGTGATATCTTCGGTTTTAATTTGAATTTCTCTTCTACCCAGGCATACAAAAAAAATGAAAAAACGCGTTTAAACGTGCCAAGCTTTTCGGGCCTGTCTGGCTGCCAATCGACGTTCCCGACTGTGTGCCAGTAACAACCAGTAAAAGTGGACGTGAAAACGGTCACTTTTTCGCGCTGAATAAAATTTGCATATGCTCACTGCACTAACATATGATACTTTTCACATTCGCTTCTTCCAAACATTAACCACTCACAATCTGGAACTGCGATTGGCAACCGGTTACGGTTAGAAAAACTAGACGTTAACACAATCCTTTCCTTCAATATGATGAAAATATCTAACATTTAAACGGTTTGTTTTATGAAACAGGTTAGGATTTGGTTTTCATTCCTGTTTCAGACCCACAGTCGGGAACTACGATTGACAACCGGTTACGGTAAGAGAAAATGGACGTTAACAGGACCCTCTTTTTCACTATTTTGGAAAAGCATTGCGCTTAAATGACACGTTTTCTGAAACAATTTCATACTTAATCTTTCCACCTGTTTCTGACTCACAGTCGGAAACCGCGATTGACCACCGGTCACGGTCGGAAAAACTGGACGTTAACATTATCATTTTTAAACTATGCTAAGAGTCTTTAACGTTTAAACGCTCCGCTTTTTGAAACCAGTTCACATTTACTATTCCTTATCGATGTCAACTCATAGGTGGGACTGGTGAATAACACCCAAGCAGACAAACATTTTCAAAAACGCGTCTAAACGCACAAAAAGGGCTTAAAATCCACAAAAAGTGGACGTGTTTAGCTCGCAATCGCGGTTCCCGACTGTCAGCGAAAAACACCCACTTTTTGCCCTTTTTGTGCGTTTAAACGCGTTTTCAGCAAACAACCGCTTGTAAAAGCGTATAAACGCATAAAACGATCATAAAAAGTTGTTATCTTTTTCATACTCGTAAATCACAATCATAATTGCAATCACAGTTCACGAAAATGAAAAAAAACCACTACTTTTTATGTTCTTTTTATACGTTTATACGCGTTTACAAGCGTTTTTTTGACGAAAACGCGTCTAAACGCATAAAAATGGCAAAAATGGGTGTTTTTCGCTGACAGTCGGAAACTGCGATGGTGAGCTAAACACGTCCACTTTTTTTGGATTTTAAGTCTTTTTATGTGTTTAAACGCGTTTTTGAAAATGTTTGTCTGCTTGGGTAGCCGCAATCAGCTACCTTTGTACAGCATTAAATCGTACATAATAGTACGTTTTAACACGCTTTCACGTTGCAGAAATCTATGCGTACCACCATGTATGAGTTCGACTGTTTCGATCTCATAAAACATCAGCTACTGCACATCATGAAATGAAGCGAAACTAACTGACTGCTGAAATGTTCAAAAGCAACGTTTGAAGTCGAAGTAGACGTTCTAAATATTTTACAGAATATAACTCAAGTAGAAAACAAGGAGCAAGATCCTGTATGATCGCATGAAATCCTACACAAAAACGGAAGTTCAGAATAGTCGCGTCAAGTCTATCTCTAAGACTCGTCACACATTTTGTTGTATTGTCACATCTTACAGTGAGACCCAAGAAAAAATTATGCAATGATAAGATTTTACAAAAACCAAACAGGAACACAAGAGAAAAGATGTCCAAGAGTCTGATTGTTCTTACGATTCCATCTCACCCTCAAACATCTAATGTATAACTTTTATGACCAGGGAACAGTGAAAACACTCATCGACTTCTTCATATCGATGGTACAAGTTTAAGCCACAAAAAAAGATTGCAGATTCTCACATTAAAACTCCTCATAATCTGTAATATGAGACATAAAACGAATCATAAGGCCCAATTTCCCTCATTAAAAGCTCGATATCTTAACACCGCACAACTAACTGCAGAAGATGAGCATCAGATGACGCAAAAAAAGCTTTAATTGGGAGAGCTTAGTTTTCTCAAATCAATATGTGCAGCTTTATTCACGCAACCTGACAGCAGAAGAAAAGGAAAATAACAGATTCATAAATCGAAATCAACTCACCATTACTTGTTTTACAAGATCCGACTAAACCGTATATATAATTTTGAATTTTCGTTCACATGTTCAAATTCAACACGACATTACCACTAACGTTAAAAGAACCTACAACGATACATAAGAATAAAAATCAATATTCATCATATGTGATTGAACTCACCATTATGTATCCGAACAAACGAATAAAAAAAAACAAATATGACGACTCTTTTCTACTAATACTAATAAATCAAACTTGAAATACCATACTCTACCACGTGAACCTAAACAAGGCATACTCTTTTTCAATTTATGAAACTAAATCAAGCTCATCCTTCCTTAGCCTAACACGCCAGTGTAAAAAAGAAGATATCAATATCGTTTTCTATTAATTTATATATATCGAACTCAACATGATTTATTGTATCGCAACAACCTAAAAAAGAGACATGAGTAATGTTATCTCTTAATTATTTGATACCAAACTCACCACTATTTCTTTTATCATCTGCACCTGAAACAAGAGACACGAATATAAATTCTAATTTCTAAGTTTAAATCGAACTCATTACTGTTTTTTATTCTACTCTATGAATCTAAATCAAGAAAAGTCACTGTTGTCTCTTCTTACTACATTTATATCGAGCTCACCATGATTTCTTGTAACACAAAAACCTAAAAAAAACATGAATAATGTTGTCTATCATTTAATTAATACCGAACTCACCAGTATTCATTTTATCATGTGAACCTGAAACATGTAGTATAAATATAATTTATAACTTATAAGTTTAAATCGAACTCACCTCTCTTTTGTTCTATCACATAATTCTAAAATAAGAGATATTAATATTGCTTCCTACTAAGTAATTTATATCGAACTTACCATTATTTGTTATATTGCAAAAAAACCAAAAAAACAGATATGAATAATGTTTTCTCTTAATTAATTAATATCAAACTTACCGGAACATATTTTATCATGCGAACATAAAACAAAGACATAAATAATACTTTTAGTGTATAAGTTAGAGCCCTGCACGGTTCCAAAAATAATTTTCTGGAACCGTTCAAAGAAGCACATACCGTTCCATCATTTTTGAAGTTATTTTGTCATTCGACTATGTATTTTGTAGAGAAATGTTTCCTCTTCAAGTTCCTATATTTAGAAACACCAAATAAACCTTGATATGAAAATTTTTTCTCTTAAAATAAAACGGTTCCAAATTTGGAACCGTTTGGAACCGAAAATGTCGGAACCGTTTTATTTTAAAAGAAAAAAATTTCACATCGAGGANCAGATATTGAACGTTAAAGTGGCATAGAATGACTTAGCACATCCAGCTAGGTAAACTGATCGATATGTAAACTGAAGATCTAGAGATCGATACTCTATGCCTTCATTTCTCTTATGTTATATTTAGAAAATCCTGTAAAGACCCTGCCAAGAAATTGATAAGATCTTGAAGGAAACTTAGTCCAATCCTGCAAAGATCCTGTCAAGATATTCGAGAGTGTGGGTGTGGGTGTGGGTGTGGGTGTGAGTGGGCGTGCGTGCGTGTGAATGGTTCATGAGTACACACTCACATACCCACAGAACCACACCCACATCCACCGTGCCAGGGTTGCCAAATCTTCTGAAAAGTCAGGAAAGTTTCTGAAATTTGAACATTTTTTCGATTTTTTTCTGAGCTTCTGGTTTTTCTGATTTGTTACTGATTCCAAACATTTTTAGATGGTGACTTTACTAGCGAAATTAATTACGTCCATAACTCATTAATATTATAGGTCTGTATTGCGCTATCTTCTTGCCTTTCTTAATCTTTTGTAGCTTCTGAGTTCTGCAACCACTGACGGATGCTTTAATATATCAGTAAATTTTTGCGTTGCTGAACTTAATAATGAATGCTAATTATTTTTTTGAACGATTTTGTAAACATATTTTAGCTGAAAAACATTCATGGAAGGAATTTCAAACCAAGGAAAACTTGAAAAATAATATGGAATTTACGTTCTATAACCTTTATTATTTTTCATAAAAGGTTCTGATCCGCATAGTTTCTGTATGAGTTGTTTGCGCATAATTTCGTAAACAGAGTTTTGGGCTTCGTAAAAGACTCCGACACTAGGTTTCTTTTGCTAGCTTTTTTTGTATCAACTAACAATTGAAGGTCGTGTAACTGCAAATGAAGGAGAATGTTCATAGTCAGATCAAATGAATGCTCTCACTGTCAAACCAACTAGTTAAAAATATGAGCTGCCAAGAGCGTACACAGACCGAGATATTCGAGTTTCAAGAAATTTACAGTTTGTTATGTCCCCATACTATGAAATTCCATCAAACTTTAGTTTTTTTTTCGCCATGGTTGGATGGAATACGATAATTTACATAAGGAGAAACAATATCACATATATGCAAAAGCAATTTGACAGCAATTAGAGTTTTTTTGTTTATTACCTTTGTAGTTAAAAAAATTTTGTCTTAGACATCGTCGAATTTGCTTTTTAATAGGCGTAATATTAGTTTTTCGTATGTAAATGATCGTGCTTCATCCAACCATAACGAACAAAGAAAACTAAGTGTTGATGAAATTTTGTAGTATGAACACATAAGAAACTGTAAATTTCTTGAAACTCGAACATCTCGGTCTGTGTAAGCTCTTGGCAGCTCATATTTTTAACTAGTTGGTTTGATAGTGAAAGAATTCATTTGATCTGACTATGATCAATCTCCTTAGCTTACAGTACATGATCTTTTACTCTAAGCAGAGATATGTTCAGATTTCCGAAGCTTCCATCAACTCGATAACTAGATAGCAAAGCAAATTAAAATTTTTTGGAAGTATTGGAAAGTTTAGAAATTTTAGAATTTTCTGT
>CAJNSZ010000073.1:364801-451027 GCA_905329745.1 Rotaria sp. Silwood2 | reverse complement strand
CTTTATCTGTACTACATAGAAGTACAGGACCATTTTATAACAAGAATATGGAAAATAAATTGTTTGCTTCGAATCGACTTTAGCGAACAATAGTCACTAGTGATTCACCTTTGCTAATTCAGTTAACGTTAATTGACTTGCACCTAGCCTCTGTATTATAAATCCATGTCTTATCACCTGTAATAATATTACATAATGTCTTTGATCTATCACAAAATTTTCGTCAAATTTTCATGACAAATTCTAACTCATTCTTGCTTTGTTCATCATTGAGTTCACAAGGCAAACAACGTGATATCATTTTTCTCATCTTTATACATTCATGTATAATTCTTTCTATTGCATCATGAGAGAGAAAAATCTCCACTATCGAAATTAGTCCGAAATTTAAAGTGTTCTCGATCGAATTCGTTATCTATTTTTCAAATCTTTTTTTTTTTATTGAAATTAAATTTGAAAGAATATTTGAACTAAGCTCGAAATAGATTTGTGATATATCTTATTATAGAAAAGACATTCTACTGTTTATTTATGCTAGTTTATAAAATTGCTTAAACTATTCATTTTAAAATTATCTCCTCTACTAAATTGAATCTAGCTGATTTCATCCAATACTTTATTACAAAGGTATAGTAGTGACATCTCTGATACATCAAAAGTTTACAAATACGATCGAAAGTTCTTATCATTCTATTAAGTTCTTTTATCTAATCTTTTAACAATAACAAGCATTTATTCTTACGTAGTTTAATCATTTATTTGAAATCTAGCTATTCATTCATTTTTACTTCATATATCATACGAAATTAGTAATCATTATCCTTATCATACCGGGGTCAGTGTTGCTGTTTACTTGTTTGATTAATTTCTCGTGAGATGTGCTCGAATATTTGAAATGATTCATCAATATGAATACCTTCAAAAGGGCATTTAAAGAAAAAACATAGATATTTGTTGTTTCATATTATATCATTTTTCAAGTTCTATTTTTATTCTAGATGCCATTCTGGAGAAAAGATCAAGTTAAAAAGGAACTTTATACAAATGTTATTGAAGGTTTACGACAAGTCTATAAAACAAAATTATTACCACTTGAAGAAGCATATAGATTTCATGAATTTCATTCATCACAACTTGACGATAGTGATTTTTCAGCTAAGCCAATGGTACTTCTTGTTGGACAGTATTCCGTTGGTAAAACAACATTTATTCGTTATCTGTTAAATGTAAAATAAAAATAACTAAAATTTTTTCTATTTCTTTTTATTTCTAAATTTTGATTTTGATGAATTTTAGGAAGATTTTCCTGGTATTCGTATTGGCCCAGGTAAAAATAAGAATGTTTATTTCTTGTAAATATTGATTTGTTTTGATAGAACCAACAACGGATTCATTTATTGCCATAATGTATAATGAAAATGCTGGTGTGGTACCAGGTAATGCATTAGTCGTCGATCCAACAAAACCATTTCGACCATTATCAAAATTTGGCAATGCTTTTCTAAATCGTTTTGTTTCTTCACAAATACGTAATGAAATTTTAGAAACAATTACATTTGTTGATACACCTGGTATATTAGCCGGAGAAAAACAACGTGTTGATCGTGGTTATGAATTTAGTAAAGTTCTTGAATGGTTTGCTGATCGTTCTGATCGAATTTTACTTTTATTTGATGTATCATCATTGGATATATCAGATGAATTAAAACGAGCTATTGAAGTTTTAAGACGAAATGATGATAAAATACGTATTGTATTGAATAAAGCAGATTCAGTTGATCAACAAGCGTTAATGCGTGTTTATGGAGCTTTAATGTGGTCATTAGGAAAAGTATTGAATACACCGGAAGTTTGTCGTGTTTATGTAGGATCATTTTGGTCAAGACCTTTACATTTTGATTCAAATCGACGTTTATTTGAATTGGAAACAAAAGATTTATTTAATGATTTAGGTAATCGACTCATAATTGAAAAGAATATTTAAACTTGTTCATGAAACAACTTTAGAATATATATATTTATAAATTACAATTCCTAGATTAAATCTGATAAATTAGCTAAAACTGAAGTTGATTTAATAGTTACATTGATGAATTGGTTCTGACTTCACGAGCAGACATTCTCAATTTTTCAATCACTTTTTGCTTTAAAACTATTGACATTCGATTGGTGATAATGAGTAGTAAGGAAGAATCTGTTTTGGTTTGATTTTCCAGTCTTTGCATGTTTGATTATAGGCGTTTTACTCAGTTTTTTATCTTACGAACATAATATCACTGCTAAATTAAATGATCAAACGTTGACAATAGATAGGCATCATACTCTCCAGAAACAGTGGAAAATTTTAGTCCGAAGCAGTACTTTCCATTGTTTTGAAATATCGATTCATAACACAGAAAAGAACTATACTTTGTTGGTCCAAAAATTATTTTTTTCGGAATTAGAATAAATATTAAAATGTAACGAAAATTGAACATAGAACTGTGGAGAGTAAATGTATGGAAGGGTGTTTTATCTAGATTTTCGGCCACATCTTTCAATTCCCACACTGGACAAAGCAATGATGTGAAAAACGCTTGCCTGCACATTTCTTTCAGCAAACTCTAAAATTACTCTTTTGCGTACTCAGATTTTTCGAAAACAAAGATCAAGTATATTCAAAGAAAGACAGATCTATCAATCGAAGTAATTTTATTTCATTCATGATAAAGTAATACTGAAAAAAAAAACATATATACTTCATTCAATTAGATATTGCGTTTCCCTGTCTCGTCTTACAAATGGGAACTGACTTTATTAAGGCAAATGACGTAGTATTCTTATCTTCTTTTCTTTCATATGAAATAAACTTACTGAACACCTCAATTTACTGTACTGAAAATGTGTTACATACTTCTAATTATAACTATAATTGTACAACTGAATAAAAAAAGAGTAATTATAATTAACTTTGATTATTATGAACAAAATAAAACTGTATGTCAGAAGACTATTCTATTAGATTGATTATTCATGGATTGTCATTTTCATGCTTGAATTGAGAAATTTTTGAAGACTCGATTATAAGCTCGGTTAATAAGTAGATTAATAGTCTATAAGTTTGTTTTCTTTCATCATTAAAAATTTGAATCTGAAAATAATTTTACTCAAAATAAATATAGAAAAAAAAAAAAAACAAATAAAGTTTGTTTCATCTTTTTCAGAATCTTTACCAAGAACAGCAACTCTTCGAAAATTAAATGATTTAATTAAACGAGCACGATTGGCTAGAGTAATGAATTATTATTTCGAAATACTAAATATATATATATTTATTTATTTATTAAATCATAGGTACATGCATTAATTATCAGTGAATTAAAAGAACAAATGCCAAGTGTATTTGGTAAAGATTCAAAACGTCGAGAATTACTCAATGTAATATTCTTTTGTTCCTAAACATATATTAAATCTAAAAAAACAAAAAATCTTTTAGAATTTACATTTAATTTATGAAAAAATTGAACGCGAACAAAATATTCCATTAGGTGATTTTCCAAAATTAGATCGTATGCAAGATATATTACGTAATATGGTTCGTTTTGAAATTGATTTGTTTTTTTAATTTAATTCAATTTTTTCTTCGTTTAGGATTTTACAAGATTTCGACCACTTGATCGAAAATTACTTGAACGTGTAGATAAAATGTTATCCGAAGATGTACCAAGATTAATGGGTATGATACCACAAGAAGAACATGCTTATTTACAATTACATTCTCCGTCATCAACTGGACAAATATCATCAGGAAATACAATATTTAGTGATCAACAAGAAACACCATTTGCAATAGACGGTGTCGAAGGTATTAATGCTGGCATCGGTGAACATGATTGGATTGTTGAACGATCAAGACATGAATATGATCAAGTATTTATGCAACTTTCACCACAAAATGGAAAAATTAGTGGGGCATCAGCTAAGCAAGAAATGATTAAATCAAAGCTAGTAAGTTTTATATATATATCAAAAAAAAAAAGAAGTTTTTATTTTATTTTTATAGCCAAATAATGTACTTGGCCGTATATGGAAATTAAGTGATATTGATAGAGATGGAATGCTTGACATTGATGAATGGGCTCTATCTCAACATCTTGGTAAGTATTAGATAATCGTATTCGATTTTATTGCATTTATCATAGACTTCATGTTAATCTTGTAAAATAATAGAAATGTCTATGATGAATTCTACTTAGAAATTTGCATGAGTACTAATTCTTATATATTATTATTATGTATTGAAAGCAGCTTGTTTTATTTAAAACGACAAGATTTTAGTAAATATCTTTTCCAGCTTACAGGTGTCTAATACTTGCAGTGAAAAGAAGAGTTAATTGTTAAATGTGACGAAGCGTAAAAAGAAAGTGAATAGAAAACAATTCATCTCCTGTTTCCTTTTTCTTTTTTTTTTTATAAGCATGTCTGTCTGGAACAAAGTCAGAATGTCTAACTCTCTTTAACTATCATATATCACACAAACAAACAGCACGTCAGGTTTATAAATCAATCATAGAATGGAACACGTACACTGTTCGATATTGAAATGCAATTTCTTTACATAAAATATTTAATTGATTTTAAGAACGATGAATATCTAATCTTTTTTTTTTTTAGTTAAAGTTAAAATAGATGGTCATGAATTACCAAATACATTGCCTGATCATCTTATACCACCAAGCAAACGTCATTTAATTACTAACACTAATAATAATAACAATAATAATACTAATCCATCGTATGGAACTACTACAATGTATCCGACACTTGGCAACAGTTCCACTAGTGGTTATAATTGATTCCATTTTTGTTGAAAAAATAAGGATAAAAAGTTAATGATTTTAAAATAAACAAATAAATCTATTCAATTTTAGTTTTTTAATCTTTTTTTCTTTTATCAATGCATTTTTTTGTAATTCAAATTTCTTTTTTTTTTTGTATCTATTTATGTTTGTTTGCAGGAATAAAATGAACGTATATTAAAGTTACATACATGGACAGATGTTTGGGTAAATAGATGAATAAAAAAAACACACACACACACAGACGGATGACAACATTTATTCAATCTATCTGTCATTTTAACGTTATTATATTTCAAATAACAAGCTAAATGTGATATTTAAAGTTAGTTCCGTTAAAGCTTTTATTGATAAAAGAAAAACTTAGAGATAAAGATAACCAGCTGTGGGCATATGTCTCTTTTATATTCTCGGAGTTGAAAGAAGGAAAAAACAGAAATAGTGATAAGAATTATAATTCATGTAAAATTTGACAACAAACATGACAGAACGACAAAATGAATGTTCATACACCTGTTAGTGACAACGATCAATTATTAACAAAAGTAGGCAGACTAGTCTATTTATCCAAACATATGACAACATATAGATGGATTTCATTTGATCTCATTTCACTTCTCACTTTTTTCTCTTTATAAAACAAAGAAGACGCTTACTCTCTCTCTCTCTCCCTCTCTCTCTTTCACCTTTTCTTTTTTTTTTACTACAGTGTCATATTCTCATTTTATGCACTAGGGAAAAAAGTTTTTCTCTCCTCGTCGTCGACATTCTACCATAGACTAACCATCCATCGCTCTCTTGTTTTAACTGTTGAATACGTGTCACTGTTGGGTAGATACTCTCTCACATTTTTTAAGACATAGAAAAATGAGAGAAAAAAAAAAGTGAGAATAATAGACTAGATATAGAATGTATGTCAAATTCATTCATTTAAGAGGAACAAAATGAAGTAGATGTAGTCATTCGAATAAAAGCGAGTAAGTTTATTTATTTATATTAGTTGAACACATCACTAAATAGTTTGGAGATTTGAATGCATCTTGTCAACGTGAGTATCTATATGAAAGTAAAGATATAAGAAGAAAAGAAGAAAAAAATGTGTTCAGAATAAAGATTAGACTCACACACTAAGAAGAAGCCGTAAGAAAGAATGAGAAGAAAGAAGAGTGAAACGCTTGGTTCCCGTCATCGTTCACTAGAGCAAAGGGAAAAAAAACGACACAAAAAAGAAGAAAAAAAAGAAGAAAGAAAAGAAAACGAAGACGAGTATTGATGATGAACTTTACACAGCACGATTATCATGTTATATATGACGGTTAGAAACAAACGAATAATAAGAAAAAAGATTTTTTTCCAACATATTTCTTTTTTTTATAGTTGAACACTTTTTTCATTTCAAGTAAGTGAAAAAAAAACACGAGTTAATTATATGAATGTGCATATGCAAAAAAAAAGAAATGAAGATAAACTCGATTCAGCCGTGACAATACTGACTATTTCTTTTTTATTAAATTGCTCTGCTGTCGGTTCAACCACCATCAGTAATGATTAATGACGAGTTAGTTTAGAAAGATGAAAATTTGCATAAATTCTACCTTTTCTTTCTCTCTTTTTCTTTTCCACACATACATATATTTCACTCTCGGTAACAAGCTGCTGTTGAGTCTCAATCAGCATCATTAACGTCTTTCTCATGGGAATAATGATAAGAAAATAAACTTACTTATATGATTTAAACGTAAGTCAATAGTTTTATTTTTAGTTCTAATAAAATGACGTTCATTTGGAAGACCTTTGATTTAGTGTTCTGACTATATTATATTAACACTAGATTCAATGTCTTCTACCTTTTACGTCTAATTATTCGACGATAATAAAATATTTTAGAATTTATTTATTGATTGATAATAATTGTAATCTCATGGGTATTTTTATATTTTCTTTATATAACATAATCATAGAAAAGAATAGAGAATATAATATTAGATCAATGTCTTTTAAAATGTTTGATTATGTAATGATTGTTGATAATTATTTTTCTTTTGTTTTTGTGTTTTTTGAATGAATAAATTTGTTTGTTTGATTGAAGTTTTTAGAATCTGGTAAAGAAAAAACAAAATAATCGAAATGTTGATAAGAAAATTTCAAAAATATAATTTTTATTACTTGCTACAGAATAAAATTATCGTAAGTTATTTGATAATACACAAAAATCTGAAGATATCTTCATAAAAAGTTCTGTTAAGTACATCAAGAATTTATTTTTCATGTCAAATTCTATTAAATATCCCATGAGGATATTTAATGAAATAAAATAATCGACATCGATCATTTATTAAAATTAATAAAAGAGAAAAAAGAAAAATTTTAGCTAAAAAAAATTGTTTATAATCAAGTATTTCCATTTCATATGATCTTTTATGTTCAATGAGTCAATATATAAATCTAAACGAATAAACACTTCATCAATGACGATTTTCTTGCATTTAAGTTTTTTTTTTTTTGTGCCAAAATTTTAATCGGCACCGTTTTGTCCGCTTTCTTTTAACGACAAAAAAAAATGGGCAGAAATAACTTTCGATCTGTTCTGTCATTTTGATGTTATTGTTGCCATAGAAGAAGTTTTTTTCTTTTTGGTCGATCACTTTTTCTTTTTTACTTCATGCATATGCGTGTCATAGCAAAAATCAGTCACATCTATATATTTCATTTTAAAAAATGGATGATGATCTGACAGGTAAAGAATTGAATATGAAATAAATCTATATCGTACGGGTTATATTTACTGGATAGAATATCCTATACGTCGAGTACGTTTACAACCATGTCAATTTTGTGGACGTCAATTTAATGTAGAGTCATTGGTGAGAATAAGAAATATTATTATTTATTCAAATATTCAATACGTATCCCATAGTAGCAAGAATGATTGAATTTTATTTTGTTCATATTCAAGATTTTATTTCTATTCTATAGAAATTTCAATAGAATCATAAAATAATTCAAATATTCATTTTTATTTTTTAATCATAGAATAAACATCAGGCTATTTGTCGAAAAGTTGCAAATAAAAAACGAAAAATATTTGATGCAGGTAAACAACGAGCTACTGATTCTGATGTGCCATACAAAGCAACAAGAAGAACGGCACAGGTAAAAGTTTTCTTTCGTTTTTTTTTTTTTTTACTATTGTCAACATTCTATATTTGGCATATTAGGTTTATAATGGCGATGCTCGAGTTCAGGATGATCGGGTAAGAATAAAAGAATAGTTAATGTTGTATCTTGTTAAAAACTACAGTCAAACTATGGATCGAAACCAAATTGGAGAGAAAAACATAGACAATTGATTCAATCTATTCGAGAAGCTCGTTCCGTGACTCGTGCTATGAAGCAAGGAGGACCGTTACCTGCTTTTCGGCCAAGTGAAGTTCCATCAGGTTAATTAATATTATTCTTTTCTTTTTTCATTGTTATATATTATTCATTAAGACTATGTTAATTGCCCATATTGTCATCGCAATTTCAATCAACATGTTGCTCAACGACATATACCATTGTAATAATAATAATGATTTTTTTTTATCGTCATAGAAATATATATACATATTTATTTAGTTGCCAAACACAACACGGACGAACACAAGTGCAACCTTCTAGACCAACTCAGCAATATGACAGGGTAAAATTAATGTTCATCGAAAAAATATATGCATTGAAAACTTTGTCTTATAGGGAAGAACACTTTCACCACAAAAGCCACCTCAATATCGACAACAACAGTCATATAGTACAAGTGCATATTCAGATTCACATGATGTTTATAGTAATGGATACAAACATAGCAATTCAGCTCCTATGGCTGTTCGACGAAATCCACATGAGTAGGCTTATCAAACAATTTGTGTTTTTTTTTTGAATTTTAATATTCTAGTTATCAAAAACAACCATTACCACCGCCACCACCACCACCACCACGTAAAATCCCTGCTGGTGGTAGTGGTAGTAGTTGGAGCTTGCGAAAATTATTTGGTTTCGATTCTCAACCGGAACGACCGCCTCCATCTAATTATTATGCACCTGAAGTAAGTTATTCTACTAAATTAAAAAGAAAAGAAAAACATCATTTTTATGAATTTTTTTATAATAAGGATGACGATTATTATCAACCATCGAATCGTCATTCTGTTCAACAACCGGTGCTTATGCGTACGGGACGCACACAAGATAATACAAGTTTAAATGTACGTGCTCGTCAACGAAATGATGAAGTTAGTTCATATAGACGTCGAGCATCACCAACAAAACCTGCTCCTTCTTCATATGGTGAAACAAGATATCAGTATCGCAATAGTCAACATAATTCTATGAGACCAACAGCTGTTGGACGACCACCACCACCAACAGCTATTCAATGTGGTGAATGTGGTAATATATTCAATAATTCTTCAGCAAGATATTGTGCTCATTGTGGTTCGAGACGTTAAATATTGAAGAATCATTTTTTTTTTAAATTTTAAATTCGAAATAAAAAAAAAATATCTCTATAATTTTCAGGAAGATCATATTTTACTTTTACATTCAAATTTTTTCTTTTAACACATGAGAAATAATTTATTATTTTCTAATCAAATGAATATGGTAGTTCATTAAATAAATCTTGATCTACAAGAATTGATTTTTGTTCAATTTTTTGTGATTCATCATCAATACGAATATTATCTTGAGGAATGTTAAATAATTGAGATATTTTTTCATATTCATCTTCATTTATTGTTATTTGTTCAATTAGTTTTCGAAAAGCCATACAATATAAATTTGTTACTTTAACATATGATACTAAAGAATAACCAATTGAATTAAGAGCTTGTCGCCAAGATTTTTGTCGATTTTCACGTAAAGTTGAATCAGGTTCTACAATAAGTAATAAACCAAGACAAGTTAAAAGTTGATGAGCTATAAGACATGCAGAAAGACGTTGACGACATGTTGGTAAATAATCAAGAACAAGTGAAAAAATAATAACATCAAATGAATGAATACATATTAAAGGTGGTTGTGGAAGACGTAAAAAATCAATACGATATACTGACTAAATTAATCTGATGTAGAATTTTATAATTTCAAAAACAGAAAAAAAGCTAATATTAAACTTACTTCATCGGCTGGTGCAATATCAATGGCTATTGTTTCGAGATCATTAAAACAAGAAAATGCATTATAACAACTCCTATATAAGATAATATAAAAAAAAACTTTATATAAATTTAGATAAATTTTAGCCTTAACCCAACATCGAGTACACGTGGTCTCGTAATTTCTTGTCTTAAATAAAATAAAAAACAAAAATAATAACAATTCATATTGTTAATATTATAATTATCCTACTGAATTCTTGTCTGACAACTCTCACAAATATCTATATCAATCTGTTTTCGTTTATCTCGAGCACGTTTTCTTTCGAGACCACTTATTTCATTTCCATGAAAATAATCTTTTATAGTTTCATAACACCATGTCAAACGTGTTTGACCATGAGCTTTTTCTGCCCAATGATGTTCAGCAAGTTGACGCATTGATTTTGCATATTCATTCAATTTATCTATATTAGCTACATGAGCATTCCAGATCGATTCAGCAGCTTCTGGTGCTAATAATAAAATAATAGATTTGTTTAGTTTTATATCATAATTCATACTTTGATTTATATCGCGACGTAATTGTTGATGTACTTTTTTAATTGAATCAGCAAGACTCAATTGGTCAGAAGACATTTTTTTTTTAGAAATCAGATCTAATAAAATAGAAATAAAAATTCTATACTTCTACATTTTATTTATTTCTTCAAAAAGAAGTAAAAAAAAAAAACAAATCATGGTAATGTAACATCAAACAATGAAGTATAACTTATATCAAAATTAGCTTTGTCAAAATCTTCAATTGGTGTCCATGAATGAAAAGTAATAGTCATACTTGGTTGAAACATATGAAATCCATTACGTGAAAAATAACCAGTTACATTAGCTGTCGTATCAAGCCATACAAATAAAGCTGGTCGATCAGCGGTAACTGTTATATTAAAATCTGTTAATGATATTGGAGTACTTTTAATTTGAAGATTAGGATTTGATAATTGATAATTTTTTGGTCGACTTAAAAATAATGTTTGTCCTATTTGATGTTGATTATAATTTAATGAACAATGAATTATACATTGAGAACTTTGTTCACAATCAGCACGTCTCATTAATCTTGAATAAGGAAAATTCATAATATTTTGTATACCAGGTGAATTAAATGAAATATCACTTCCAAATGATAAACGAGGAGCGAATGTATCTAATGTATAAAATGAACATATTAAGGTAGCACGTGTATTATTTAATAGTTCATTAATAATATAAAATGAAACTTGAGCATTTTCATCTGTTACATTAGCTAAATAAGGTGTAAGAATAGCGATAGGATAAATAGGTGCATACATATGACCAACATAATAATGACCCATTTTCCATTTCAATCCATATTCAATTGTTGCCCATGTTGGTGCTTGCCAAATATCATTTATTTGCCAATACATTAAGCCCATCGTATGACTAAAAAAAGAAGTGTATAACAAAAAACAATGATAAGAAACAAAAAAAATTATTAGAAATAAATGTACCCTTGACTTGTTTTTCGATTAATCATCTCNATAAACAAGATTTATTTAAACATAATCGCTGACATAATATTTCAACGCAAAAAAAGCGAATAAAAGTTGTTGTCATCGGAGAAAACTTTGAAATACAAGGATTAATTTCAATATTATGAACTGGCAAAAATCCGGTTTCGTTCGGGCCGATTTAATTTTTCATCCGGTCTTGTCCGATCCGGTTCCAACTCTGAGGAAGTTTTTGTTTCGCTCTCGTATGAAAAGAAGTAATTCTGAACTAAATAGTTGAAGGCAAGATACTCTTATATCTCATGAATATATCGATAAAAGAACATCGTCAACCCTGTGAAATAGAAAGTTCACGAGAAACGACTTTAACCTTTTTTCTATAAATGTTGTAAGCGAACATATGGTTAGTTCTCTTATAAATTCAATTATTAATATTAAAATTGCTTTTTTTTCCTCCTACATAGACTCATAAGGGAATTGATAAACATTACTAAAAAAAAATGTCTTCATAGGTTTTTCCTTGTTTAGATTCCAGGTATCGAAAAATGTTTGTAAGTTTTCATATTTAGAAATTCATATAAGAAAAATAGACAATTTTTTTTGGATATTCATTTCTCACCTTTCGACCGTGATGATGTACTAATATCATCATCTTGAAAATCGTAAGGAGAAGATTTTTTTGTTCTAGTTCTTTTCTTTCGTGTATCATTAATTGTCATTATAATAGGTTGACGTGCAATATCAATTTTTTTCTTTTGTTTTTTTGTTTTCGTATTTGTTTGTGTAAAAAAAGCATGTGTATCAAAAATAGCTGTTGAACTAAATAATGGTGGCGGAGGTGGTGGTGGTGGTAGTGGTAACATTAATTTTTTTAATTTTGTTTTCTTTTTTTTCTCGTCTGGTTTCGGTGATGAACATTGATCAGGTTCAATATGCTTCAAAAAACGAAAGCAAAAAAAAAAAGATACAAGAAAAAAAAAATATATTGTATATAACATACAAATGACATATGACTAATATTTCCTAATGTTTTATTAATCAAACGATGTGGTTTCACAATCGTATCATCAACAGCTAATTGAAATGGATCCGATGGCGTTAATCGACGTCTAAAGAATAATAACAAAGTTTCTATGAAAATTTCTATTGAATTTATTTACGAAATTGGTGGTGTTTGAAATGGAATAATTGGTTCATCAATTAAAGTCGGTGGTACTTAAAGAGATACATACAAAAAAATAATAGAAAATAGTTATGTTCTAATTAGAGATACATACAAGGTGGTATAAATTCATGTTCGTTTATTTCATTAATAATATTCTCTGTTATAATCGGTTGTTCATCAAGAGGATAATCATGAATTATAGGTAAGGATTCAATAGGTATTGAAATATTTACAGTTTGATTATGTTTAAATAAATCTTGTTTATCTCGTTGAATTTGTGATTTTCGATATGCATCACCAATACCTTTTTTCCATTGTTGTTCAATAGTTAATTTTAAACGTTTTCGTTTTTTTTTATTATTTATAGATTGTGTTTTTATTGAAAGTTCATTACAACGAGCATGTAAATAAGCATTACCAATAAGAAGTTTTGGTGTTAGATGAATTAATTGCTTTTTAATACGATAATATTCTTTAAGTGTATGTTTTTCTTCAGTTTGACATAAGGTAATACATGAATTTAATTTCTAACAAAAAAAAAAAAAAAAGGAAAAATAATTCTAATCAACTCTAAGAAAGAAATATAACGAACTTGATCTATTTGAGTAAAATCAATGGGTGTCATTTGTCTAAGTATTTCAATAATATCTTGTTTAACACGATCTATTTGATGACGTAACTCCTTACAATGTTCATGTCGTTGAGCAAGACGTAATTCATTTATAATACGAACTAAATAAATTTGAGAAAAATTTTTAGATAAACAAAAAATTTTTCGATTTGATTTACTACGATATTGAGTATATAGGGATGGCTTCCATGGCCACCATTTTTGTTCTATTGCCATCGTTACACAAACAATTATTATAATTTGAACAAAAAAAGAGAACAATTGATGAAATATGTATACATACATTTTTGAACAAAGACCCGCGTTCATCAGCTGTTTTGATTAGTTCGGTATTGGTTATATATAATTATTAGATTAAAAAAATAAAATACTTTTTGAAGATATACAAATCATATGAAGATTTCGAGAGTATTCTATATAAAAATAGACAAATATGCTTTTCGACAGATGGCGTTTCAGTCCACTTATCGAATTATGGATTCTAATGCTAAGTCTTTAAAAGACTGTAAGACATGATTTATTAATACTTTTTGGACGACATATAGATTTATGTGATTCAAAATTGGGCCAAAATCCATCAATAGATCGTTCTGTATAATGTGCACTACCTAAAGTTTTCGTTTGGTTTTGTTTTCGATGCGGAAAAATTGAGGAAGAAAATTACAGAGGTACGATTCATTCATCAGTTTTTTTTTTTCAGAAAAATATATTTTGAGTAACACTTTTTCCTTCGTCACAATTTCTCGTTTCAGTAAATTTGTAAAGAAACTTCTGAACAATGGCAACGTATATTTTTTACTACATACAAAAATTATCTGTATCAATAGTTTTATGGTGTTTTGTTTATTATGATTGAGAAAGTTCTTCTTCCACGATTCGAAGAGAGAAACAAGATGAGCCTATGTAAAATTTTATTACTTCATCTAAAAAATTTATCATACACCGCCTTTGGTATCGTACGAAAGTGTTGTAAGTATCATATTCAAAAACAGTACATGTTCAAATATTGAGCCGAATGTCGCACATAATATTTGGTAGTATCTATTAAATGAATTTAAAATATATTAGTGATCAAATCATACTTTTGATATTTGCCTTATCTTCTATCTTTTTAAAATATGACCTAACTTAGGTTCTCTTTGAAAAAATTGCAAACAGAACTTTGTTTTTATATACCCAATTCGTTTCATCAAACAATTAAAGGTGTTAATTATTCATAACAGAAAATTCCTATGAAAAAACGCAGAATGCAAGAAAAAATTTAGAAGAGAGAAAATCACCCTGCTCCCTCTAATCATATGCACTGGCGCTACCCAGATTCAAAAATCAGGATTCTAAACAGTCATAGAATACACAATACATTAACAAGCGATCATTGTAGACAGGCAACGTAAATGAATATAGTACATGATCGAATTCAGTTGTAAATTAGTAGTAAGTCGAAATGATTTTTATTTCTTTCATTTGAATCAATTCGAGCAATGTGCTAAACAGGAAGTTTCTTTTTTTCCAAATTAAAAAAAAAAATTTCCTATATGTATTAGGACAGGTAGAATTCTCCGCGAACAGAATTCAAATATAATTTGGTATGATTTTACTAGGGAACTGCAAAGTGGTCCCGGTCCTGGCCCCGCCGGGACCGGGACCGGGACCAAAATTTGACTTTTTTGCGGGACCGGGACCGGGACTAAAAATTTTTCATACTGGTCCCGGTCAGTTTTTTATGCAATGTGTCGCCACTTATTTTATTTTTTTGACAATAGTAATGGCGACTCAGTATAAATAATCAATTCGATAATAAATCCATTACCTAGAGCAGTAGATATAAAAGAAGAGAGAAATGAGAAAATGACTCCTACGAAGTACATGAGAATTTTTAACNTTATATCTAATAATGATAAACAAATAACAAATGAATTTGAAAATGTTTTTAATCAATTAAAAAAACGTGGTTCAATTAGACGAATTCGACCCAATGAAGAAACAATAACTGAATCACTTCCATCATCTGATCCTATTGAAGAAATTCATGTACCTCTATCTCCATCTAGAAGTGTATATAATCAAATAGAAAAGAACAGCCAATACTAAGGAGAAAAAAAAAACAACCAGGAGAAAAAAAAGAACATAACAAAATGTCTACCAAAATTTCCAACTACTCTTTTTCTCTTGTTGTTGATTAGTCGATGAACTATAATCATTTGAAAATTCCGGTGTTTGAAGACCCATATCAGGTGCACCTAATGAAAAATCTGTTGATGAACTAAATTCATTTGATTTCATTGATGCAGCAGCACCTTCTTGACCAAGTTTATTAATAATATAATTACTTGAATCAATAAAACGTTCAACACAATTAGCTAAACATGTTTCAGTTTTTCCATCAAGTCTTGATGATATACTTGGTCCACATAATTCCCAACATTGTTCAGTTAAAGAATGTACAACAGATTGAAAACGTTGCTTTTGATTTTCTTGTTCAATAAATGATGCTAAATGTGCATCACCTATACCTTGGCTAGAACCTCCTGTTAAATCCATTATCTAAAAAAAAACCAATTCTTTTCTTTTGTTTTTCCTTTTAATATATATATTTATATTAATAAAGAAAAAAAAAAAGAATTTATCGTTGCATAACAATTAAAGATTTATCTTTGTACATGAAAACACACACACACACACATATATAAATGCACACTGTTGTTACAAGACGGAGACACAAACACAAGATACGATAAAAGAAAAAAGAAAATTTATTTGTCAAAAAATTGTATTAAATTATTTATACGATTTGGATTGCCAGCTTTTAATGCTCGTATTGAATCCTTAAAAAGAAAAAAAGTTAAAATAATTTTTTAATAAATAAATAAATAAAATATTGAATTTACTCGTTCAATAGCATGTGCATTAGTTTGTGTTGTAGTTTGTTCAAACATTGATTTTCGATTCGATCGTATATCAGCAGAAGGTATCGGTTTTCTAATTAGAACTGGTGATTCAATAGTTGATTGTTGTTCAGATTCATCTTGATGTTTTTTTTCATTCGAGACCGATTGACTAAAAATAGATAGGTTATAATAATCGATATCTTTTAAAAAATGGAAAAAAAAAAAGAATTAGATGATTGTCATTTTAATGACGCGTGTGACCTGTACCATCTGTTTTAAGTCTTCAATTATAAGTCCTTTCGTATATTAAGGTGAAAGCGGAGGATGAAGATTACTTCTTTTTCTAATAGAGTTCATCGGATTCATAATTTTTTTGGAACACGACTGAACCGTATATTGATACACTTCAGTGAGATTTTCCGATTGGAATGGAATAGACATTGGCGGGCCGGACCATAATTTTCAGGGGGGGCAATAAACACTTTTTCGCTTAAAAACGCTTGTTTTCATGGCATTCTTCTTAAGTCCCAGCCAAAAAAATTTTTTTAGGGGGGCAATTGCTCCCTCTCGCCCCGCCTATGGGGATAGAGGTAACTGGTTGAGTATGTCGGGTTGCATGGACTTGCGCAAACTGTCACGAAATAATCTTAATATTGGATGCGTGTGATGGGTAAAACTAATATTGTATTTCTTAATTTTTGTTTTTACTACTAATTCATCAACAGATCGAAGTAATATCAACATTCGAATCATTGTAAATAGAGATAAAGAAGAAATTCATTTCGGAACATTTCTTTTTTTGTATTTGTCTTCAATTATGGTGAAATATTTTCAAAATAGAAAATATCTCTATCGATTACAAAAATGGATAAGTTTTTGTTTTTGTTTCGATTATCCTGAAGAAAAAAAAAACAATTAATAACTTACAATTTGTTTTGTTTTTGTTTGGCTATATCAATCCATGATGGTGTTGGTTTATTATCATTAGTAGCAACTTTATTATTAGCTGATAGATGAACACCAACAACTGTTTTACGTCGATTTGATGTTGGTGGTGTATGGATTGGTTCGATTGTTTTATTGGTTGATACAGTTGATTCATTCTCAGATATTATAGATGGAGATAGAGGTACATGAATTTCTTCAATAGGATCAGATGATGGAAGTGATTCAGTTATTGTTTCTTCATTGGGTCGAATTCGTCTAATTGAACCACGTTTTTTTAATTGATTAAAAACATTTTCAAATTCATTTGTTATTTGTTTATCATTATTAGATATAACATGCATTGTAACTGGTCTTAAACGTGTTGTTGATATTGGATGTTCTCTTGTTTTAACGATATTTATTGATGATGATGATGATGATTCATCATCATTTGATGATAGAATTATATTTGGTTTTGGACGTTTAAATACATCTAAATTATCATAAATATGTTCTTGAGATGATGAACGTGATATTGATTTCGTTGGACTTGAATTATTAATATTTGTTTGTTCATCAATATTTTCATTTTGTATTGAATAATCAAATAATGTTGAATTACTTTCAATAGATTTATTAGTTAATAAAATATTTTCATTATTTTCTTGTTTTTTTTGTTTTAAAATTGATCGATTTATTAATTTTGTATCATTAATTTCTTGAACACGTTTAAAACTTACAGAACGTTGCATAGGATTATTAAATTTTGAAATATTTGGTGATGGAGTAGGTGATATTTCATTATTAGGATTAGGATTAGTTGCCAAAAGTATATTATCAGCTGAACGATCACGTGAACGAACTGATATACGAAGACGTGCTCGAGCTGAATCCAAATCAGATAGATCAATTAATGGTTGTGGTTTTTTTGGCTAGAATAAAAATATAATAGAAGTTATAACCATTTCTTCATGTATTAGAAATATTTATGTTCACACCAGAATTAAATACATATGTGTGTAAGCTTAACAACTAGCAAACTGCGATTCGAAAAAAGAGAATGAATAAGTGATTTTGTTCGCTCAGCATAGATATGTGAAGATTATCACACTCTAAGAAGTTACGAATATTCTGAAAAGAGTTCGTATGGTTAGCTTATTATTGTTGAGATCAGGATCGCCAATTACAGGGTGAAGTTTCCTCGAAATAAACAAAAAATGTGGTCGTTAGGTGAATAGGATTGGGGAAAGTATCATGTAAACGATTTGTATTTGCCTAGATATGAATTCAATTAAATTGACAAGCAACAAATCGTATCTATGAAATATAATATAGAATCATGTTCTATGCATATTCGTGCTAAAATATTCTTATCGATGAGAAACTTATTATGGATTGATCTTTAGTTTGTAGAGAAAATTTTCTAATATTTACCTCGATACGTGTTGTAGCAATGATTGATTGTTCCTCTTCCGGTGTTGATGATATAGCTGAAAATATGAAATTTAATTTATTGATAAAAATTTGAGACATGAAAAAGAAAACAAAAGAAAACCAAAACTCTATGTCATTGAATTGAAAATGTACGTAAATTTTTATTTAACTTTTTCATTTTTGTTTTTGTCGTTGAATTTGTCCTTGTTGTAGTCGGTAATGAAAATGAATTTTTGAGTAAATAACGCTGTTTCGGCGGTAAAGGTGGTGGAATTTCATCATCTATACTCAAAATGTCTCAAATAGTTTTTTTTTTTTTATTCAAATAAATTTATTAATTCCCTTTTCCCACATAATATTACACCTCAACCTGTTAATATTCAGTTAAAATTTCTTCTTTTCTTACCTTCAGTTTTCGATGAAAATAAATCACTTTCATTATCATCAGTTTCTCGAAGTGTACTCAACTAAAAAGAAAAAAAAGAAATTATTTTGTATTTCCATAGGAACAAAATAGGTCAACAACTGATCAACCAGGTGAGTCCTCTATGGAGACTTTGAACTCTATGCAAGTCATAACTTTTTAGCAGTATTCATTCAAGAGTTTTCCTGAGACCCCACGATTGTCGAAAATAGAAGTAAAAAACCTTTGGAAGAACTAAACACAGAGTTTGTTCATAATGATTAGTCGAATGATGATAGTTTCAAAGCGATTTGAAACTATCAAACAGTCATGTCGATTGAGAAACGCTTCAAATTATCTGCAGAGAACTCATCTGATTGGTTAGTTGTTAACCAATCAAATTTCGACATAGTTAGATGTCCCAGGTACTCCTCTCTTGAATAGTGAAAACCCTACATCTCTAGGTTATTCTTAGCGGAAGTTATTCAAAAAAAAAACAGTCAGAAATGACATTAGTTAATGAATTCTTTATATTATACTTTTTGTTTAATTGGTTGTTGTCGTTTAATTTTCACTGAAATACGATCTCGTGCTGCTGAATGTTCTAATTGTTGACATGTTGAAGGTAATGTTGGAAATGTTGAATTTGATACTAAGAAAAAAATAAAATAAAAATTCAAATTAATTTTGTAACTTTTATTTTACCATCATCTGTTTGTATTAATGATTCCTATGGAGAGAAAACGTAAAGTAAATTCAAAATTTATTATTTATTTTTTTTTCTATGTCTCTTACAACAAATGAAGACATTTGATCAGCAACTGATGTATACGATGAAGAACTTTGTGATGATGTCTGACAATAGAAAAATAATTATTTATCAATTCAACAAAAATAAAACAAAAAAAAACATTAATCATCGCATTGTTGTTTCTTTTCCACGCATACGTTTATAAAACTAGATAATATAAATAATATATGCTTACATTCGAACGAGGAGGTTTTTTTGGAATAATAATAGGTGATGATGATTGTATTGGTCGACGTCCAGAATTGATAAGATTATTTGTCATAGTAACTTTTTCTACCTATTATTATAAACATGAAAAAAAATTATATTTTAATGATTACAAATGAAGAAAAAAACAAAAAGCTACTTTTCACCTGTGCTTTTATCAATGGGCTTAATCTCGCACGAGACATTCCTGATGTTTGTTTTCTGGCTTTCTTTCTGTTGCAGTTAGAATTTTATTTTTCAACAAATGTAAAAGCAGAACAAACTTGACGAGGCTTTTTAGTTGAGGATAACGTCGATGATAAGATGAAAAATATAGATGCAATATAATGACGAAAGACAGCACAGAAACAAAAGCAGCGACAAGCAAATCAAGCGAATACGAAAAAGAAAGCGAAGCAGAATGAGAAACGACGGGAAAAAAAAAGCAACGAAGGAGATGAAACGAAAAAGAAAACAAGTTGTTACACACCTGACGGCGCGGGTCTCAACTGTCACACATTTTTTTTTCAAAAGAGCTAATCAATTTTTTTCATAACAAATAATTAACTTTTCTATAAATATAAGCATGCAAAATGGGAGGTAAAATATTATAGCTGCTTTCTACATATACCTGACATTAATTTCAAGTGATTTCTGTGCATAAGAAGAAGAAGCGGATATTTTTTTTTTATCATTATTTCACATATATAAGAAAAACTTCATTAAAAAAAAACCATACCTGATTTGTTGTATCATTTGAAGTTGTACTTATTAATACAACATCATTTAAACCATCTTGTGAATTAGCCCTCTTTATAGGAGGCGCATGACTATATATATCAATGTAAAAACAAAAATAAGCATAAAAACTAATAGATAAAATCTTACTCATCTATTGGTAGGTCGCCGGCTAGAGAAAATACCGCTGGACGACCAATAATCTTTTCTCGAAGATATCTAATCATTGACTCCTCTAGAAAATAATTTCTTTAAATCAATTGAATTATAAAAAAAAACTATACAACAAAACAAAAGCAATAGTTATTAGAATAGCACAGACGACATTAATAAGCATTATAATAACCCACCATCATCTATTACTGATACCATGTCATCATTTTCGCTCATTTTTCTATGATTTATTTTGATGCTAAAAAAGCAATAATATTCAATTAGTTTTTCATTTACTTTACCTGTTCAAGGTTATTTTTGTTTTTATTTTATATCTGAAATAATTGAAAATCATATAAAACAAATCAATGGGTGATAAAAAAATTTTTTTTTATTATTTTCTATCGTGAGTGTTCTGCTATCGGTTGTTGTTTATATGCTCATCGGATTTTTAAAATATAATCTAACCAAAAAGAAAACTGACAAAATCTAAGCATATATTTTTCGATTGTATTTTATATTAAACAGTTTCTTCTATTTATGTCTATTCACGAATGACTAGCCTCAGTTGAGATGATGCTTTGTCTATCAGTAGACTGTAGTGAGACGAGTAAAAGCCTGAAACGAAATAATTAATGATCGAGCTTTCGATTTGAAATGTTGTTTATACAGAGTGAATCAGAAGTGGCTTAAGACCATTTCAAGGAACCACTTTGAAGTAGGAGCTTTTATTTCAATAAAAGAAAAACAATCTGGCCTTAAACTATTGTCTTTGAGTCTCAAATTTATACTAGAAATACATGTCCTGTTACACAGTGTACACTTGTAATCAATGTTATTGATCGATTACGTAACTGGTCACGAAGGTGGACAAAAATTTAACCCACACACGGCTGAACAAACAAACAAATATTGTATACATAAACTTATTCTAACACATCATCAATAACTAAAATTGATAGAAATGTGGAGTGTGTAGGTGTGGTTATGAGTCAGTTCGTAATCCACACCGACACTACTTTCTTTCTCAAAAAAAAAAATCAGTTTTTCCTTATTTCTAACATTCAAATAAAAAGTCTTTATTAATAACACTACAACAATATTTTTTCTTTTACTATCCTAATACATCATCTTTCCTAGAGTCCATCGGGTTCAGGTTTGAACAAGCAAAAAAGTCTTCATACTTATGTATATGCGTTATCCTTAAAACTCTTTTAATCTTTAAAGAAAAGGAAAACTTTCCCAAACTTAATGCATCTTCAGATCCCTTTCATGAATGACAAAATTAGAAAATCATCTTGAGCTGAAAATTAAAACAAAACACACATGAGAGGAAATCTTTTTTTTTTCTATATTAACTCATACATAGTTATGATGAAATGTACATACAAAACAAAAGTAATATTCACTCTCAAATGTTAATCATACTATTGTTCCATAGATGGATTCGGAATAGCCGTAGGTGGTGGTACACCTGGTGGCATTATACCAGGTGGTGGTCGTAACGTCATTAATGTTGTCATTGCAGCTGAATTAGGTGGTGGGCCTAATGGTCGCATGCCTGGTGGTAATGCAAATGCCCATGGTGGTGGTGGTACAATACCTGGCATGCCTGGTCGTGGTGGTGCAATATTTGGATTAATAAGACGTGGTGGCATTGGAAATGGTGTATTCGGCATTTTACCCGATTTAAAAGCAGCTGTTGTTTGATCAATCTAAGAAAAATTAAAATAGAAGAAAAAAAACAAAAAAAAATAAATTAAAATAAGCAAACCAATTTTTGAGCTTGTTCTTCCATCCATTTTTGATAATAATCACGTACATTTTCTTTATGTTTTCTTCCTTGACAATGAGTTTTACGTACAGATGGTGAATCATGTGTTAAATATGTATCGCAATAATCACAATAATATTTAGGCATATTAACTAGAAATTTTCTAGATAATTAAGTAGAATTCTTAACGTGAACAGAATAAAGAATAAATGAAACTATCTGGAATGTGTAAAGAAACTTACGGCTGACATGAACCAATCAATAAGAAGATTAACACTTATCGAATTGTATTTATCATAAATAGATGTCACTGATAGACATACAGCTTTTCTCTGCAATACCATAATCAATGAATAGATTTACATAGTGGTGAAATCAGGAGATCATGGGTGGTAAAGCAATGTCCGACGATCCCTTGAGGGAGGACTGTCAATGATAGTAATTATTACGTTTTTTTTTCTTATGGTGAAGGGGCAATACCTGGTCCAGCCTACTCTTGGTTACGCTACTAGATCTGCAATATTCAATCTACATATCTGAAGAAACAAATTATAGTTATTATTATAAGAGTTCTTTATTTTTAAACTATTCAATTCATTATTTGTAAGAATCGATTACGGCTCTGAATAACAGAAATTAAATATATATATATAGGTTGCTTATCTGATTTTAAGATTGATATAAACTTCTTTCAGAAACCATTAATTAACTGGCGATTCAATTTGGTTTTATTGGTTTTTATATAGTCAGGTATTTTCAGAGTTAAGCCTGGTGTGATCATTGAATTGTGACAAAAGAAAAAATTAGTTACAATAGAGAAAACTGTGACTAACCGTGACTAGAATTGATTATGAAAAATATACAGTATTTCGAAGAGAAGAAAATTTTGAATTACAATGGGTCCAATTAGAATTAATTTTTCCTCTAGTCTCAAAGTCGCCTTGAATGGGAGGTGCGTGCTTTTGGGAACTGAATAGAACTAAACGCTGGAACTTCACTGAAGAAAAATGAAACTATATGTATTTAACTTGTTCAAAACAGGTTATTATGTTTATTGAATAGTTAATAGATATATACAAAGAAAAGTACATGTCTATTTTATTAATTGTATCATGAAAAGACAAAATATTTCTCACAAGTGAAAGAAGAATTTTTGAATGTGTGATGAGAAAGATGATGAATTTATTATAAAATCAAAATACTTTTTTTGCAAGTGAAAATTAAGAATATACACAAGATTAGCTTATTTTTTGGTTTGGTTCAATAACATGAGAAAGACGATCACTTGATAGACAGTTGTTTATATAACTATTGCCAGGTGTGATTGTTTTTGATTTTTTTAACATATATATATATATCTGTTCATTTCGAATGAATTGCAACGATAGACAAGAAAAACTTCCATGTTGCTGCAACGACAACGTCTTGATAAACATCTCTATCGTCGACATTCTTTTTTCGATGAACTCCAATTTTGTTTGTTATTTTTTGACTCGTTTCTTTCATTAGAATTTTTTTATAGTGCGTTCTTTCACCACACAATGATATCATTATTTATATATGATTAGTATTTAATGCAACAAAAAAAAAGAATTAATTCTAAGAAAGCAAATTGATATATTGTTTTCAACTATAAACTTTATTTTTACTGTTTGTATATTAAAGCTTTGTAAAGATGTTAATACATAACGGGCAATCGGAAAGTTTTCACCTTCTAGAAAGTATTTTCGACGAGTCACGAGCTAAGCTTAAGACGTAATCCAATGTACAACTGAAAGGTTGTGCGTATGGGGTGTGGCTGTGAAGAATAGACTCAGCCCATACCAGCAACCACACACACATGCCAAACCCAATCCCGCATCAACACCGATACCCACATCCTCTAAATACTGTTAGTTCCGGAAAATAACTAATTTTTGTCCTAATATCTATAACTTGGAGCTCAATCGGTAAATTAGCCCTTGTAGCTACAGACTGAATCGTTGCAACGCAAGTGAAGTCATTCAGCACTCGAAACGGAACACATGCGCTTATGAGAAAAGAAAAATTGAAGTTTTTCGAACAGTTTTCATTGTTACAGAACCTTAGAACTGGGACCAGCAAAAGGTCACCGCAGTTTTCTAATTCAAACTTAGAAAAAGCCATCGATCAAACTTGATTTTAAATTGGTAGAAAAAAGGAAAAAAATATTGGCAAAATGAAGGTCATTCAGTTTGTTTCGCTGGATCGAGTGAAAATGGAGCAAACATAAAACCAAAAGTGCACGATGCGTTTTGCAACTGCGTAATCTACTTATAATTGAAAATGTTTTGTTTTATCGCATGATAAGATAAATTGCATTTTTTTTTCTCACAACCAAATGATGTGAGAGAAGATGACAACGTTTATACCTCGAATGAGTACTTATCTGCTATAGTATATGAGTATTCAAAAATGAAGAACAGAAAGAAAGAGTGAAGGAGAGAAACACTTTTTTCACTCAGAAGCATCTTTGCTGCGCGTATTTATTTTGCCAAATTTCAATTTACTAGACACGTTGATGAGTGGCGATATAATTGGAGAACTGAATTTTTTCAGCGATACAACCGACGGCTTCTCTCCATGGGTCAATGCGAGTTACACGATGGTTTGGCCACACTCGAATTACGTATATACACCAACTCGCGTTACCATACACGACCTAAGGAGCAAAGAAAATAGTTTCGATCTTGACACGCATGCCTTTGAAGTACACAAATACGATGGTCACATACAAGATGAATTCAACAAAGATAGCGAGGCACAGCGATCTTACTACGAAGAACTTGCTGCATTTCTTAAAAAACGTCTCGGTGCCTCTCGAGTGGTCGTCTTCAATCATATATTCCGGTATCGAGGTCCATCACGTCCGATCGATCAATGCGATTCGAATCACAAGCATCCTGCTGTTTATCCACACGTGGATTTTGATGCGCCTGGTGTTCGCTTGAAAATGAAAGAAGTTTTTGGGGAAGACGAAGCGGAAAAATTGATGCAGAATCGATTTCAACTGATCAATATCTGGAGACCGATTGGGCCTAATGTCATCACAAAGAATCCTCTGGCTCTTTGCGACTATCGTTCATTAGATATCGAGAAGAATATTCATCTATCAGAGGTTCGAGAATCCAAGGTTACTCTTTCGTACTATGTAGTCTCCCACAATGCTCAAGTTGCTCAAAAATGGTACTATTTGAGTGAAATGCGATCGGACGAGATGTTTGTCTTCAGAATGTTCGATAGTGACCCAAATGTTGCCAAGTTTTGCGCTCACACAGGATTTATCAACGATCACGTACCTGCAACCGATGCCCAACAGATTAGCATTGAAGCACGCTGTTTTGTTTTTTATGATTAATAGAAAATAAATAAATAATTTCTGCATTTCGAGTTCTCATACAGAAACTAGATCGATAGAAATCGGAAGTTCGCTGCTCAAATTATCTACAGTCATGAGTCATTGTTTCATAGTAATTGATCAAATAGCTTCTGATTGGTTGTCTTTCAGGTGGATATCGACGACTTGTTAGGTGATGTTATACTTACACGGGTGTGGGTGGATGAGTGAGGATAAGAAGAAGTATAAACCCATACCCACACCCTCTATTGAGCTACTATTACTTTAGCGACTTTTTCGCAATTTTCTTCTGTTTTCTGATGCAAATCTGTTTTTGTCTATATTGCATGAAAACTCAAACCCTTCTGTTTCATTTACATCACTATGCATACTTTATTTTCCTCGTCTATGACAGTAATGATTGTTCTCTTGTCACCTTTTCCATGTAAGAAAATGGGTGAAAAGTCCGATTTTAATCGAAGTTTTAATTAAAAGACGATTCAATTTAAATTAAATCTCTCTTTCAAGCTGAAAATTGTATTCTAACTTATGCAATAAAAAAAGATAATTGATTTTAATCAATTTAGTAATCTTTTTTTACCTGAGTAGGCATCAAATGATACCGACTCTCGAAATGTGACACGTGAACGGGAGCTGAATTTAATGCAGAAACTAGCGTTTTTTGAGCCATGTACATATAGTCCAGCCAGCTATACAAAAGTTTATGTTTCCACAATAAAACTTCAGAGAAATGTGTTTTATCGTCATCATCATGTTTTATGTCGATTATAAATCGAATAATTTAATTTAAAATAAGAATTTTTTTTCACATGGGTTGCCTAGTTTGCTGTCAATCAGTTCTATATCATCATTTTATTTTTATCTTATTTGAGAACTATTAGCATAGGTGGCATTCCACTTCATTTTAAATACCATTTAACTTGAAGAGATCATTAATTGATAGAGCTTCGATCTATCCAATCATGATATCCAATGTTAAGCCATTTTCTTTAAGAACTTGATGATAACAGAATCAAATATTTATTCGATATACCCACTCTCAGTCACTTGATTCTATTCAAAGTTTGGATTAAAATGACTTGGAGTAGCTTGAAAAGGATCCATCAAAAGAATATTTTATACTTTCATCAAAGAGTTTTTAGAGTGTTTAAAAAGTTCTTGAAAATTTCTAGCACTATCGCTGAAGCCTCAGATTTTCGTAGTCATCGTCGCTTACAAAGGAAAAACAATTAGAATAAATTTCGTCGTCGATCATTGCATCGGCTTACTCCTGTAGTTTTATATATCCAGAGAATAGATTTTTCTTTTGAATTCTTCACTAGAAAACCTGAAATCAAACGATTGGCTTTGACAAGTATATATTGAGGGTGTGGGTGTGGGTGGGTACGGGTTTTGCTGTTTTCTTTATCTATAACCACATCCACAGCCATAGCCACACCCACCCACACCCACCCACACCCACACCCTCAATCTGAGGATCGTTTTCGTTCATCAACTCTTTCTCTTAGTAACGTTACTGGAGATACAACAACATCATCATCATCATCATTATCATCACTCATTCTTATTTACCATCATATACAGCACATACATTAAGTTCAATAAACTAACTTCAAAAAAGTACAATAACAACAACATCAATAACATTCCCACCAATACCTATTTTCGTTCTATCCTGTTCGACTTTATCATTATCTATAAATCCTCAAACACGTCATGCTCCATTGAATAATCATTGTAAAAACATAATTATATTTCGTTCAATTCGTAATCTTATTCTTCCAATTACTAGAATGTAACAATCGAAAACAACAACATTACGTCAAGTGTAAATGTCTCGTGTGCTTCGATGTCTATCTAATTTACTAACAACTAATAATCAATCATCAACATTATCAAATACTTTATCATTAATAAAAAATAATCAGAACAAAAGAGAATGATGAAACAAAACATTATCTTCTTTATCGTTACGCCAATTAGATAATATACCCAAATGGGCACAAGATTGTTTTTATCGAACAGTTATACTTGGTTTAAAACCTTTACTTTTATAAGATATATGAGCATCATCACCAAATAAACTTACTAAATGCTCATCAAGTGCATGTTCAATAAAAGTTCAGATTCATTAGAAATAACAAATGAATTACAAACATATACATTAAATGATGATAATATTAATTAAAAAGAAATTCAAGTTCAATGAAGTATATCAATACCAGATTGTAAACAAATAAAACAAAACATCAAATTTTATTATCATTATAGATAGAACATTATTTGCTTTACAAATTTATCTAATACAGTATTAGCTGAATTAAGATTAATAAGACTGACCATAATTTTTATCGACTCGAAGACAATATCTTCTATCAAATCATATCATGTTCTTTCATCTATAGTTCTTTTAGAATTCTTTGTAAAAGTCAATACAGTTTGCATTTATATCTTGTATTGTTCTACTATAAAAATAATACATTTCAATCATATTTACATATATATTCAATTGAACATTATCAGTTAATCAATGTTTAAAATTTCTTCATTCTATTACTTCATTAATATCTGATTTATATTTTGAACAAAATAATACTCACATGACAATTGTTGATTGTGATATAAAATCATTCAAATATTTTCATATTAAAAAATGAATAAAATCTTTATTTGACTGATTTTGATGTTGCTGTTTTTCTTACTCAAAAATTGATTAAAAAGGGTTTATACAATTGGTCCAATGTGTTAAACTGCATTTGAATTCTTCCAATGTTTTATTGTACATACTCGGAAAGCTTTATGCAGATTTTTTAAAGAAAATAAAATTTGTTCCATATTCAGATCAAGGCAATTGAAGTGTTAAAAACATAATTTTGTTTTTTCATTATATATTGTATTTTTGATTTTTTTGGCAATAAAAAAAATCATCTGAATATCATCAAATTAGTTATGACTATTTCAAATGAGTCTTTTGACAAGATAAAGTATGTATTATGATATTTCGTATAGTTCAAGTTAATAATTTATGTCTTTCTGAATTCAATAATATATCAATATCATTTTATCTACAATGTCATCGATAATAACGAAGTTGTCGAACGATCTTTTGTTATATCATATATGCAGAATTATGACCAATTTAATTCAAGTTTTTTTCATTCATGATTTAATACGGATATAGCTAATTGAGAAATCTTTCTTGCTCTCGATAAAAGTCAAAACAACAAGTTATTGAGAGATGTTATTGGGTCTATGTCGAATCGTGTATTATAAGATTTACACCTCTCATTTATATGTGTATATCGAATAGCAATTGTTGTTTATTGTTAATTCATGTCGACGATAGAAAATGTTTAATGTAATATGTTAGAGAGAATGTGAAAAAAAAGGAAACATTTAAATTTCAATAAGCTGACGAGAACAAATCGATTCAGTGATCACGTGCAATGCTGTCTATTACTTTCACATATCATCATAGACAGCATGCGAGAAATTGATGGACGTCCAGAGAAAACAGAGAGATAGAAATTAAAAATGACAATGAATGAAACTATATCACCATGGTCGACTATTGCATAAGTTCACTTTTCTAAAATGAATGTTTTTTTTATTATCTTTTGCATTTTTTCGAATAGGTACTGGACATAAATAATTTAATTAATAAAAATTTCAGATGGCTAAAAATAATAAATACATAAAAAATCCAGCAAACAAGATCACCCGAACAACTCGCGAGCGGCGTATTCATCACGTCCAGCTGGTGAAACAAGAAATTGAAGAGCTTAAGTAAGAAAAGATAATATCTTCAATTGATTAAAAAGAAATTTGATAGATAAGATGTATAACATGGAGAAAGACAAGAAAACTAATACTTCGCATATAGTCGAATGGCTACAACCGTGGGTAATGCCATACTGGTTCGAATCTAGTGTCAAGTGTTAATTTTTTGTTGTTCTTTTTTATAAAGTTTTTTAAAAATTTCTCGCTTACACACAGAATAGAATAGTATCTGAAAAAAAATTAGATAATTGTAGTTTCTAAAAGAATCTTTAAAATACATAATTACTAATTCTAGTTGAAACTTTTAACGTCATTTTCTATAGAAAAGTAGCAGCAGCAATATCAGCAGTAACAGCAAGATCAGGTGCAGCAACAACAACATCAGCTGCAGATGTATCACCACCGTCAATAATTATGCTAGATGTAAGAATCATCATTTAACAATTTACGAGAGAATAATTAGTTACCCAAAACAAATAGGAAAACTGATGAAATACAAAGACGATAATATCCCACATAAAAAAAACTACCCTAATAATCAGGTGAAAATTGATTAAAGATTGGTTAAAATCACACTTTTATTCATATTTTTTTATCCATTAGGAATCGATTATAACTAAAAAAGAGCCAAGTTTTATTGATAATTCTTATTACTTTCGATTATAATTGATTTTAAAGTTGTGTAAAAGATAATGATTTGAATCGATTTTCTCTCATAATTAATGGAAGAATCTTTAACAGATTCTATTCGACTTGTATTGATTATCATCAATTTCTCGTATAATCTTTTTGTCGATTATGATCGAACGTAACTGGAATATTCGATGAAACTTAGGTTTTTGGATTATTTTTGTTTATAATCGATGAAAAATCAAGTAAAGAAGTATAATTATAATCAATTCTCATCTGATTGTTCTCCTAGTCTTTTTACATGAGATTGAGAAAAACTCTGATTTTCATTTAAGAACATTTTGAGTTAATCTGACAGACAAAAATCCTCTCTACAGCATTACGATGAAAAGACTAACAACGATAAATAAATACTTAACTGCAGCAGAAAAGAGCTATTCAGTCTCTTCGCATTTAACTGAGAGAGGAAAAAGACGATGCGCAATTAATTGTATACATGAGAGTTCTTGTTGATGACCTGTTTAGAACTAGTAGTTTGATTCGATTGTTAATAAGTATTTTGACTGCATATTATCAAGTACTTATATAATTCACCAGATTTCAATATCATTCTTGAATGATAATTCGGCTGTTAATTTTTGTTCGAAATGTTCATCTTTTGATTGAGCAGGTGATGGTATATATATTTAAAACATGGATAATACATTATAGTGCATCGACGTCTGTTGCAGAGTTGAGCAGCTGTGTGTACCAAGATAATTTGTTAGTTAAATCAATGATTGGATAAATATTCTAATAGTAAATTAAGGAAACAAAATCAAAAAGGAAATAAATAATGATCCCACAGCATCAAGGAAAATGAAAATATAGCAGCCGTAAACGAATTCAAAAAGTTTTTCTATTTAAATATAGAAATAAGTAGGACATCGACTGCTTGGAGAGCGATTATCTGTAGAATAGAACTATCGTATGCTAGAAATTACTCACTCCTCGTAGTTTGTATTAGTATAGAAGAATATATATGTGTTACACTGATCAGTGTTTTTATATAAGTAATAAACTTAAAATTTTTTTAGCAACAACATCCACAAACATCATCACCACCAATAAATAATAGTAATAATAACACCAATAATAATAATAATAACGTAAATAATAATGCATATAGTGTAAATATTAACAATAATATTAATGATTTAATCCAAAATTTAATAGAAAATAATAATTTAATTAAAAATTTAATTAATAATCAAAATAACATGTTATTGAATATATTAGATGAACTAAGAACAATGAATACTCGTCGTGACACATAAGAAAATTCTTAATAATCTTCCAGTTTTCTTCTTTTTGTTTTTTTCTTCTGTTTTTTCTTCTTTTTCTTTTTCTTTTTTTACTTTCATTTCAATGATTTTTTTTTCGTTGTCGTGATAGTTCTTTCTTCTTCCTCATAAAGAAGAAAGAAGAATTTCTTCTTTCTTCTTTCTTCTTTCTGCTATATTTCTGTTTTCACGTTGATGATTCTTTTTTTTCTTGTTTCATCTTGATGTTTCTTTTTTTTCTTTTTTCATCTTGTTGATTAGTTTTTTTTCGTTCAATAAATTATTTCTTCAAGTTTATCTTGTTCCTCTTAATTATCAAGCACTTCATAGTCTTAATTGAGATTTGATCGAATAAGAACAACAAATTTTCGTAAATTATCAGAGTGATGTTCATGTATTGAAATAACTTCATACATTTGCTCAACTGCTTGAAGAAGTTTATAAGTTGATTCCTTATGTAAACAAAGAACATTCTGAATGAAATAATAGAAAATTTTAAAAAAGCATGAATTGATTGATATACTTACATTCAAATAATTTCTTGAATTGTACTTTGTTCATTCTAAAGAAGTTAAATAATAAGTTGATCGAGTTTATTGAAAATCAAACTGATCATTTCATTCAAGTGTTATGGAATTGAATATCTAAATAATGTTGTAACTGAATAAAATTAAATGGTTTGATTTTACATATTCGATGTCCAAGTGTAATTAATGTTGATGATTGTTTGTAAATATTTTCTAAAAGAGAATCAAGTGGAGAATTGTTACTGTATGCATGCCGATCAAGTTTGAAAAAAAATCAATACTAGAAATTGAAGTGTTATATACTGAAGAAGAATAATTAAATAAATATTTATCATGATTGTGTTGTTTCATATAAATCTGAGCCGTAATAATCATCGATACAATAAAGAAATCATTCATTTATTGAAATACATATGTAATAACCGATGAAAATTCTTTGGTAAAATCGTAGCGTCTACTTCATTAGTTGATAATTCGTTATAGGCTTTCAATGGGATGAGACGGGGCGAAGAAATTGTTTTATAGGACGAGCTGGGTATCGCATCAAATTCTACGGTGTTTGACAAAAAATTGTTCATTCTATTTTACGCAATAGTTCCTTTAGTGAATAGATTATTTAAAGTCATAAATCAACTATCTAATTCGATCATGTCACTCCTTCTTTATCTGTTCATATTTAGACTAGTTTATTTGGCATTCAAATTTTTATATTAATCATATAAAATACTGGTATAAATAGCCAATGAAGTACTGACTATAATGTTACAAACATTCAAGATACCTTCTGCCGAATTTAATCCTCTTTCTCTCTCGCTACGAAAAACAATTGGGAACCTTGATCGGTTCAGTTAGTGACATTAGCAAAAAGAAAGAAAGAACTATATACATAAGACACTGAAAGCCCTAAAGCATTGTATGTGTCATATATATACTTAAAAAAATAAAGAAAAAAATATGAACAACTGTATTTACAATCATACGTGACTCTCGATATGAAGAGAGAGAAAAAACAAACAACTTAGAAACGGAGAAATATACAAGGATCTGCATAGAGTGACAATCTCTGGAGAAGATAATCGAGAACGTAAAACAAAAACACGTCACTGAATTCTTAAAGAATCGAACATGGAAAACTAAAACTAAAAACGAAAGATATCAATCAGTCATAACAACAATAATTGTATTTGTTACGCATTCTTTATCTGTCTGCTGTTGATGATGATGATGATGAGGATTGTTTGTACGACAAACATAAAAATCTCTCAATATTTGTTCAATGTATTGCTTTAACATCATATTTCGAGTATTTGAACTTTGTCGAACCCTCACAAAAAAATAAAATGATAAAGAAAACAGTACCAAGTAAAATTGTTTACTATTGAATAAAGATTTTCTAAACCATTAAAACGTTTATGTAGATCACCAACAAAACGATTAATGAGTGGCATATGATGATCATTTATGATTGAATCACTAAATCAATAAACAAATACATAAAAGAACTTGTTTTTTTTTAAATATTTCTTTTACTCTTATTTTGTCTTATTCGTCATTATTTTTGATGATGATGGTAGATAATACGTCTTGTAAAAGTAATGATTTTAAATCAAGTACAACTGTTCGATAAAACAATCATGTGCCCATCTTGACATAAGATCATTTGTTGTATTATCTAATTGACGTAATGGTAAAGAAGATGATGTTTTGTTTCATCATTTTCTTTTGTTTGACTTTTTTTTGTTAGTGATGAAGTATTTGATGATGTTGATGATTGATTATTAGTTGCTGTTGATGAATTAGGTGGCTGTCGAAGTACATGAGAGATTGTCACTCGACTTAATATTGTTATTTTCAATTGTTGCATTGTTGTGATTGAAAGAATTAGATTTAAGTCGAACGAGATTTAGTCATGTTTTTCAAACAATTATTCAATGGAGTACGACGTGTTTGAGAATTTATAGTTAATGATGAAGTCGAACTGGATAGAGCGAGAATAGATATCAGTGTTGGTGTTGTTGATGTTGTTGTTGTTGTTCTACCTTCTCGAAGTTTATTTATTGAACTTGATGTATATGCTGTATATGATGGTAAATGAGAATGAGGTGATGGTGATCATATTGTGTCTCCAGCAACATTGATAAGAGGAAGAGTTGATGAACAAAAAGGATCCTCAGATTGAGTTCGATTACCTAAAATGATATAGATTTTTTTCGTAAGTTGTGTGTATGTTTATTGAAATAGGATAAATTAAATAACATTTAATGTAGTCATAGTATGGGAGATTTTTCCATACAACTCGAAAACATTCTTTCGTGACATTGTATTGCGCCTTAAACATTAAATTTGATGGACTAACGTTCGTCAGTTTTAGCTGAAATTATATTGCAACTTATCTATAGGGATCTACAAAGTTGTTCTGGTTTCAGTCCAGGCGGTGAAGCCCGTCAGGTTCAAGTCTAGAAGTACTCGGATTAGAATCGGAACATTCTGTTTACAGTTTTAAGTGCAAGTTTCGAGTTCAGATCTAACGAATGAGCCAGAATAAATTGCACTAAATGTTTTTGCTGTTTTTCGTTCATTTCCTGATCAGAAATATATTCATTTTTATATTAAAAGATAGAGAATTTCAAGCTCTACAAAACTATCTACTTTGTTTTTCAAATACGTTTTTCTTGGCCGCACCTAATTAAAAAGATCCACATCTACTCAATCATTCAACTGCGACGACAAGAAAACGAAACAGCTGATGAAAATTCTTTAAATAATGATTCAGCTAAAATTTAAACTATGCTGCAAAAATTGTCGTAAAATTCTGCATCTTTCAGGATTTTAGAGAAAATATTTGAGAGAAACAGGTTCGAAGGAAAATACGTGAAAACAATGAAAAAGCCCTTTTCTGATATACTTGGGTCATAGTTCTTTTTTTAATTCTAAACAGCGTAAGTTTTTCCACATTTCAATGTAACAATTACACCATTTTGTTCAGAATTGAATTCTACATCCGATGATATAAGAATCAATCTTTTATAGAGCACCTTTGGTTTTTAACAACATTATCCTCCAAAGTGCACTCTAAAATAACGGCAGGTATCAGTTCCAAGCCTTTTTCTTCTGAGCAACAGCACCAGGAACCTTGAAAAAGTCACGGAAGGATAGACTACAAAATTCTCTATCTATAGGTGTTAAATACTTTATATTTAACATTGGCCTTGATGAACAAAAGTTTGCACTAATCAATTAATGTCATCAGAAAACAGTAAATCTCAGTTGAATGATTGAGTAGATGTAAATCTTTTTAATTAGATGCGGACAAGAAAAACGTATTTGAAAAACAAAGTAGATAGTTTTGAAGAGCTTGAAATTCTATATCTTTTAATATAAAAATGAATATATTTCTGATCAGGAAATGAACGAAAAACAGCAAAAACATTTAGTGCAATTTATTCTGGCCCACCCGTTATAAAAGAGTAACAAATTAGTTCAATTTAGGCAGTAAATTTTGATATTTATTAATATTTTTAAGCTTGATTCGATAGAGTTTTAGCGATTCTTTCATTTAGATATTCTTTTGCTATTCATAGTGTAAACTCTTAGGTTTTGCTATTTTACTTGTCAATATTTGAAGAAACTGAAGACTGTTAGAAAAAGAAATGGATACATAAATTCAGGCTCAGTCTTGCAAAAAATACTAACAGAGTTACATTTAAAAAAATCTTCCTTGTTCTGCAGATCATCGCTAACAGTTGGAATAGCAGCAATTCAAGATCATTCATTTATATTTTGCATACATTAAAGAACCAAGAATTCTAAGAAACGTTTTTAAGATCGGAACTGAAAGAAAAACAATTTTGCAGATGTATATTTATTTATCTTTACACATAATCCAGTTTTATCTAGACCTATGCACTTCTGGGTCCTTTTCTTTACTCGATCTTACGATGAATCTTTTGTGTTGTTTTAGTTTTTTGATGGTGCTGTTTTTGGTTCCACAGTATTCATTGTTTATGATCGTCTATTTTTATTTGTTCGAGATGATATAAAAATATCTCCTTGTATCGTATTTACTGATGATGATAATGTATCCATTCATTCTTAAGAATAAATTTTCATCAAAAATAGTTCATCTATTTCTTGTTCAGATCGAAAACGAGATGAAACACTTTTTCTTCGTTGAACTTGATATGTTGAAATGTTATCATCAATTATTGAATTTACTTTTAAACATTCATGATCATGATTTTCAGTAAAAGATGAATTTGTTTTTCCATTAATATTATCGATATTTGTTGTTATTGGATCATGATCTATGAAAAATAAAATTAAAGAAATTTTATTACAGTGCAAAAAAAAATCAACCTTCATCGAGAAAAACTGATTGATCATCTTGTGAATTTGTTGAAAGAATTATATTATCTGTTGAACTGAAGAAAAAACAAATCGAATTTTTAATTTATACAGAAGAAATATAATATTTACTCCTTGTTAATAATATCGGATAATTGTGGACGAATAAATTTTGATTCAAATGGCCCAAAAATACTTATCATATGAAAAATCATTTTTCAAATGAACACACACCGATAAATGAAGTTGAGCAATTACCCATAAACTTCGTTGACACTTTGATTGTGGTTGAGGTTCTTCAATAATATTCGAGATTTAGATTAAATAAATTGATTATTATGAAACAAAAATAATATACTATACAAAGCAAAAGTAATGTCACAAAATGTCGATCTCCATTTTTTATAATACGAAGGTGTTTAAATAAAATATTCTTATCAGAAAATAAAATCTTCTATTCTGTTTCGAATCGTGTATCAACTATTTTGATCAAACCTACGTAAACAAAATGAAAGAGTAGAGAAGAGGAGTATACCGATCCTTTCGGTTTGCTAACGTATGGGAAGCTCAAATGTTTGAATATAAGAGATGTGAGTCAGAACGGCCAGCCATCCATAGTTACAGCTATTGCTGAGTATCAAGCTTTCGAAACTATTTCTGTGAAGCAAAGTATTCTTCTTTTTTATGACGTGAACTGTTTTCTCCTGAGTTTGAATTGATAACCTAGCCACATTTTAAATTTCTCTTCTACAAAAATCAAAATTTCCAATAATATGTGAGATACGAAAAGCATTCTTAGTAGTAGCCATTAATGTATTCATTATTCACATTGTATTCGTTCATCTTCCTCCTACTGTATTCATGCCATTATTATTACTATTAGTTGAATTAATTAATTGTTGTGCATTAATAATCGAATTATTCTCATTTATATTTGATAAAATAAGTAATGAAATAGTTTATGTAATTGATGTAACCGTTGTTGTATATATTGATGGACGTGATGATGAAAATACTGTTACAATAAGACTTTGTCGAACAAAATCTTTATAAAAAAAACTACTATTAAACGTTCAAGACTCTTTGTTTCATTTGATATTATTCTGTAATTATTTGATTCATTAACTGCAGCTAAATAAAATTTTAATTCAAACTAAATATAATAAATCAAAGAAAATTTTACTCGATGATTTATCTTCATCTTCATCATCATTATTATTTCTCACAATTCGTTCATCACATTCATATATTGTCGATAGTGTTGTTATTGTTGGACCTTCAGTTAATAATCGTTCATTGTTATGTTAAGACAAAGATTTTGGTGAACGAGTATTTGCTAATGTTAAACTACGTCGTACTGGTTCAAGTGTTCGAATTAAGATATTTGGTTGATGACGTGTCGAACCATTTAAAGTATTAAGAAAACCTGTAGAATTCGTTCCATTTGATTTTAATGACATGGTTTGATGTGTTGATAAATCTTTTGGTGGAATAAGACCTTTCTTACGTGAGACATTTCATACATAACGACCATATTTTCTAGATAGAAGAATTTATCAATCAAAAAATATGTGGAGGATAGGTGATTTACTTAAGTATTCCATCTTTTTGTTTGATTATAACAGAATGATAATCACTATATATTGAGAAACAAAAAGTTTGAAATACTGATTCAGGATAACGTTTTTCAACGAGTTTTGTATAAATTTTTTCGATATCATCAACAAGAACTTCTTCATGTAAAAAAAACTTTTATCAACTAAATAAAAAATCATAGAATAAAATTTTTTTATTTGAAAAAAAAATGAATACAGACTTGAAATGTTGCTGATCGTAATTAAAGACTACTATGAAGACAAATATTTGAATTATCAAGACGAAATTGACCGGAAAGTTTCTTCTCACGAATCAATGATGATATTGGGGATGAACGAACAATCAAATAAGCATTTTGTAAAATAAAAACGAAGTTTTTTAATTCTGCTCTACATCCTTACTTGTTCATCACCGGAGAGATGTTTGAGCTAGTATAGAACTAAATGAAATTTTTGAAAAAAAACAAGGTTTACAATGGTTATACGCGACACCTCTGAAGAGTTTTGTGTTTCATTCAAAATTTACTTCGTGAGCTATCATCAATGCATGACTAAAGCTCGTAGTCCAGTGGTACTTATTGTTAAAACTCGTAGGCCATTTGTGCTTATGGGTAAAGCTCATAGTCTATTAGCATAAGTGGCTGAAATCTTTAGCTCATCGATACCCATGACTAAAGCTCGAAGGCTATCGATACCTCTCACTACAGCGAGTAATCCACTTGTAACTATCGCTAAAGATCGTAACCCATCAGTACCCATGGCTAAAGATCGTAGTTCATCAGTTCCCATCGTACGATTGTATCAGTTCACTCCATGCTTTTCCCTTCGAAAGATATATGGTCTGTGGGCTGTCACGAACTCTATTCGGTTTAGCCCATTCGAAGCTCCGACAGCTATTGTGATTAAATAAGTTTTTTCTAAGACATACTTACTAGATTAACTGGACAAACTTTAAAAATAAGTCGATAATTTGTCATAATTAAAGCTCCTTCAGCTAGTAATAAAGAATTTTGTCCAATAAAAAATTCATTTCTTCCATCTGGTAATAAATATGAATGAAAAGCAATTGATTCTTCCTGTTCAGATAATTCAGAGATGATCACAAAACGTGACAATAATGGTTTTGGTATTGATGCAACTTTTCGTGTTTCATGATAGACTTTTTCAATTACTTCAATTTAAATTTGAAGTTTCTATGAGATAATCAAAAGAAGATCAATTAAACAGATGAAATAAACAAAACATACGATAAAGTTTTGTATGAAGACTATTTTCATGTGTTATGTTAACTCCACTTTCATCACAAATTTTATTCACAAAGTTTCTTACAAAACTAAGAACAAGATCAGTCACTTGATCATCATTATTTAAATCAAATCCATTCCCATTATCATGTGAACCAACAGTCGATATTTTATTAGCATCTCGTACACTAAAATAAATTCATTTTAATCAAACAAAAACAATGTGTGAACAACAATTTTGAATGGATCATTTGCACTATGATAAAAATCACTTTTTACACTATCAGCATCACCATCAACGATATGTGAACCATGATTATGTATTGAATGTCAAATATTTGTCGACGATGAAATATCTAATGGAAGTTTTATATAGATCATCAATTGAATATAATGAATTACTAATGCATAAAGTGTTTGTTCTTCAAGTTCTTCAATTGAATGTTGTTCTTCACATATTTTTTTTGTGCATAAAGACGCATTTGTTCTGCAGCGATTTCTAATACTATTTTTTCATGTATTGTTGTTCCATTGTGATGAGATGAATGATCAACAGATGATTCATTTGTTGTCTTTAAAAAAAAATTAAAAAAATAAGAAAATCATTTTTTTTCTCTTACAGATTCTTAATATGTAACTGTATCTGTTGATGATGTTGATAATGTACATATAATTGATAAAGTGTTAGGATTATTTGGATGAAAATTTTCATGTGATAAATATAAATTTCGTATTTCAAGTTGAAACATCGAACTAAAATGACATTTTCAAAAATTACATATTTGATCAAACAACATGACGTTGAATTTCTGTATATATGAATTGTGCTGCTCCTTCACTTAATTTCTATAAAAAGAAAAAAACTCGTAATGCGGTCATTTGTTTTGTTATACTTTGGTAAGAAGAGTTGCTGTTTTCAAATTTAGCAGAAAATAAAAAACTTTCCTTCGAATTCTAAAATCATGACAACAAATCTAATTTGACTCGATCATTTTCGATTAGCCTAGTATAATGTCCACTAAAACATTAAACAACGATATTTAATTCATTAAGACCTAGAATTTATCTCTAAAGTATCGCAAACGCATCAAGTGAGTGTTTAAGGAAGTTCCTTTGTTCATCTTTCCAATGGTATAATTAAAAGATGATTTGTTTATTTTCTGTGTCTTAAAGCTCAAAATTAATAAATGTAACAGAAGTTGTCTTTCGTTTTCTTTTTGGTTCACTAATATGAAGGATGAAGGTATGCGAGAAAAAAACAAGTAACGCTCGTTGACAGGACTTGCTTAACCCTCGACTGAATTCAATCTTGTAATCATCTGTTATCGTTTTCGTAGTTCTACTTTGAGAATTATTGTTCGACGCACGCACAGACGAAAATCTGTCTATAGTATTGTTAGTGACAACCATTTTGTAAAAGAATTGGACCTTTCTATTTTCTATTCTGAAGTTCTAAGATTTAGTTAAGCGAACAGCTCGCAGTCGATTCCCACGATTGAATTATATCCATGCTCCAATCCTCTCAGACCGTAGAGCGACACCACGATACGCTAAACAGCTGAATACTGAAGAGCCAAAGAAGAAAATACCACCGGAACGACACTTTGATAACCAAAATATGTTTTGTTAAACTCAAAGCAAGAAAAAGTTTATTGAACGGAACAAACTTAGAGGAATATTTGCTTAGCTAAAATCCCAGTATTCAGAAACTCCATTAAATAAGAACTAACTAAGAAAAAATGTACTTCGCTCACAATAACGTTGACATCATAGCCTCTATCCATAGTTTACCCGACGTTACACGAATATATCGGAGCATTTGATCGCATGCAAACGCCCACACACTTATTGAACCCTTTCCATATGCCACTAACGTCAGTCAACTGAATTTATAATTAGTTTCAATTATACTCAAATGCTCTTAACTATCCTTAACTACCCTTATCTAATCCAAATAAAGCTTAACTAGCATTAACTGTCTTAACTCAAAGTTTGAAATTTTGAAAACCGATAATGGATTTGCATTCATGGCCCCTGATAACCTCTGACAAAGCTCCACCAAAACACCGAAAAGCCTTAAAATAGAAAAGCTCGTTTCTGATTGGCCCGTTTCCGACCAATGAAAGTGGGGCCAAAAAAAAGCGCCTTCGGATTCGGATTCCGGACCACGGATAACCTATAGCAAAGTTCGATCAGAACCTCGAAAAGTCTTAAAATGAGCTAACCCCTGATAAATATTTTTTTGACCTTTGAACCCAAGCAATCAAGCAAGCAAACAAACGCATTTTATTTCGTATGATCCTCCATTCAGTCGAGGGAACTATCGAAGTTTCCGAGGAAGACCTGATGGTTGAATGGTGAAGTTGCTTGGCATGTACTACTAGCACACTGTATTTGCACCTCGGTGCACCGTCATATATAGAATAATTCATGACAAGTCGCCGAAGAAAATATATAGAAATTCGAAAGCGTTAATTTATATAATATTTGTTCTGACAATATAGAACACCGATTTCTGATAAGAGAAGTTTTTCAGAGATCCCACAAACCTTTAATCAGCGATCAGAATTATAGATTATTTTCTCTCCCATGTCCTCTGATACACAAGATATTAAAATATCTCCACAGCATGGAACACAATGGCATAACAAAGTTTTGTCTTAAGAAATAGAGAAAAAAAAAGAAATCAATGTACAATTTACGTTACAATTGTTCTAATTGATTACAAAAACAGACTGATATTTAGGTTCACAGTAGGCATTAGATCGTTCTTGTCTCGATTATTTCCTAGGTCAAATAAGCATAATTGTTTTAAGAGATTTCTTGCCGTTTAGTAAGTACAGTATTACGTCTATATCTCATCCTACCGTAAATGATCGAATACTCGATTAATAGATTATATCATGGTTGTTCGCAACTGCATGCAACAGGATGAAATATCGTCGTAATATTGAGCTTACTAAATGATAATATACATAATCGTTTTTTAGCCATTTTGGCAACTACAATCATCGTCCTGCATCAGTCTCATTTCAAAAAAACCAATCATTATATAATTACAATTCACGCGAGAAGAATTCGACACTCGCGATTCTCTGAACTCCTAGTTGTCATATACCTAGTTTATACAATACTAACTCTTTCTTCTCATAACTATTAGCATATAGCACAATTAAAATTATAAATGTGGAACGAGCAATGCACACTAATGCTAATATTTTAGTTTTGTGTTACATTTACAATAACACACAAGCGACTACGAAGCAGAGATATGTTTAAATACATACTTGATGAAATGTTGTTGCTAAAGTGAACATCATAGAAACAATACCATGTTTATCAATTGATGAACTTGCCTAAATAGAACAAATAAATAAATTATTTTTAAATATATATAAAATAAAAAAATTTCGTACTTCTAGTACATAATTAAGTAAATTAGCAAACATTTCAAATTGTTGATTATTTAATTGAGGTTTAGTTTGTTTTTTATATGATGCTGATTCATTACATAAAGCAATTCGAGCATCTTCATGACTTTTTATTGAATAGAGCAGAATACTGCATCACTTGTCTATTGAAATAAGAAAATTTATTTCTAAGTAAAAAATAAAAATAAAAATAAAAACAAACTTTTTTAGCTTCTCCAATTTTATCACTAAAAATATAACTAACACATTGTTTTAATACTTCTAAACGTCGTGCTAATTGTGAAATATCAGTTCATCCATTAAGTACATATATTGATGGGCTCAATTTCACGATACATAGTTAACTAACTCGAGCGAAATACGGTCTATAAATCAAAAAAATTTCCATGAAACTATTCATACCCTCAAGATATTCATACCTACTGTTCTGATGCTTTTTAACTCCTTCGTTAATTGCTGCATTAACTAATTCTTTATCCAAATGTGGAAATTCTGATAAATTATCTCGCAAACAACTAGCTTGTGAAAGTTGTGATATTTTTTGTGTAGAAGTTTGTTGAGATGATGGATTTCCCTGAATGAAAAATGTTTAGTAAAAAAAATACGATCTCCAAACTATGATAGACAGCAGCTTTCGCGATTTTTCCTAAAATCCTGCGATCGATTTTATCATCAGACTTAAGACTAAAGAGCTGCGAATTTATTGTTTTTTTTTGGGCCCCGACTCGAAAGAAAATAAAATTTCGGATCCAGTTCCGGAACTCCCTATTTATGATCGATATCTTGTCTGAAACGACTTTTATAGTCATGAACAAACTAATGATGAGGGTTAACTCTTTTAAAACATGGTGTGCTCTTAGTACAGTTAAAGTGTATTATATATTATCTACCAGTAACATAATGTTTGCGAATAGGAGCCGTCGGTCCTTTCAGGCCTAGATTCAGATGCAGAAAAATATAGACTCTCACTAAGAAAACGATTTTATTTGTAGAACTTCTTGATGCCAATCATTTCGGTAGAAAAAAAGTCAAATTCACTCAATAAATGACTGTAATATGGGCAAAATACTGAAAAGTATAAATTATACTGTTTATTAGCAATCAAGAATAGTCGAGTTTTGACTCTGACACAATGATTTATTGAGTAAGTTCGAAATTTTTTCTACCAAAGTGACCAGTGTGGTAAAATTCTGTAGACGAAAAAGTTTTCGCATAATGAAACGGTCGTTTTATTGAATACAGAGATATACATCTGTCGAAAATCAAGTTTTCGATAATCCAGTTCGTGTGAATTGAGAATTATTTACATTTCATAAAAGTTGCTTTGGCAATTCTTTAATATGTTGAAAAACGACTGTTAAACATGAATCATTTCCACGTTTTAATTGATCATAAATCAATGTATAAACTACATTAAAAATATCATATCATCGAAAAGGTGGATTATGTTCTTCAATGAATTTATGAAATAACATTGAATCAAGTATACGTAACTTGAATTCATCTTTAACTAATCGATGATGATGATGATGATGATGACTAAGAAAACTTGCCTTAAAGAAAATCAAAATTTTATTTGAAATAATCACAGACAAAAAAAATATTTACTTTATGAAATGAAATAATTGGTTTAGAATTAATTCGAATAATTCATAAACAAGAACGATAACCAGCAAATAATTCTGAAAATAATCGAATAAAAATACCACGAATTTGTTTCTTTATTTGATTCATCTTTATATTTTGGATAATCAGCAACAATTTGACTTTCATTATCAGTTTTTAAATTTCATTCGTCTATTTAATGAAAAAACTAAATTAGCTGCATGAATATCAGGTTTAAGAATCTAAATTAAACAAGAATAATTTGATTTTAAATGCTGATGTAAGCTGTTAGCGGAATCTCTATAGAATGAAAATGTAAAATTCACCAATACATATTCAGGTAGTTAACTCGTGTTAATGGTGACAGATGTTACAGTGAGTATGAAAGATAAGTATCTTAATTTTACTCGTTTTTCATACTAATTCTGCAATAGATTGCAGTTTTGCCTATAGAGACGAGAAGAACATTTTTATGAGAAAAAGATCACGAGAAGAGAAAAAGCGAGATCGCTGTATTTTTTCTCCCTGAAATCATCCGAAGTGACACTTGTTGTTTGAGCTCATATTTACCGTTCAGGACGGTTTTGATGAGGCTAGAAAAAACTTTAAAAGTTCGTCCTCACAGAGCATTGGAGGCAAGGTAAGACCATTTCACTGAATTTTTGATCTATTTTTATGTGCATACCAAAAAAAGGAATTTTACTCTAATATTTTGGGCACTCATAGATCTTCCTCAAAGTTTCAGCCCAAAATAAAGTTCCTATCTCGAGATATTGAACTTCGAAAACAGTCTTTGCTCAGAGTCATGTCGCAACAATCAAGGTTGCTAAAGATTTCAATATCTCAACAAAGCAGTGTTGTTCTTATCTGACACTTCCAGGATATTCTAAAGGTTATTAGACTTATCAATGGGAAAAATTCTATTGCAGAATGATCAAATCCTCTTATACTTTTTCTAATCTCATCGAGATCTTCCTGTGAGTCCAAAAGGTAGGTGTCACTTCGGGTGCTTCCCTCGTTAGTATTTTTGACAGAATTTTTTTTCGAACAATGCTCATTTTGAAGTACTTTCAATGTCTAGAAGAACTTAGAGCTGAACTAGAGCTGAAGCAAAAATCTTTTTCGTCTGGCTCCTAGTCAGACATGAAACCAAAAATACGACGTTTATCTGCAGAAAAATCTTTTTTTAACGCGTAAAAACGCCTTACTTTTCGTTGAATGTCTGACTGGGCTGACCAGTGAAAGAGAAATATAGTGACATATTAATTTTGGGTTCTTAAAAATATATTTCCCTGAAATAATGAAGATAAAATACGATTATATGGTTTTTCAAGCATTGGAGCTATTTTAACATTCTCTATTAAACGAACACTTGCACCATCTAAATCAATCCATAAACCATCAAACTAAATACAAGATTCAAATTGAATAATAACTTCCAAAAAGAAATAATTCTTACATTAGCTAATGCTTGTATTTTTTGATCGGAATGAATACTGATGATTAAAACGAATTGGTGCATCGAGTACTTCGATTAGATTGAATGGAAGCACAGGAATAAATGTATACCTAAAAAATGAATAAATAAGATTATAATTGGAAGAAATATTAGAATTTTTTTTACTAATATTTAAGTAGAAATAAAAGAGATTCCACAACTTTACAAGCTTCAGTTAATTTCCAATAGCTTCTTGAGAAGAATAAAATTATTATATTTGACAGTGCAGCACAAAATATTGTGACAACATGATCAATCCCTAAACAAAAACAAAAATAAAAATTTTCTATAGATAACGATTAATACAGATTAATTGAAACAAAATCATTATGAAAATTTTCTTTTTCTGCTATTTTACATGATTTCCTAGAACTCTCTAAACGATCGATGTTAAATTTTTCGGCGATATAATTCACAGAAATGATTTGAAGAATATGCATAAAATTCGTAGTTTTATCTTTTTTGATTATTACATGTGAAATAAACATCATATTTAGAATTAGTACACCGAAAAATATTTCCAAAAAACTTTCAACTATAAATTAATGAAAAGAATTTCCGTGAATATAGATGAAATTGTTTTTCGACGATCTCTAGAGTTCTCAGTGAGATTTCGTTTGCTGATGTTTATTGCACATGAAGATGATTCTTTTTGATGATAAAATTTTATTTGCCATTGAAATGGAAAAAATGAGTTTAACATATTTTTTCAAGCGAATATGTCACCTTTTTCTGTCTTATATGATGAGTAAAATGACATAGGATCATAAGATTAATCGTAGGACGGGTATGAGTTGATACCATTTCGGCATGGTTCAGCAGTCTGAGAATGTCACATGTTCATTAGATACAGCTTTTCACGTATATCGGATGAGCCTATTTCAAATCTTTTACGTAATAATATTGATGAGAGAACATACTTAGGTATTCAAGCCGTTTAGACTTTATCATTTGGCAATAAGTAGACCTTGGTGAAGTTTGAAAAACCTGAAAAGAATTCATATCCTCACTTCGGTGTTCTCGAGATATCGAATTCTCAAGACATATGAAACAATAAATGACTGTTTGCTAGAGAACAGTAGAGCATTAAACAGTAAAACTTTTCTCCATCGCATGGAGTGCTTCTCCGACTTGTTGTATGTTGAAAGCCGGATTGAATTCTAATTGTAGAATATCTATCTGCTGATCATTAGTTTTGAGAACACACAAAATTTTCCATTCTATTTCTGATGTCATTTCAAACAAGAAAAATACCAGTGAAAATGATAGTTCAGGAAAAAGTGGATGAAATCTAATGGTTTGTAACATCAGAAGTAAAATGGAAATATTTTTGTGTTCTCTAAGCAAATGATCAGCAAGCAGAGGTGTTACTGTCAGAATTCGATCCAGCTTTGAAACTTCAACGATTCGGCAATCTCAGCTTTAGTCGAAAATTAAAATAGAGAAAAAAAAATTTTAAATATAAAAAGTAAAATATTGAAAAGACAACTTTTTTGAAAGATGTTGGATAAAGAGTAATTTCAACTTTAACCTAAAGTAGAAATATCGAAAATAGAAATGAAAGTGAAGATGATGGAGACTTCTACTTTCATACTATACATTTTATTGTTGACGATAGGGAAAATTAAAACTTAATTAAAAACAGTTTTAATGAGTAAATCGATTGATTTCATTCTAATTAATCTGCGTTGTACATTAGAAAAAAGAATAAGAAAGTTATTTACCTAATTCTTTAAAAAGATTATATACAGACAGGCCAGTACAAGATATAGTCGGACTAGCTGGTGGTTGAATCATCTGTCAATCATCAGCATCAATTGAAAAACGAAGGGCATATTCACCGAGTGGTGGAACATTAACACTACCGGGAATATTCCTAACAAATATTTCAATTTGAATATCTGACAATGATTCAAAAGACATTGTATAGATAATACTAAGACAATTCTAAAATAGAATAAAATAGTTCTTTTTTTTTTGAATTACTATCTTTTATATTTACTGGATATGCTTCAAAACTATTTGATTTTGACGTAAGCATCTGACATTTCGATGCATACATTTATGTTCTTGGTAATAGAAAAGTTGTATCATCGGTTTTATCACTATATCCATTGGTTTTATTTAATAAAGTATTTGTTGTTGTTACTGTTGTTAGTAAAAATGTTTAATGAAATGTTAAACAAGCACAACAATGTCTTAAATTATCTGAATCAGTTAAGATTGAAACAAAAAAAATGTTGATAATTCATGTTTTGCACTTAATATTCATCCTTGGGATTGACAAAAGTGTATAATCTATGAATTAAATGAATAATCAGGCATATTTTTATCAGGAAAACGTTGAATAATTTTATTACATGAACAACCTCCTCGTTCTTCATCATGATCATATTCAACCACAAGAAAATAATCAGCTAAATGTTGTATGATACTAACTGACAAGACCATATGTGAAAACAAAATTCTTCGAATCAATTAATCGAGCATATACGTCACCTATGACCCTATGATCATGTCTACGATAGAAAAATAATTTAGTGTTTTAGCGGGTTTTGAGAGCATGGGAACTGTCTGGTGAGCATTTCCACCAATCAAAATTAATACTCAATTTTCGATTGCCCTCAATTAGAAAAAATGCCACATATATTCGTTTTCCTTGTAGTGTAAATAAAACTCAAAAATATTTCAAATTTCTGGAAACGATTTGTATTTTGATAGCCAAAAGATTCATACGAGAGAAAGAGAAATGTAATTCTTTAGTCTAAAGTATTTTTAACAAACAAAATCATGTCTAAATGTTACTTATCCAATAGATGGCGTCTTCTTATGAGAAAGTATTGTGGGTGTAGGTGGGTGTGGGTGTCAGTGTGACTATTGTATTCGTCCACATCTACCCACACTCACCCACACCTGTACCCGCACCCTCACCAACACCGATACCCACACTACACCCATATCCACAAGCGTACCCATACCGAAACGAAAACTCAAACCTATACCCAAATCTATACCCTAGGTTGTCACTTTTGGGCGCACTTTCCATGATGATTCATCACAGTATAAAGATAATTTGAGCTCTTGAAGAAAAAATATTTCGCTGAAATGTTTTTCGCTGAACGGACACTAGTTCGCGAAAACCCGTGCATACTGCATGGTTCTTTGTGTTTATCATCTAAAACAAGGTTTTCCGAGAGTGAAGAAACTGTCAAGGTTGTGGTTATAGTTCTTCCCTCTGCTATCTCCACGCAAGTGTTTGGGTGAGTAGCTGCGTGTGAGCGGTTGTAGCCTTGGGGGAAGGGTTTTGGACCTTGGTGTGTTGTGGATGTTACTTCATGATATGCAAAACAAACACAACCTTACTTACACATGCGCCAAACCGTACGCATATCCACTCTCACTCTATAGCACCCAATCACATTATACACATCTCCAGCTCCCTTCCTCCACACTACATTCTCCTCAATCCCCGACTTCCTCACCTCACACACCCCACAACACCCCGTCACAGTCCAGACCATAACCCAGGACCACGCCCACAGGCAATACATCCCATCACACCTCGTAACCTACACCAGAAGCGACGTAGCCCATTAGGCTTGGGTAGGCTCAATTGACTACGTAATATTCGTCCGTCTATCCAGAATTCCCATGTAAAACATCGCAATTTCGGATGGACAAAATTCTTAAATTGGTCTTCTTAGTTTCGTCACTTTTCCCCCATAGCACATTCTTCTCACTTCTATACCTTTACTCCACACCCTACATCAGACCCAACCCATCCACTCTCACTCTACTGCTCCTACACCCAATCATACTCTGAGCTTTGACCACACTTGAAGTAACTTCACTCAGAGTTATGGAATTTTCTAGAATTTTTCAACAAGTTCGAGAGGATTTTAAGAGAGTCTAGAAAATTCTAGAACGTTTTCGAAGAATTCATATTTCTAGAACTTTCCAGAAACCTAGTATACTTGATTTGATAGTTGTCCTTTGGCCCGGCACAGGTACATACACACACACTAAACATTACATATATAGATAAGAAAATGAAGCACATCATACAGAAAATCAAAGATTTTATGGTCCTGTCCACACAAACAATATGAAAAGAAAAGCAATGTCCAAATTCAACGAAAAACTTGAGTTCTCCATTAAGATCATCATTATAAGCCAATTTTCACAATCTTTTTCGTCGATTATTTCGTTCAATCAAATCGTTCAAACGAGCTGCAAGGTTGCAACCGATTTGAGTGTAGTAGATATATAATGTGGTGAGTGTCTGTACGAAAAAGTGCACATGGGGTATGAGAGAGATGAAGAGAGAATGAAGATCTCAATGTTATTTTGTAATCCATCAGTCAGATGTTGTGCTCCTTTGTCTTCGATTGGATTGCAACTGAGATCTAGTTTAGTGAGTGTCTATGTGAAAAATTGCAGATGAGAATATAAGAGAGAGAAAGAGAGAATGATGATCACCGTGTTATTTCGTAATGCATCAGCTAGATATTGCGTTCCTGTGTCTCCGATTTCATTCCAAGAGAGATCTAGTATCGTGAGTGTCTATGTGAAAAAAGTGCAGATGAGAATACAAGAGAGATAAAGAGAGAATGATGATCACCGTGTTATTTCGTAATGCATCGGCTAGATGCTGTGCTCTGAGAACTTCGATGTGATTGTCTCGGAGATCTAGTATCGTGAGTGTCTATGTGAAAAAAGTACAGATAAATATATGAGAGAGATAAAGAGAAAATGAAAGTCACAGTGTTATTTTGTAATGCATCAGCCAGATGTTGTGCTCCTTGAGGGTGTGTGGGTGTGAGTGCTTACTTTCCATTTATTGACCCACACCCACACCCATACCCCACACCCGCACACCCATACCCACCCTGGCTCTTATGGAGAATAAAAAAATCAAACATCTTGTTAAGCAAGCGCTCTCTACAAGTAACTTTCACGTGTATGACCGACGGAAACCATTTAATGTTACATTCCTTCTGAAAGCTCACGTTGCCCGAATATAACTTTGATTTGCTTGACCATACTCAAGAAAAATGCTTTTATTGTCTTTCGTTTTGATCGTTTTTTCAAATAAAAATACGATAGCAGATTAGAGAAATTTTTAATTGGTACTTGTACGATACCATTTGCTTCACAACTGGAAATTTAGATCTCTACACTGGATACTCATGTAAGCATTGGAGAAACTTATGGAATTATTGACGTTCCTTTGTTTTTCTATAGTTGTCCGACTCAACGAGTATCGACCAAATCTCAGTACAATTTAGTTTCAAATATAGGGTGTCCACCTCACTTGCATCTTAGCATACGTAGGTATTACGATACACTTAGCAACTAAAGTCCTTAGATAATATTCTATAAAATCTCGCTATAGTGGCATACTTTTCGGTTACTACATTAAACAGAAAGAACTTTAAATAAAATATGGCAAGAAACAAATTGTTGCATGCTTTGATTAAAATTTGAAGTGTATTCATCAGAATAATAAATTTTTGCAATCACTGTGTACAATATAATTCACAGTTTGAAGATATTGAGTAGACGAACACTTACACAACACACCCAGACCATATGGAGACTCAAGGCAATCACTGTGTCTATTCATTACCACATGATTTCAAATATTTCCCTAATCTCAACACTTCTTTTATAGTTGGCATGTTTCATAAACTTTGATAGTTAATAATGAATGATAAGCATCATTTTTGAACGAAAAATTCTTAATAATCATCTATGAAAATTTTTCTTTTCTCATATTCTCATATATACATGATGATCAACTATAAATGTATACGCAACATTTGTACACGTTGATCACATTTTCTTATCTTATACATCTCCATCTGCAGTTAGAAGATGTGAAATATGCTGAACAGTTTCTCTGAAAAGAAAACGCTCATCTGCAAAGGTGCAGAATCTGCCGCTAAAATGAAATATTCCCTTTCCTTAAAAGTCAATTCCAGGTTTTTTGAAAACTGTAGGATTTTTCTCTGAGAGGAAAAACTGCAAGTTGCTCCATCATAAATGATCCAATTTTATTATCAATCTTTGCAATATTTAAAAATTATTTTAAATTTTGGTTTTCATACCAGTGAAGAGAGAATTTAATTTTTCTAGAAGTCTCTCAACTTTCTTTTTCGAATAATTTTTTTTCGCTAGAGCAAAGTTAGTGAGATTAACATTTACTGGTTCAAACAAGTGCGAACAGGAAAATAGTGAACAAATTATAGAGAACTTTGAGGAAAGGGTCTGCTAAAATTTGAAATATGCTACAATTTTCTACGCAAAATTCTACATCTTTCGATATGACTGTCAAAGTGTTAGAAAAAATATTTGGGAGAAAAATATTCGAAATAGAATATGCCACAATAACGAAAAAAAATGTTCTTTTCGGAAAAACCTGAATTATGACTTACGATAGACTCAAACTAGCCTAAAATTTTCAACTATTTAAACAAACACACGCGCCATTTTCTCCATAATTCAATAGTGCATCTAGTGGTACGAGAATCAATATTTTATGAGATAAGTCTGAATTGTGATACGACAATTTTTCGTAATGCTGCCAAGATACTTTCTAGTGTTAGTGTGTGGGTGTGAGTGATAATGGTTGATTCACCTAGACATAGGATCACTTGCTAGCACCCATCCTCCATTCCAAAACTCTAAACCTATACTCCACATCCACTCACATCAACACATTCATCTGCGCCCGATCGAATAGCTTTCTTAATAAGACATTTGTAACTATTCTTTTTATTTTTTACTTTTCTGTTTATCAGTGAATAGTTTACTTTCGCTTCACATTGTGCAATCCCTCCATTCGAATTTACTTTTGTGCGGAAACATTTCTTTTAAAAACCGTTGAAATTCCTTATGGATTCTTCCTTGATTCGTATGATTTGAACTTGTACGATCGTTAATGCTTAAAAATTTTGGCATTTGTGATCGCTGACGAAGTTGGTCAAAAAATTGCTTCACTTTTTGAAAACTATTTGTAAGCACTAGATTACAAAAATCTTCTCCATCAGAGGCACAAGCACTTTTCATTCGCCGTTGTTCGACACACACGTTCGATTGTTCAATTAAATACTGAGATATGAAATAGGTTGGATGAACATCATTCATGTCGCGAAATCGGTGCGACGATTGGTCACGATGAATATCGGTGAATTTCGAGAGCCAAACTTCTTCGGCAATCGATTTTCTGATTGGATGTGGAGCATGCGGAAGAAAGCGCCGATCACTTCTATTTGCATTTGCATTTGCACTAGGTGCTAGATTGTCAAGTAGAAAATTTGTATTCAGCATTGCTTTCTTATGAATATTTAATCTAATATTAGTATTCGATGTTAAACGATCGTCACTGTAAATAACTGGACATTTTCCATCGACGAAAAAATCCTCGATCGAAACTGGACGTCCAAGTATATAATCATCGTTAAAATAAAGATAAAACTCTTTCAAATTTGGTATTTTGTGAAGATTAGCTTCGATAGCATGAGAATTAAATGTTGGAAGGTATCTATAGTCTATGATATCTTTCGTTAAGATCACGCGAAGTTGTGATTGTGACTTTGAAATATTTAACCAATTAGGTATCTGATCAGTTACAATATAGATGTGTCCATGAAATGAAGGCATAAATTTTTCAATACTTCTTAATGAAAAGCATAACTCGTTGTTGTCTTTCGATAAACTGGATGAAATACTACGACTTTTTTGGAGACGAACACTACCCAAAAGTGGTTGGTAAATAGAAAACCAATAATCTTTCTCTCGAATATACTCTTCATTACTGCCGTTGACATAAGTATAAACAATATCGAATAGAAAATCATCATATCCCATCAACGATGACGAAGATGAAGAACTTGGTCTCAATAGCCAATTTGTAGCGTTTTGAAAGACGACAATAATAAAGAGAACGCCGATTAAAGAAATTTTGAAGATGTTACCAAATAGCTACGAATAAAACGAAAGTCAAAGTTGATTATGATTTCTCTTTTGTTTGTTTTATCTAAAGGACCTACACAAAGAATGTACTAATTTATCTTCACATTGACAAAATTTGAAGATCAGACCTATTAGCAAAAGGGACTTTATGACAATAATCTTTTTATGTTTTCAGCAACATCAGCTCATGAAATATTACAGTTTCTAGTGCAAAACAAGAGACGATGGTTTTGGAAAGAAGTGTAAATAAGGAAGATCGTTTTACATTTAAGACTTTGATGAAAATTTTAATAAATTCTCGAAAGAAAATGAAACTTGTACAGTTTTTTTTTAATTTTAGCAAAACTTATCCCGAATATAATCATACATCTCATGGAAGATGTTTCACTATGGATTAGATAGTTTTTAAACAAACTCAATTATGTGTTTTTGAACATTCACTTCTTCAGATTTCAACAGCAGCACCAAAACGCGGTATTGTAGATTAGCGTGTCATTAGAGAAATTTCAGATTATCTTTTAAAATATAAGGTCTACTATTGCAGAAAATAGAATGTGATTTAAAGCGATGGTTTTAGTACAAAATGACTTGGATATTTTCCTTTAAGAAAACACTTCAAGAAAAATAATTGATAACAATAAGCGATGAGTCAGCCTTCACTCAGTGAGATACTTTACTTACCATTGTTTCTTTACCTAAAATAATATTTAACATCATTGTGATGGATACATATCCATGTTTTTTTCAAACGCTAATCCTTTGAAGGCCATCAATTGGTACTTGTCAATAGAATGCATCGTTTCAGGCTCAGATAAAATCAGAACATTAGTGATCAAAAAGGAAAATGTAAATATCGCATCTCCATGGCAACTGGTTTCGGTACCGCTACTTTCTACGGAAGAAAGAGTAGATTATGGCGCTACCAAGACCAGTTGCCATGGAGATACAGATCCCCAAGAAAGTGAACAACTGTTCAATTGCCGCCAGGTCGAAACATTATAGATTTTGTATAACAGAGTCTCTAGCTTTCGACAATTAACAATAGAAGGAATGTTACGTTTAAGAAGTGCAAATACTAGAAAAAATGATTTTAAAATTCGAGGCTTAGTAAGGATAAAATGTTTTCTTTCTGTAGATGTATAGAACGCTTTGAAAATTGCGTACAAAGATATTGTTCGCATTAAAACCATTTTTAAAAAGTTTCCATCGTCAATATTACGCTTAAAGGTGCATGAATTTCAATCTATTAGTTATTACATTTTAAATCCTACTTACAACAGTCTGAAAATTTGAAGAAATTACATTTCGGAGAATTTTCTATGAGTTCTTCTTCTTAGATAGGTGAGAAAAACTTTTCAAATTTAGAATTCTTTGATTTTTAACCACTTTTTGTGAAATTCGACCTCTAAAACCCGTGTTCTTTATTTTCGTTGTGCTAAGGACCAGAGGAATTGTTACGCGAACTGCAGCGTTTTGGCTGAAGAGCAATTGAAGAGTTGGTAAATATTCATTTTAAAAATCTTGAGCTTAGACTTACTTGTTCTGTGAAAGGCGTCGTTGCTGGTTTAAATTGTTTGATATTGTAAACTGCTAGGAAATTATACTTTGCCTACTTTAACAAAACCAATCTCTTATATAGTGTTTCGAAAACAGAATCTGATACGTGCTGTATTGATTTTATGTTTCACTTCACGTCGAGTGCGTCGCATGTATTTATTCAGTCCCTTTAGAAATACGTTTTATTTATTTAGTTCTTTCTGAAGTTATTTCTATTTAATCAGTTCTGTCGAGCTGTATGTATAATATATGCAATTTTCATGATTACTCTTCTCAAATATATACATTTTTTGAGTGTTATTTGAGAAAGAAGAACTAAACACTTACTCTTGTTCTGAGATCTGTTTTTCAGTCAATAACGACTTATACATAGAGCAAACAGATTTCTGCGGAGTAACTAGCTAATATTCAAGGTCTTTCACGATATTTCGACATATTCGATGTTCGTTGTGTTCAAGCACGACTGTATTCAAGTGTAATTAGTGCACAACTCGATAAGAATGCACTACTCGATGCTCATTATTGGTGGTGTGGATGATAATGTGGATATTCTCTTCACATACACCAACATTCACACGCTTCGTGAATGTTGTCGAGCAAGACACTTTCTATTTTCAGATAATTGACCATCAAAACGAACAGCAAATGATGAATCTTTATAAAAAAAATAATTTGACGAACTAGAGATGAGAGATCATCTAATGAAAGAGGTTTTATTTCAGTAATAATATGTTTTTCATCACTTAATGANTCAACAGAAGGAAAAGAAAGAAGAAATGTACCATTATGGTACCATCTAACAAACGATAAGAAGCTTTTCTAAACGGTTAAAACATATACTACTACGGCTCTTATCCGATAAATACATTTGAACACATATATGTGTTGCCGGGAGCGAAAGGGTTAATAAGATTTTTTTCAATTATTAGCCCAATAGATTTAATTTCATTCTTTTTTATACTTCTTTGTTTTGTCTTGGATACTTCCTGCATTCAGTCATGTATATTTTTCTCACTCGAGCATATTCATGATATTATTTCTGGCTTTCTAATATATTCCGCTGATTATTGTGCAGAAACATCCTTCTCATGGAAATTATTTTTTTTTTCTTCTCATTAAGGCAAGATAAGATCAGTATAAACAAATGTGAAATATTCTAGCGTAAAGAACAAGAAATGAGTTCGCCACTTTAGTTAGTGTTATGTTTCTTATCTTTCCATTACTTTGTCTTATTCAATTTAGTTATGTAAACAATCAGTCGAGCATCATCAACTATATCAAATTTATCTTTTTTTCTATCAACAATGCTGATGAATTGATATTTGAGTTTTATTTCGATCATATAATCAACACTAGAGAATAATTAAATAAAAATAGTTGATATCGTCAAAGCAAATCTCTGAATAAATTATTGTTAAGTAAATGCAAAAGTATAATGAAAATTGTGCACATGTCAGTTATTTATCCATACATTATTATTTCCTATTATATTAAAATAAACGAGTCTTATACGGTAAAGAGACAATTCAATAATTGAGAACTAGTCAAAACTATACTCCAAACATAAAATCAAATTCACACTTGTATCCTCTTGAAGAACATTCCAACACACTCTTAGCACTGTCTTTTTTTTGCTTCCAATTCATTCTTCGACGATGCATTGCGGTAAAATAAAAGAAAGGGTCAATAAGAGAGCGCAACAGAAAAGAAAAAAAAAACAAATGCTCCAATCAAAAACAAAGAAACCCGTCGAATGTTGATCAACTAGAGCAAATAGAATTCTTCTGTGTAATCAATGTACTCAACGACAACAAATTACCCTAACAGGCCTTCTACAACCATAGTACATAATTGACGCATACATAGATTGTATTTGTTACATATGTTGTCTTATAAAGTAGTCTGCAATTGTATACTTTCATTTTCGAATCCTTCATATTATATAATAAAGCAATTTCACAAAGAGATTTCTTATAAAATTTCAACTTCATCTTGAAATTGAGAATTACAAATGTTTCATTTTATTATATTATTTATTTATTGAAATAAATATTATCCACGCTACATGTAATTCTACGCAAAAGGAACACTACAATGAGACGATATTAAGAGAAAAAAAAAGAAAACCATAATGAATATATACTAAGTAATTAAATGACATTTGATGCCTAGAATTAAAATCGATCATCATTGCATCAACGTCTATAATTAGTAGTAAAGTCTTTTTTTTTTCTTTTTTAATGTGGTATATAATGCATTGTAAAGAAGTCATTTTGAATACACAAGAATTTGTTTAATGCTAATACAGCAGCCTTTTTTGTATTATCATCTAAACCAAGATCATTACTCAAAAGAGCATTAACAATAAGATTTTGGGCATATCCAAGTGTTGCATTCATGTAAACATAGTTTACATCAATATTTTTAGATTCAGCCTTATTGGCATGTACTTTACCAAGATTTGATAGATATTCGAGAAATCCCTTGTCCCATTCGGTTTGTGTTAAAACTTTTTTCAAGTATGTGGCCAACATATCACTAAGAAAAGTAACACGTTCTGGAGTTAAATCGAGACCACCAGGAGTTGCCGTGGCATTGCCTTGAAAATGCACCTTGTGAGTGGCAAATACGGTCTTGGTAGCATCAAATGAGAATAAATTTTTATAAATTGCATCGACTACTGTTGGTACAAGTGGTACAAGGGCTGGTGCAACTTTATTGAGCACACTAATATCATCTTTTGTGAAATGAAGAAATTTTGCGAGAAAATTGTATCGATATTGAACATCTGTATTCATTTTACCAGCATCAATGGCTTCCATGATAAATTTTGTTGTTGATAACTAGTTTGTTCAAGTAAAAAATGTAAGATGTTCTGAAACAATAGATAAAACATTAGATGGACTTATTCTTCGAAAATTATAACATAAAATGTTTTTTTTTTTAAATAAAATTATTCTTAACTGATGCAAAGAAAATAGTACCTACGACTGTGATGTTTAAGAAATGAAAGACATATGTCTCGTATGCATATAACTGAGTTACCTGGATTCTGACTAGTCAAGCACAATAATATAAAAAAAAACACTCCTCAATACTTGAAAAACTAATGCATGAATGCATCGAGGGCTATAATATTCATGTGTGCACACTTTCTTCTAGCTACTTAGACATACATGAATGCACAGCAAATAATGGATGTGCACTCAAGTGTTACTTCGTATGAAAGCATGCAAATATTTTTTTTTTTTCTGTGCATTAGTCTACCGTCAGAGAGAATGTTGTACACAAAAATCGAATATTTTGGGTACTTTTTTCTCATGAAAACGGAGGTCACGATGCATTTCAATGATAATTTCATTGAGGTTTGCTTCGCAACTAACTAGGTAAACCACTATTATGCTAAACAGATATTCAGTATGTCTGTACATTGCCATACCGAGGCCTATAGCTATTATATACAAACGTTAAAAGCATATATTTATATGCATGGAGACTGTGTAACGATTAATGATATGACAAATATTACTCTAGGTGGAGTAACACTATTTTCTTCTTTCATATCATTAATCGTGCCATTTTCATACAAAACAGATGTTTATATACCCGAGCAAGAGAGAGAGAGAGAAAGAGATGCAAAGAAAAAGATAAAGAAAGAGAAAAAATGCAATTAGAAAGAAGGGCAAATATACGGGTATCGTAAGGGCAAGCGATGAAATGATTGACAATACACATATGCTTACGAGAAAAGAAAAGAAAAACATATGGCGATAAGAAATGGCATAGAAAGGTTAGCATATTGTGTATGAAAACTCAATATGTCCATGAGATGACATTATTAAGAAACACAATGTACCCATTCAAGAACATCAAACAGACAAATAGGAGCAGACCATTTTATTTAACGACATATCATTATAAACATTAATGAAGTTGAATGACTTTACCTAACATGTAAAACGACATGCTAAGTTTTTCCTATTAGAAATCTTAATGCATCAATACGAATGACAAATTGATTCATTAACAGTTAATTATTGATATGAAATGTCAATTAATAGCATTAAATTTAGTTATAAATTAATGTAAATGATCTAACGCTACAGATAAATACATATGAATGAATTGATGTGCACTTTGCACCATTGTTTCTAATGTGCATTTCAAGAATATTTTCAGTGTCTTTTAATGAATTTACATGAAACTTTTTTCTTGTGTTCATTTTAAACTTCATCAAAACAATTGTTTCTTTCTCGATTTACGAATTTTATAAGTTAAAAAACAAAAAAAAGTATAAAAATTGGCAGCATCTGTGAACAAATAGATTGTCTTTTCTCTCTTATGAAGACATTTGCTTTCACATTTTTTTTTTCATAAACTGCTCTACAAAAAAGTACGACTCCTACAATATGGATTCGATTCTGCTCTGAAAATTAAGTGTTTAAAAAAAAAAACCTTGAAGTTTGGACTTTGCTTAGCATCAAGATAGCGGATCGATTGAAATAGGTCATAGAAAGCAAAAGCATATGAAGGTGCAACACTCAATCAAAAAGATATTAACGAAATATGATTCGCTTCAGATAGCTAGTAAGTGATACGTGTGAATTAAGGCCGTTTAATTCTTTTTTTTTCTGATATTGAATTGTCAATAATTCGAGAAGAGTATCTAATTGAAAAAAAAGCCGACAAAAACAATCGATTTTTTTCTAATTAAAAATTGATTGAAATGGCATGATTTTAATTTGATTTTAGTAAGATTTTAATTACTATGATTATAAAACATGTTTTTTCTCTAGTTTAAACTTAGAAACTCTAAAATTTAATTATTTTTTTCTGACTCCTCACGTCGACAGCTGATGCATGTATTGCTAGTCAGAACTTTGATATACGACATTGATTCATACTTACTTGTGCAAGCCGAAATGCTGATAAATTAAATTAAAATCAGAAAAACTGAAAAAAAGATTGAATTAAAATCATGTTACTTTAATAGATTTTTAGCCAGAAAAAAAAATCGATTACAATCAGATTTTTTTATCGTTTATTCTTACATGGGTACATAGGCAGATGTGATGTGTGTGCCTTCGATTGATCGAGCCACATAAACACATCTTGTGTCTCAAGCGACATGTTTTTTTTTGTACATGGGTGGAACCTAGTACTCGTCGCGCTCGTCTGTTCATTTCATTTGGAAGCCTATCATTATTATTTTCAAATTTAATTACAATTGAGCTAATAATAATCTTTTTTTTTCTCACTCATTGAGCTCAGAATTGTCAATTCGATGTCTTCTATTAATTTTTCGAAAGTCCATTTTTTGCTTTACTTTATTAGAAAAAAGGCATATTGGGCACAGACAGGAGTGCAGCATGAGTTCTTTCGTGGCATTCACATCGAGCGAGATGTGTTTGCGAAATACTCAATGAATATCTTGTTTTCGACTTGACTATAAACGATTGATGGTTCTCTTTATCGATTTTTTTCTTGTGTATCGTTTAATTCAACCTAGATCGAATAATTTATTTGCTTGTTCTACTTAGGCAGCTGCCTGAATCAAGAAAAATAAATATTAACATTTTTGTGTTAGATTTGTTATGACCTTGTTTTTTTTTTTTTTCTATTTTGAAACTAAGATGAAAATGCATATTTGATCGGCATAACTAACTTATATTGATATTTGACTCGAAAAGTTGACGCATCTTGCTATAAAATCTGATGATGAAAGTCTCATTTTCAAATTTTAGTATTTCAGTTCAGATTTCTACATGTGAATATTCAATTCCTCATTCGCTACCATTTTATGTGGACAGATGCTTTTATGATCGATTATTTTCGTCCGTTTGGCTGTAAAATCTGTTCGGTTCCAATTCCCCAAGTAAAAAAAAAATCTTAGACGAATAGTCAGATTAAAATTGATTAAAAATCCATTAAAATCATACATCTTTAATCGATTACAATAAAAAAAAATCCAAAAACCAAAATTTCATCGATTATTCCTATTATTTTTCATTATAATCGATGCAAATGTAAAAATATTGATTCAGGATATTGATTCTTATCTTGAAGAAAAATCGACTAAAATTAATATTTTTCACACAACTTTTCATCGTTTATAATCGAGCATAGTATGAATAATCGATGAAATTTTGGTTTTTGGATTATTTTTTTATTATAATCTGATTATTCGTCCAAGTTTTTTTTTTTTTACATGGGTCTGTGTAACACCGCCATATTATGAACTCCAATGGAGTGTATAAATTGGTGAGGTTCTTTCGTAAGCTTAGTTTTCGCTATCGAAGAAGGTGAAGATAAAAATTTTATAAATCCTAGTGGTCAATGGGACTTCATAGGGATGACTTTTGGATAAGGTAGACATATTTTAATCAGGATAACATGACTTTCTCTTTTTTTTCATAAATATATAGATCAATTGTAATATTTACAAATAAAAACAAAATTATTTTGTATATTAATTTATTTTGGTTGCAAAGCTACATACTTGTGAGAAATTTTACCTTTCTAAGACTGTGAGAATTAGTATCGTATATTTTTCAGATCCATTTCCATAATAGCATCTAAAATCTCGACGCGAGTGCTTTACATTTAATAATTTTCTTATTATATTCACTAAATACAGCTGACATTCAATATGTGTATAAGAAATACACTTTCATAAGTTTCTTCGATATTACTAAAACGTGTCCTGAACAGAAAAATAAAGTACAACTACAAATTATTACCGATCACACGAGAAATCGAGCATTCGGATGTAACGGCTCATACGATCGATGATGATCAACTACGAGCTGTGTTCTAAGATGCATTTTAGAAAATAGAATGGTTCGATCTTTTTACAAGACAGTCGTCACTGAAGGATTATAAACAAATTTTTTTATGTGCGTGCATGTTCAGTAATAGTGCTCAACACAGAATGCAGCAAGCGATAAAAGTTGCTGATTAGATCGAATTCAGTCGAGTGTGATGTGAATACTGGCGACGAGTGTTAACTGTTATTCGATATATTTTTTTAAATCTAGGTTAGTTCATGTTACTGACATTCGATTATTGCTGTTTATGTCACTATTCACTTGTTTGCAATTTACTTTTACCGAAGAATATTGAATGCTGATAATAATAATTTGTTTATTACTATCGATGTGGAACTCGATAATCGGCTTAAACGACAAGAAGTATGATAGAATGCGGTTGATAGATTAAATCCGATAGAATAACTTTGAAACCGTTTTACATGTGGTGATTACAGAGGACGTGGCTAAGAAAGGAACAATCCTATGTGTCACGCGAAAGTTCAAAGAAAATATATATTAGTTTGTAGAATTCGACCAGCATAGTTCATAGTATAAAGTGTTGGTCCTCATACCTATTCGTAATGCAACACTGTTTGAAAAAAATTGAATCTCAACAAAATTATTGTTTTAAATGGTTGAATTTTACTCATCTAATATATTACAGTGAATCGTGCATATTTTCTTATGTTAAATGGAATCAAATTAGCTGAGTAAGTCTTTCTTTGATATCCATCAATATACTACTAATGCTTATCAACTAGATCGAAATTGATCATGGTAGCTTGTACTCAACTTTCAAGAAGCGTAATTCTTATATTATTCATATTTTATCTTTCATTATAATATATATATGTCGGAGTTGACATTAAAATTCAGTTGCCTTTAAAAGGCAACTAGTTCAGTTTAAAATTTTATTGTCAACTGGGTGACATTAAAATGAAAGAGTCAACTAGGATGGAGCTAGTTGACTTTGAAATTTCAGAGTCAACTAGTTGATTTTAAAATGTAGATATTTAAATTTGTATCATACGAAAAATAGTAGCATGTTTATGAAATAGATGAGTTTGAGAAAAAAAAATAAACACTGAATAAAGACAAACAGTAGATAACAAGAAAATCGAAATATTGTAACACAACAAAATACATAACAAAAACCTAACAATTTTTACATTTTGATTTCCTATCAATGTAGCATTTGGTACAGCATTTTCTATTATTCTTCTTGCAACAACATCGATTAGTATTGCAACCACCAGAGCATTTACATGTTTCTGTTGATTTAAAATTTGTGTAAATTTGACTTGCTTGAATAAAAGTAATGGTTGGTAACAGAGCTGCCAGCCTGGCGTGCACCGGCCTGCCAGCCCGCCAGACTACCAGGCCTGCTCCAGGCCGGATTAGATTCAGCCTGGCCTGCAGGCCAGGCCGACATTTGTGGCCTGAATGACATGTAGTCAAATTTTTCGTGGATTGATCCATTCTGATTGGAAGTGGCACTGCAGATTTAAAGTACTTTGATAAAGTAATTAGAGTTGAATTTTAATTTTAAAATGACATGCTTTAATTTTAAGACAAACACCTGTTGCATGCCTTGATTCCCGACATTTTATACGAGTCTTTTCGTAAGCAGAATTCTGAATGTATCGCCTCNCTGAACTCAATTCCTGTGATTTCTAAAGATATTCTATAAGTCTGAGAGTAGAGTCAGTGGTCACCGGATAGGATCGCATACAGTATGATCCATGCTAACTTAGCACGTCTGTATTTTCTCCTTGCAATTTAGTGATAAAAAGCACAGTGAATGTACCTTTTCACTTTTTGAAGTACACATAACACTCGGATTTAAATCCGAGGTTTTCGCATTTATTTTAACTAAAAATAATGTTATTTGAGCTTACACAGCCACACCCAAAATTTAAAAAAAATTAATGTTTTTCTTAGACTTTAGCAAAAATGAATTAATTCAATAAAGTATCGGGTCTAAATAAATTTGTGATTGTTTGACTTGAAGCGAAAGTAAATTTTATTAGTAACATGATTTTATTCTAAATTAAACTGATCTATTGAAAACAGTAAAAATAACTGATATTACTTATAAAATTGTTTTCTTTTCAATTTAAAAAATTATTATTTTATTTTGAACCGGATATTTTTTGCATTCTCTCATGTTATCTGAAACCTAACGAGTAAAATATATTTTTTCGATTTAAAAGAATTAGAAACACTGTTATTTGATCTAATATATCTAATTTTGTATTAAGATCATTTTTTATCCATATAAAAATTTTTAGAAAATTTCTAAATAAGCTTGAATTTGGCAGTGTCTACTAATGTTAAGCGAGACATAAACGAGTAGTTTTCTATTATATGGTTCAATTGTTCAAACAACGTGTAAGTAACAGACTGCACCCATGTTCGAATTCAGCCTTTCACACTTCATCTAACATTTAGATTTAGATGCGTACGGACTAGTCCAATCCATCTCACTGTAACATGTTATGTGAACCACCCGTGATGGCCTTTATTTTTTAATTTTAAATGATTTTCTTACGGGTATCATGCCAGCTCGATCTGCCTAGTCTATTTCGAGAAAAAGACTAGACTATATGTGCGCAATGACATGATCCGAGGATGCAATCGCATCCAGACTGATGCCAGGCGAAGACTTTTTGAGACTCTGACTAGTTCTGTGAATGCCAACATGACTAGAAAAAAGACTAGTTATTTACCCAGTGACTTGCTGCCTTTGGTTATCTCATATGATCAAAAATGCATTGAAGTCTTCATCTTAAAATGTTGATATTGATCAAGATACAACATTTTGTTTCGTCGTTCATTTGGTTCATTTATTCATTTTGGTTTCATTTTATCCAAGATTAGAAATATTCCTTTGGAACATGGATGTTCTTAATCCACAATGCAATGAATGATCTCGAACATCATGAGTCAACAAAAGAAATCATAAATTGAGAACTTAATCGCTACATATGCTATGATGCAACTTCAAACTTACATGGATTAAAATGATCAGGGTGCATGATTCTTCTGCATGCATATAAGAGTATTTATTTTCGTCTCTTGATTTTGTTCACTGCAACGTTATAGAACTAGTTCTAAACGGACAGATTCTTTAGACCCAATGATACCAACAAAAGAGCAGATTGTCACACTATTGCCAATTGAATCGTTCTGTTACATTCGTTTATTCTTCAAACATCTGTAGCGCTGAAGATATATCTTGTTTGGATTCTTTGAAGCTCATATAGATAAGCCTCCTGATGAGATTCTTAAGCCAGAACGAAACTGTCATGGCAGCTTCTCATGTCCTGTTGATGAGCAAAGTATCAAGTGTTTATTTGTTACACTAATGGAATAGATGTAAGCGTTCGCCGAAAGTGAAAACAATGCAAGAGACAAAAAGAAAGAAATAATGACATATGTTCTGATCGTGTGGAAGGCCATAACACCTACACTCGAAAATATTTCTGAACACGAAAAAAACTGAGGTAGAAAGATAATCGTTTTGGGGGCCGCAAAAAGTGTTCTTAAGCAGATTCGAGTTTTTTTTGTATTGTATCAAACTGTTTCCGGTAGAATGCAAGGTAACAGTCATCCTCAGACAGTGAGTGTTCTCCAATTTCAACAGCCCGTTCGCAAAATTCGAATGCTTTCGAATATTCTCCCATCTTCTTGTGTATCATACCGATGCAACAGGTGGTACTAGCCAAGGCGGAATGATTTAAAGGGAGATATTGTTGTTCAATTTCAAGCGTCTTGTGATAGAATTCAAGCGCTTTCGAGTGTCGTTCCAGGTGAACATACAAGACAGCGATACTGTTGTACGTATCAGCCAACTCTGGATCATTCGGAGGAAGAGTTTTTTGGTAGATTTCCAATGTTTTTTCATAGAATTGTAGTGCATCTGAATATTCTTTTATTTCATCGTGCGCTCGAGCGATATTACTGTAAGTGGCAGCCAAATCAGTTAGATTCAGAGGAAGAGACTTTTCACGGATTGTAAGTGCCTGATGATGGAATTTGAGTGCTGTTGAATACTCTCCCATGCTTTCATACACAAGAGCAATATTACTGTATGTAACGGCCATATATGGATGATCCTGAGGAAGAGATTTTTGTTGTGTTTCTTGCACCTTCTGATAAAAATGGAGTGCTTTGGGGTAATCTTCCATGCTTGCATATAACGAACCAATATTGTTGTAGGTAAAAGTCAAATGTGCATGATTTGAAGGAAGAGATTCTTCTTGAATTTCAACTGCTTTTTGATAGAACTCGAGTGCTTTTGAGTGTTCTGCCATACTGTTATGCACAGCAGCAATATTATTGTAGGTAGTAGCCAAATCTGGATGATTTGAAGGGAGAGACTTTAGATTAATGTCAAGGTCTTTTTGGTAGTATTCTAGTGCTTTTGAGTATTTTTTCATGTTGTAATATACTCCAGCGACGTTGTTGAAGGTAGTGGCCAAAACTGTATGATTCGCATGAAGAGATTTCTCTTGAATTTCAAGTGCCTTTTCATAGAATTCGAGAGCTTCTGAGTACATTCCTATCCTGTTATGTGTCAAACCGATGTTGTTGTACGTTTGAGCTAAATCGGGATGGTTAGGAGTGAGAGATATTTGTCGAATTTCAAGAGATTTTTGGAAGAACTCAGCTGCCTTCGCGTAATCTCCCATGTTTATGTGAACTGCACCGAGGTTGTTGTAAGTAGTACCCAGATCTGGATGATTTGAAGGTAGGGACTCTTGTTGAATGTCAAGATTCTTTTGATAAAATTCGAGAGCCTTTGAGTACACTCCCATATTATCATATAACGAAGCAATATTGTTATAAGCAGTAGTCAAATATGGATGATTTTGTGGGAGAGATTTTTGATACACCTCAAGTACCTTCTGGGAGAAATCGAGTGCAGTTGAGTAATTCCCCATGTCATTATAGACCGCACAGATACTACTGTAAATGATAGCCAAATCTGGATGATTGTCAGGAAAAGACTTTTGGTATATTTCAAGTGTCTTTTTATAAAACTCGAGCGCTTTTGAATACTCGCCAATATTGAAATGGATAAAAGCGATATTATTGTAGGAAAGAGCTAAATATCGATGATTCATAGGAAGAGATGCTAAGAAGATTTCAAGCGCCTTTTCACAGAACTCGAATGCTTTTGAGTACACACCCATGCTTCCATACACCTGACCGATGTTGATGTAGGAGATCGCCAGTGCTGGATGATTTGATGGAAGAGATTTTAGTCGAATTTCCAGTGACTTTTCGTAGCACACTAATGCATTCGAAAACTCCCCCATATTGTCACGCACTGAACCGATGCTGTCATAGATAGCCGCCAAATGTGGATGATTATGTGGAAGAGATTTTTGCAAAATTTCTAGTGTCTTTTGATTTAACTCTAGCGCACTCAAGTGCTCTCCAATGTTGTTTTGTACTTCAGCGATGTTGCTATAGGCAATAGCCAAATGTGGATGATGTGGACGTAGACATGTTAGGCTAATCCCTAGATCCATTTGATAGAACTCAAGTGCTTTTGAATATTCTCCTAAGGTATAATATACTTGACCAATGCTGCTGTAGGTAATAGCAAGATCTGGATGATTCCGGGAGAGAGATTTCTCGTAGATTCTAATTGTCTTTTGATAAAACTCGACTGCTTTCGAGTAATCTCCCATGTCTTCATGAATTCCGGCGATGTTATTATAAGTAATACCTAAACTAGGATGATTTGAAGGGAGAGATATTTGTTGTATTTCATTTGCCCTTTGATAGTACTCAATGGCTTTAGAATACTCCCCCATGCTTTTATAGATTCCAGCAATGTTGCTGTAGGCACCGGCGATATCTGGATGATTAGGAGCGACGGATGTTACGAGGATTTCAAGTGCCTTTTGGTAGAACTCGAGTGCTTTCATGCACTCTCCCATATTCTTATAAATCAAACCGATATTATTGTATATAGCAGCGAAGTTTCTATCATTTGGAGAGAGATACTTTTGGTAGATTTCAAATGCCTTTTGATAGAAACTAATTGCATCTGTGTAATATCCTTTTTTGCCATTGATCAAGCCAAGTTGGTGATAGAGTTCTGAAAATGCTTTCTCATCGTTCTTGGACGTGCTTTCTAGTAGGGTTAAATAGACTTCCTCGGCCTTATCAAACTTTCCCATTTCGGTGAGCAATGCTCCTAGTCGGTAATATCCGTTTGGTCCTTGTGTTTCTTGTCGCATTTGTTCAGTAAGCTGTTTGAGCTCCTGGTCTTCGTCAGTAGTCAATGCGAGATGCACCAACCAGAGCCGATCTTCAATTGGTTCGGTTTGACCAATTCGAAAAACGGCGTTCATAGAGACTAAAATCTCTTTTTCTGAGTCAGTGAAGAAACTCACATTATCCAACGAAGCAAATGGAGTGGATGAGAGAGCTGGATCGATACTTATTTGGAAAAGAATACCTACTAACGAAGGATCCTCCCGACAACTTTCGGCGTAGAGAAGAGAAACTTGCCGATCGATACTCGTCGACAGAAAATTGTTGAACGATAAAAGACCACCTTGTCTCGCCCGCATCTTCTCAAACTCCGTGCTTGATAGTCCCTGACCTCTATAGACAGTGAATTTGTCCGGAGGTAGTGCCCACAACTGTTCGATCTGTTGATGAAGATCTCGTATGAAGAATCCCATTTTGAGAATGGTGTTGACCTCCTGTAAACGGAGAGCTCGATTGAGCGTCTGGTAAATGAAGGAGTATCGTGTGTACCACCAAATAGGTGTATGGTTGAGATAATCCCGTTCGAACTCATTGATTCTTTGTACATCATGATAGTTGTGAAAACACTGCTCTCGACAAAACTCAGCAAGTTCACTCTTTTCTTTGCCACCGTGATTTATTTCGAAAAGGATCTCTTTGAGCAATTGTGTGTACATGAACGATGGATCGAGATGATCCAGGTCTGCGCTTGTGACGGTAATTGAGAGGGATTCACGCTCACATTTTTTAGCATCTCGCTCAAGTGCATCACAAATCAGGTTGATTTCAGTGAACACGCCCTTCACCTTTGACCATCCTTGTGCCCATTGCTCATGCTGCGTTTTGTCTCCACAAAATACATAGATGGAATTGATCTGAGGCATATCATGAATTTGAGATATTGTCATTTGCCTAAGGTCACCCGATATAATCATGAATATCTTTTCGTCTTTTCTCTCAGTAACAAAATTGATGCATTGATCAACATCTGTAAATGTATTTATTGCATTGATGGTTTTTCGGAGTTGAGCTATTGAATAGCGATAATCCTTAGAGAATTCATTGATGTTCGAGTGCAGCCAAACAAGGATGAAGTTTTGTACGATAAAGCGTGGCATTAAATACCGTGAGCTATCATCCTGGTTGTCTAGTGTTTCTGAGTTGAAAGGCAGTTGTTGCACACCATTGGCTGTTTCAGAGGATTTCGAAGCTAAAATAGTCTTGGTGCTGATCAGAAAGGCCGAATCGGATGAAATTGTTGGCTTGATATGTAGTCTCGATTTGCAAGAGCCCATTCTACAGTGATCAAAATTAGTATGAAAACGACACTATTAATTACTAGACATTCAACAGAAAAGCCATCCATCGGTAAAAAGCTTGCAGCACCATGTCTACTGGAAGTGAGTCTGAGTGTGGGGCAAGATTCTCGATTGCTTTGTAGGTGGAAACAGCTGAAAATACGACAGAAAGTGTCTTCGTTCCTTCTAGCAGATATCAAACTAAAGATGCTGATATCATCGACTTTCTCTGATATTTTTGTTTTAGCCAAAGTGTCTTCGTATGAATCGCTGTCAGAAGCAGAGCTAAAATAGCTATAACTCTCATTTTACTAGGGTTTCTAATGAAACTGTAAAAATTTCGCAGAAAGTTCGAGATTTTTGGGAGGGACGAGCTCTCGCAATCACTTTCCTAATCGGAAACGCTGATGCGAATGTGTGGGTGAGTGAAGAAACGAGAGGATGCGGCTCAATGTATCCTGAGTGTGAATTACGAAAGATCTGCACCCACATACACACCCTACTGTAATTTTCATTTGTATGAAGTTTCAGGCTGAAGGTCGAAAACCTTATTTTGGTGAAAAACAGCCTTGGAGAGAAACCCGTAACGGAAATTCTATATGCCTGCCGAATCGGAATATGAGCCTTATCGTCTTTCTTTTTTTTCTCTAGTATTGAGATTCCTACTTATGGACAAAAAATGAGACCAAAACCTTTCACCACTTGGAGGCTTTCAATTGTTAGTCTTTTTTTTATTATTTTGCTCCAAAATGTAACACTCAGAAGTGCTTACATGATAATATAAGGAGAAATTAAGGTACTTAAGCACTGAGCAACAATATAAACGCACTAAGTTTTACTGTCGCCACCAATATCTTTACATGGAGTATTAACTCAGCTGGCATGGGGGCTAAGAAGGTAAATATTGAAACAGAAAAAGGAACGAAAAAGAGGAAACAAGAGAAGAATAAAATGAAAAAGAAAAAAACGAACGCATCCAAAGAAGTTGAAGCAAAAGCGGAGCGAGAAGAGAAGAGAAAAGAAAACGAAAGTGAGGTGGATGTATGTATTTCAAGACCAGAAAAAAGGCGAAAAAACGAAGGAAGGGAAGGGAGTAAGGAATAGAAATATTGCATGTGCTTTTTTTTGTATACTATTAGTTTATTTCAATAAATGACATCCATTTTAAGAGAAGTGATTCATGCTTTTCTATTAATCGTTTTACTCGATTGCTTTGATAAAATTGGCCAAGGTGATCCTACTTTCTTTTATGAAATTCGTCTCAAATAAAAATATCATTATAAAAGAGTGAACGATCAAAGTCCGTTGTGTGCATACTTTTTAATCTTTTTTGAATGGAGCGTTTAACATGCTGTTCTAATGAATCTTCCCTAGTCATAGTGTACAGATTATGAGCTGAGACAAAGGGACAGCGATGCACCAGTCGATGACTAAAACGGAATTTTTGCTGTAATAATTGTCGATATGACACGGGTAGCAAGGGAAAGAAAGGAAATATCCATGCAAAATGAGGAAATGTATATGCAAAAAAGCATTGCCTAAGCGCCTTAGTGGACATAAAACGTTTTGCACTTGACCACTTTAGCTTTCCCAAGGATTTCTGAATGTTTCCTATACATCTATCAATTGTTGGTTTCAATGATAATTTGCTTGTCCAGGTGAATCCAAGGTATTTAAATTCGTTTACTATTTATATTTTTTGTCCATTCATTTCTATGTTAGTTCTTGGCCTTTTTATTTGTGTATAAAATAATTGCCCTACTATTTTTGACACGTTTATAGGTTGTTTTCATTAATTGTTAGTCTTTACTCTGCCTTACTGTTATAAAAAGACAACAGTGCTGCGACGACACAGACAAAGTTTAAAGAAGAGAGAAAAAAATGGAGCTTGTTTTACAGCATCCTTATATAGCTTTGCTCTGTTGCTGACAACATGATTTTGCTTTCAAGCTCTACGGTTAATGGATGAGTCAGAAAGTAAACGTAAATTTCGCGATCACATGTGAAATAATTACATAATTATAATTGAATATACATACACTTCTATGGTCTGGTTGAAACCAAAAGGGAAGAGCAACTTATGCAAATGATTGACCTACTAAAAAAAATCTTTGACGACGAAAAGTTGCTAATAAAAAACAGCGTATGACTCAATCTTTTTTATTTCTTATCGAAAGAAAAACAAACTGTTCCACGTGTCTTCTATATGCAATGAGATGCTTTACAACTGCCAGGAGCAAGCGCCATTCTGGCCTTGTCTATTCGAGAAAGATCGATACATGGACGCACTATAAGACTAGAAAAAAATTCGCATGTATGAATCTATATACCCTCGTAAAAAAATAGTTATCGTCCATATTTCGACTATATTACCACTATAAAAGCACAATGTTTAAAAGCTAATTACATATTCTGAAAGCGCGTGAAGTTTTCTATCACTCTGAATATTTATGTTTTAGTTTACACTTATGTACTAGCAAAATAAATTGAGTTCAATGGAGACATCCTCATCTCCAGATTTTCACAGACTTGATTTTATTACTGGTCATCAAAATTAATTTTATAAACTTTTCATCATTATAGAATTACCTTTTTGAAAACGCAATTATATATTCTCACAGAGCTTGAAATCCGCTATCGCTTTATATGCTTACCTATTTTCTTGCGTTCATTTATTGAAAAATAATCTGGGTACAGTGACCACATCCTCAATTGGCAAGTACCAAAAATCTGCATTTTTTTGCTGTTTTTCTTTTTGTTTTTTTAAGAATTATTCCCAAAGAAATAAATTATATAAACGAAGTTATACCATTTGATAGCGCATGAAAATTCTCTATCATTCTATGTATCATATAAACGTACTCCTTCATAAAATTCTGAAAAAGAATTCATTTTTTACTATAAAGCAACTGTCTTGTTCATTATCTCCTAAAAGGGCTTATGTACGGTATACATTCTAATATTTTTTCTTCCTTCTTCTCGTCCTGAAAAAAACACTTTTTATTATAGCACGTGCATCTGGATAGATAGAGTCATTAAGACATGGATGAAGCACATTTCCATTGATTTTATTTGGGTGTGGGTATGGGTGTGTGAGTCTACTCAACATCCAAACCACACCCATAGCCTGAACATGATTGTTCAATACCCATTGTCATCCAAAGTTGAGCGAAATCCTCGAGAAAAAGAAGCTAAAAAGCGTATTGATCGATTTTCTTTTCTAAACTCATATCTTCAATATGATAGCAAGCGAGATTAGTATCTATCTCAACATTAATTGCACAGAATAGCAAAGTTGGACATCGTTCTGAATTGAAACAAATTAAATCCGGTATCATATTTTGATGTCATTCAGCTATGAATCGATTAGTTCGATAAACAAATTGAAAAAATTCATAAATGATCGGTTGTTCAAGTAGAGTAATCTATTCAGAAGAACAATACATATTGAGTGATTGGCAATTTTTATCATGCGAAAGATTTGCATAGGTCGTAGTGCAAAAATTTGCAGTATTAATAGAGAGCATAATTAAACAAAGAAATGTTTGTTGACAATTGATATTCGAAATGGGATTGAGTTAAAGTCAAAGTAACACGACTTATCAACTTATCACGATGATTGAAACATTGATTGAAGAAAATAGGTAATATCAAATTATCAAGATACTCGCCATCACCACAGAAGTATGAATGACGCATTCGACAGACATGCTCCTCCCATCGAAATGTTGGAATGCCGATACATGCCAATCTAGGCGGTCGACCAACTGAATATGTTATCACCTCACTTTCATCACTGCCACTCAGGCAACCGATACTAGTCTTGTCATCATGTACAAACATTATTGAAATACGCTGTCTATCATAATGCCATCGCTATTCAGCTTCGGCACATTCATTTAATTCTAACATCTCACACATTTTTTTATCTTCTTAACCATTACAATCAAGTTTCCATCACAAGTTTCACGTCAATGGAGACATAAAGGCAATAAATCACTATAACAAATGCCAAGACGATTTTCGAAAGTTGTTTGAATAATGTCGGCAAATTATGATGATGTCTCTAGTTCAAACTTATATTGACACATAGAACCAAACCAAGATGATGAGCAATCGTAAAAGAATTTCATATGAATTTCCAATATTTCTTATATATCGTTCTGCTGAAGTGATCGCTGCTGATCAATCAAATAATTGTGCACTAGTCATACGTTATTCTCTCCATTTATCAAATGTGAACATATTGCTACATTTTTGTTTAATATATTTGGCAATTCTTCGCTCATATCAGGTCGTATATAGTAAGGAATCAAATGATAGTTAAGAATATAAGGCTCATCATTGACTTTGACATCATCGATTAAATAAACATATAGACAATCGAATGAAGGAAACAAGTCTTGACGATTATCAGAATAATATAGAGGATAATGAACATCAATCACAGAACATTCAACAAGTAGCATTAGTATATGCATATTCTTCATAATTTATCGTATTTGTAAGAATGATTTCTAACAACATTATATACAAGTATATTTCTGTTGCGCAGAAGGACGGAACATTAAAAAAAATCATGATCTGGTGCTTATTTCTCTTTCAACATGAACAGGTCTGCTGCTGAGTTCTATACTACTCAATAAAAATCCATTAAGTGAATGTGTGTCAGCGGATACCGAATTTTTTTGTTTCAAAATTTACTTTGTCAGTTGGGAATATTGATAGCAATTATTTGACTAACTGCAAAACGGTTTACGTCAAGAAAAAGACAATGAAAAATTAATACTAATAGAATCAACTTATGATTTTGACAATTATCGATACCGATAATATCTATCGACTTACTATTCAATAAAACTCTGATCATTTTTGAAATCGTTTTCGATACAAATATTACAGTATTTATTAAACATTATGATTGTCATCTACAGTTGAACGCTGCATTTGATTTGATTTTTTTCTTAAATTACTCGACATTATTTTTCCTATTCTTCTCTACACTTATCAGACATTTCTTTTTCTCCCGATCCCATGATAAATAAGAAGAAGAAAGTAAAAGTGCTTGATTGCCTAATGCCGATGAATTATAACACAATTCTCTTCGAAATAAAAATGGTTAAATATTATGTTGATTATTGATTCTTTAGCATTTAGCCATGTATCGAAACGGGTCTCTCCGCATTCAGTAAGATTATTTCAAATTGTCTTTTTCCCTACAACTATGATTCTCATCTATCCTGAATGTTAATTGTTGACTACAATGTACATGAAGCATGTACATGAGCAGGAACGAATCGTACTATTTGTGGAGATTTTTTATGCAGATGGTCATTGAACATCTGCATGATCTAATAATCGAGATCATTTGGGTTAAACTAAATCCAAATATTGAAATATTTATGACAATCTCTAGAATATCTCGGTCTTCTTTCATTTCAGTATTTCGCAAGCTAAACAACAACAACAACAAAATGCCAGGATCATAGCGGGGTATTAGTGTGACTATGATTATGCACGTACATAAAGTCATCATTTACATTCACACTCTCACCCATTATTACTAACAATTAAATATTAACATTTTTTGAAAACAAGAAGAAGTATACAAAAATATTTTTTTTCATCTATTTATTCAAATCATTAAAAAGTATTGTTTTTATGATGATCTATTCCATATCATTTCACATACGAAAACAAATTCAGATCATAAATAATATAACCTCTCATTTATAGCAAACGCATTTAAAATATTAAAAAAAAAATAAAGCAATTGATTTCTCTCTTGATTAACAGTTAAGAAGAAAACGATGAAGTGAGAATATTTTCCATGGTTGCTAATAGTTTCTTGGCTATATCAATATTTGAATTACATGTTACAAGATTTATATTAAATTCTAGAATAAAATCGAAAAATAAATATTTCTTAAACATACAAATACATATACTAACTTTCTTGATTTGATAAATAAGACAATGATGGAGAACGATTATCACTAGCAGTAGTAGTAGCCGTCGATGTACTTTTGAGTTTAGCATTAAACACATCAAATACATTTGATTGTTGTACAACAAATGTAATCACTAATTGAATAGTTGGATTAGCAATGAATTGTTCACGAACAGTATCAATCATAATTGTAGCAATTATATCTGCTGATATTCCAAAACCACCACATCCAATAGCTGGAAATGCTAAAATATGTCAATAATTTCAATAAAAAATATATTTTTATCATTTAAAAAAATCTACATACCAATACTTTTAAATTTTCCTTGAATAGTATATTGAATTGCTCGTTGAATAAATGTCGAGATTGATTGACGAAGTGCATCAATATCTTGATTAGTAACCAATTTTGATGGTGGTGTCCATGGTACAAATAGAAGACGTTTAGCTTGTTTTAAATTACCAACGGATGTTTCAATCATATTTTTTGTTAGATCTTTTCCATTTAATTCTTCTTCAACTTGTTTTCCAGCTGCTTTAATAACGATATCACAGAGTTTCGTAGATGATGAACAAATAACAAGAACTTCAGACTGTATAAAAATAAGCAAAAAAAAGAATCGTTTTTTTTTTTATTTTCTAAGGACTCCGACGGATAGGATCGTAAAATTGGCCCAACCCCCTCCTCCTAAAACATGATTCAAGCGTATATGACGATAAAGCTTATGCGTCCTTGTATACTCCAATGTTGTTGTTTTTTTCAACATTGATTTGATCAGATTTTTTTTACATCGAGTACTTTTTTTTCTAAGTTTGCACAACAATAATAGTTGCATCTCAACTTTACTCTACAAAATGCATGTTGATGTTTGATACTTGACATTATTCTTGTGGATAAATGTGAGATTTTTGAACACCATTGATATTTATTATATGAATTCTTTAGTGTAATAACTCGTTCTTTTATATACCGTAATGAACAAGATTTAGACATTCTCATAAGTTACGCTCTGAACCTCTATATAAAATGCACTAGCTTTGATTCGGAAAGAATATGTCATACACTTATTAGAGTGTATAGAAAAACAGTTATTTCTATAGAAAATATTTAACAAAAAAAAAATGAGTAGTATTTCAAGAGTTTGATTATCGAATGTTGATTTTTATGGAAAATAAGCATGATATTTGGAATCAGCATGAAAACACTCACCAAAAGCCTTGATTTTTCATTGTAAAATTTTTCCATCAAGTTTTGAGTTGTTAGAAAGAAACTACACGCTAAAATTTAAGGAATATAGAAGATTTGAAGACGAGTAGAAATAAACGTTTGATGGAAATATTTTACGATGAAAAATCAAGGTTTTGGTGAGTTTTTCTATGCTGATTTTGAATATGATGGTGATTTTTGATAATCAAAACTCTCGAAATACTAGTCATTTTTTAAATATTTTCTATGGAAATAACTCTTTCCTATTCAGTGTCAGTAGTTTTTGTTTATAATGGTACATGAGCAGAGAACGAGCTACTGTACGAAAGGTTCTTATTAAAAAAAATAATACCAACGATACTCGAAAATTTTATATTTCTCCATAAGAATAATATTAAGTATCGATCATCAATATGCATTTTGTAGAGTAAAACAAGATGTATCTGTTACTATTATAGAAACTTACAAAGAAGTATTCGATGTAAAAAATCTAATAAAATCAAAAAGATACATTGAAGCATGTAGAAATATTGGAAGTCATCTCATGATATACGTTTGAATCATGTTATAGATGAAGCCAGACTTATGATATTATACGAAAGGATCTTTTACTTGTTCTGATGTTAGATCACCATTCGATACATGAATTGTTCCTGAGCTAATTTTTGAAGTAATAGGTGTTATTCGATTAGATATTGTTGATTGAGATGATAATGTTATTGAAAGTAGACAACGATTTTTAGATGCTAAATCATTAAATTCTTGTTTTTTATTATTAATTAATTGTGTTGAACATTTAATATCTTTGGATAACATTTGTATTTGACTCATTTCAAATAAATATAATTTTATTTTTTCATGTAAATATTTCGGTGCAAAAAATTGACTTGTTGTATCACCTTTTAATGTTGATCGTAAATCTACATTATCAGTTTCATATTCTTTTTCAAATTTAATTAAATCAGTTGAACAAATATGTAGTAAAAAATTAACCTAGAAATAAAATAGATCTCATATTGAGTCTTTACATGGTTCTATTTAAGATTTGTTATATCAGAAATGTTTATTAACTGTACTATGAAATTGTCTGACAAGGGCATCTTTTCATGAGATATCTAGCGTTTGAAATGAAACACCCATTACTAACTCTAGTTAGGATTCGTTAAGGCAAAATGGTTTCATTGCCATGCGCGTTATCCTTCTTGGATTTATGAAATATTGTTTATAAATAGCTCTTAGGAATTTATCTTAAATGCGAGATGCTATCTATTAAGATTCTTTTGTGAACTGTTTTATAGTCTCTTATTATAGATATTTCGTATGTCAATCGATATTTAAAATGTTGATTTCAAAAAAGAAAACTTTATAATGACATTAATCATATATCAGTAGCTTTTTAAAAACTCTGGAATTCACTACAAGTATACGAAATAAACAAATGTTATTATGCATAATTTTATATTTAGCAACGGTATAAAAAGTGAAAAAACCCTTGTTTACACTGTAACTGTAATGAAAACTAAAATTGTAAATTATTGACTTGCTCGGTCTTACGAAAAACCAAGTCAATTGACAATAAACTATTGTAATGACGGATATATTGAAAATTTTTAGACAAAATATTTCTTCATTTTTCTACTACTTAAAATATAGTCAGTAGAAAGTATAAAACAATAGGTTACAATCAGAATTTTCTACTCTGTTCGAATCTTGGTTTAGCATTTTCATGAGATTCATAGGTCAGGAGTTATGAGAAAATCTTTGAATAGTCGGAAAATAAAATTTGAACAGAGATAGTTTCACTAAGTATTCCTGAGATGGAAAATACGACCCTATCCTATTGAAAATTAATATCATTCTGTTCTTCAGTGATTTTTCTCGTTATTTTTATAAAAACCTTTCTTCTACTTGACTGCATCAGATTTTGAATGTTTCTAGATCCACACCTAAATAATAAACTACCTTCTCAACAATGATATGCCTTCTTGCATGTGTTTTATTAACGACTTTGTTATACAATATAAGAATCGAGATTATTCTCTATAAAGTGAGCTAAGAACTAACGAGGGAACATTTCCAGGTGTTGGAGTGACTTTTAGTCGGGACTTTGCGCATCTTGTAGGCCTTGATGAATTATGTCTACGGTAAAAAAAAATCGTGCCCCTAGCTTGTTTCTAGTGAGATATCGATGTTTTAGTGAATTTTTCCTATAAGACCCCACATTTGCAACCAGGCCATATTTTTTAATTTTGATCTGAAACTTTGCCCACATAAGCACCTCAGCTAGACTAGTTTGCATAAACAATTGCAGAACTTTTGGACAAAGTCTCTCCGAGATATGAAGCTTTCAACGTATAAGCCGTTTTCCATAGATAGCGTATAAAGCATGCATTTTTTGAAAGCTTCATATCTCGGAGAGACTTTGCCCAAAAGTTTTGAAATTTTTTATGCAAACTAGTCTAGCTGAGGTTTTTATGTGGGCAAAGTTTCAGATCAAAATTCAAAAATATGACCTTGTTGCAAATGTGGGGTCTTATAGGAAAAATTCACTAAAACCTCGATATCTCACTAGGAACAAGCTATGGGCACGAACTTTTTTTACGGTAGACCTAATTCATCAAGGCCTACAAGATGCGCAAAGTCCCGGCTAAAAAGCGCTCCAACACCTGGGAATGTTCCCTCGTAAGAGTCTTGCAGCTATCAATCAGAAACGACTAAGCTCACTTTGTAAGTGTGAAAATCAAGAAATTGTGAACATGTAATTGTATTTATTATAGACGCTTTACAGAATACTGAAAATCAGCTTATCTGTTTGTAGAGAACTGCTTGCTTTTTTTATTGGTGTATATATTTAGAATAAATGTTATATCTATCTCAAACATTCTATTAAGCACAGTTCAAACTTTATTTTTAGACTTTTCAAAGATTTACTTATAACTCCTCTAATGTGAATCTTACAAAACTTCTGATTCTAAATAAGTATTTCTAAGATTGAAGTGTTTACTAAAAATAACAATACACACTTGATTTGATGTTAATTGTATATTACATGGCGTCGGTGCATAATTATCAGCAATTGTTTTAACTTCTTGATAAATTTGTTGAACAATAGATTTTTTTCCGCATAAATGTATTGAAGGTAGTCGAATTTTTTCTGTTGATCCTTTTCGATCATTATATAAACAACATATATCTTGTCCATAATCAGATCTTTGTTGTATTTTCTTTTGTAATTGTTCCAAATTAATTTCAAGTTTTTTACTTGTCATTAAAAAATGATATGAACTATTGAAAATATTATGTTGTATAATATCATCAATTTGTTGTTCATCAACACCAAATTGTGGACTATCAGCAAAATATCTTATTAATAAAATACCATTATCTTTTGTTGAAAAACTACATGATGATATAATTGAACATTGATCAAGTTTCCATTGTATTACACGATAAATATCAGGTATAGAAAATTTACAAGCTAAAATAAATAAAAGAAAAAAGAAAACTTAAAAGATCAAAATAAATAAATATACAATCGTTTGTATCAGAATAAATTTTTGTTTTTAATGATGCAAATAAATTTGTCAAAGTAGGTCGAGCATCAGAAACATCTTTATATTGACCTTTAAGTTCAAGCATAATTTTTACTGATGAAATAGGTTTTATATCTAATTTAATATTAAATGTATTTAATAGATAAGTAGTAAGACGTTCTGAAAATGGATTTGATGAAGCAAAAAATGGAAAATAAACACTATTTTCAATTGAATATGGAAGTACTTGAATTTGGTCTTCTGATGATTTTGTTTGAGATATAAGTAATCTAATTATAAGATTATAATTAAAATAAAAGAAAAAAAAAAAAAGATAATTAATTCAATACTCTTTAGCTGGTGATGGTAATTGTTTTTCTTTGTTTCTAGGAATTGGTGATATTAATGGTTGATCTTGTTTTCCAAGAATTGGTGATTGTTTATTTGGAAATATTGGTGTACTTGTTATTTTATTTTGTTGTCGACTAGATGAAGATATACTTGGTAAAATTTCATTCATAATATCACGACGTGCAGCAATTAATGTTTTATTTGTATCTTTTTGCCATTTATGTGCCATTCTTGAATAATTATCTTTTATAATTTTAACCTGTGGCTTAGTTAAATTACTAAGTTCTTGGAAGGCAAACTTTTGAATGAACATATTTGTATAACGAGCTAATTCTTTACGAATATGTTCATTAGGTACTTGAATTGATGAACCAATTATTTGAGCAGAAATATTTAAATTTTCACCTAAATAATCGAAATTATGATAATCTTAAAGAAATATAATAACAGAAGATAATTACGAATATATTTTCTATATTCATCACCAAATACTGGATGTGTAAGAACAACACGCCAATCAGATTTGATTGTATACTGACTAGAATCATTTTCTCCTTTCTGTGAATCATCTGATATATTTAAAAGTGAAGGTGTTGAAGATATTTTTGATGAAGCAAATAGTTTTGTTATTTCTTCATCGTCTTCTTCTTTTTTTTCCGATGGTTGAATAAAATCAATAATCGGATTGATAGTAAGAGATATATCTTTTTCAATTCTATGTGCTTCTGATAACCATTTAGTTGTGACTAAAACAAAACAAAACAAAAATAAAGAAGTATTTTTTTTTTTTTCTTAATTTTTAATAAAGAGATAAGCAAAACCTTCAGCATTCATTAATTCGATCTCAGCACTAGTCTGGTTTCGAATACAAAGACAAGCAAAAACATCGTGTTGCCAACGTTGTTCACCAATCAATTTACGTAATCGTGATACAGTCAAAGATTGATGAAATGATCCCTTTATTAACGAAACTTCAAGAGCTTCTGATTCATACACTTCCATAATAGTTATACGATAACCTTGTAAAGTATTTTTTGTTGCATGTGCTTTATGTAAATGTTCGAAATCTAGGAAAAGAAAATATCTTTGAAATTTATTTCAATTATAAATATACAAACCAATAGGTTGTTCACATCGAATAAGATGTATTTGTTCATCACTACCATCGTTTGTCATATCATATACATTTGGATGAACTTTTCCAACAAGTGTTTCGATGTATAAATTTAATCGTATACTATCAATTTTTTTATCAGTATTAAATTTAAGTGCAAATATTTTTTTATCTTTTTGTCGTTCGGTTCGTTTCATTTTTAATGGTATATTATTATACATTATAATTGGTTCATTTTGAAGTATATTGTCAATAACTGATAGAAGAAAAAAAAAAAAAAAGAATTAATAATTAGGAAAAATAAAACTTATTGTTCAACATTAAGATTTTAAGTTATTCGATATAAGCTAAGATTTCCATAGTATTGATTTCAATTTATCCCATCTTCCATACTTTAGCTTTCATATCTATTCAAAAAGATTTCTCGTTCTAAATCTAGAATGTCTTTTTAAATAAGTCAGATATTGCGTAAGTAGATTTAGATGATACTCTATTAGAGAATATCAAACTGTGGCAACTAATAAAATTCATCATTGATCAAATAAATGATTGCCACTTGAGTTATTTGTATGGAAAATACTCTAAATAGAATCTCTATATGAAACTGATAGGTTCTTTCTTTTTGAAGAAACGTATAGTAAAGAGAAAAAGCTCTGAAAATCATTAGACTGTTGCAAAAAATTCCAAAGACTTCCTCAGAATTTGACTGACTGAAATATATTTATGAATGTCCTAAATAGAATAATTTTCTTTATTTTTGTGCAGATAAAACTTTAGTCAAGATATCAAGAATGATGAGTAGTGATGCATTGATTTGTCACAATCTTCATATGATCAGTAAGAAAAAAAAGTGTGAATTGATCAAGTTATAACCTTAGAGAATAATCTGTATCAGTGTTTCTGAGCCAATCAAGGTATATAATAGTGTGTTGAGACTTACTATAAATATAATGGATATACACAATAGACTTATTTGCCGGTTAAGTCAGTGGTTAGAATAATAATAATGTTAAATTAAGAAAAATATAGAGGGCCAGTAAAAAGAAGTTCTGCTCGAAATACGACAGATCGTTTCCCTGATGATCGATTTTACTTGGTAAATGAATATAGTTTATGAGAGTTTTTTTTTCACTTGACGAGTTTTATATTAGAATAATGAAACTAAAGAACATATGTGAATTCTACATTTAAGTTTTAAAGGGTCTACACTACGAAGTTCGCTTTATCAATTTTTTTTTTAAATGATAAATTTTAATATTTTATGTCAATAAAGATAAAGTGTTCTTTAAAAGAATTTTCTTTATTCTAATTTAATAATTACCTTGTTTATTCTTAAATTGTAATGTATATCGTCGATAGAATTCATTTGATATTTGTTTATCTAATATTCGTTCGATAATTATATTTTTTGTTGCTAAAATAAGTTCAATTATTTCGAGATCAACATCTGGTGCATCTTGTTCCGATGGAATACTAACATCTAATTGTCGTTCTATAATCTTATCTATTGATACAGATGATTGAATTGGTGATATCTTTAGTTGTGATAGTGGTCTTGATCGAGCTGATAGACAAATTCGTTTTTTTCCTTGAACATTATTTGAATCAATATCACTAGATAGAGACGATAAAGATCGATTGGAATTGACATGATTCTCTATTTGAGGCTAGAAATTATGATTATTTTAGAAATAAATAAAAAAAAAAAAAAAAAATTTTGAAAAATTTATTCTACTTGTTCATTATTTATTTTATAATAACGACGAAGTAAACTAAGAAGAAGATCTTCATTTAATGTATCATAATTAAATCGTCGTAATAGAATAACATTATTCGGATGATTACTAAGTTTATGTGGATAATTACAAGGTTTTTCTAGTGGCTTATTTGAAAAATGATACTTATAACGACATAAATGTAATTTTGTACATCTTGTTCTATTTTGACAACCTTTCTGTAAGCAAGCTTCACAAAGAATTAACTATATTAGTAATAAAACAAAAAAATGAAATTTATCAAATGGAAGGATGCTGCCGGATTTGATGATCTATCTTGAACTACGATACCATATATGTGACTTTGTGAAGCAATTTATGGCGCATCGAATGGTATATAAGAAATCAAGTTTTCATCAAATTTTGATGTCCCGAAGACGATTATAATTCTTGAAGAATATATATGGTGCTCAGAAATAATGTTGTGTCTAACGAGGGAACATATGCAAGTGTAAAAAATCTTTTGAGTTCGGACTCTGTGCATAAGGTAGACCCCACTGAGCTATGAAAAACCCTAAAAGGATAAAGGTTGTTAGGTCTTCTGTCCAGAGTTACAGGTATTTTACTTGAATTTTAGCCTATGGCATGATATATACCAACAAATCGAATGATTGTATTTCGACCTGAGATTTTGCCCACAGGCAGATCTATTTATGAGTAGAATACCCTGAAAATTTCAGCTGAAAAGAATGTTTCCTTCCCGAGATATTTAAGTCCCAAAAATGACTCATATACTACAAAAGATGCTAAAATTTTCTGTTTTTTGAGACTTTAATATCTCGGGAAGAAAATATTCTTTTGAGCTGAAATTTTCAGGGCATTCTATTCAAATGTAGACCTATCTATGGGCAAAATATCAGGTCGAAGTACAATCATTCGATTTGTTGGTATATATCATGCCATAGGCTAAAATTCCAGTAAAATACCTGTAACTCTGGACAGAAGACCTAACAGTCTTTATCATTTTAGGGTTTTTCATAGCTCACTGGGGTCTACCTTATGCACAGAGTCCGAACTCAAAAGATTTTTTACACTTGCATATGTTCCCTCGTCAGATCAAACCTGAGCGAATTGTAATACATTTTTAAAGATTCAAATATTGAAGCGAACGCGTCTGGACGCACGAAATGTTTCACCAGAGCCGCGTCTATTGCTTTCGATTGCTGCCATTGAGATGCGTTCTGATACAAAAACTATGTACATAGGTAATACCTGATAATTTTACTAGACTCTCAAGATAGTGCTTCACGACAAAGATCAAAAACGAATCGAACGGAACTCAAACTATTTCTCAAAAAAAAAAAGAAACTCGAACGGAGTCAAACCTTGAATGAAAAATAATCGATTGAACTATAATCTATTTTATAGAAATGTAACCCAGTCGGCGAAGATAAAATGAGCTCTTATGGATTGTATGACAGTCTTAGTTTAATTTTCATATGACACAATTTTTTTTCTCTTCATAACAGTTAGATTTATTGTATTTACAACAAGGAACCAATTTTATGCGGCATAATTCTTTTTTTTTCTCTTTTAAATTTTTCTCTGTTTCTGTAATATTATGAATACTCGTATGTGGCTGTATGAAATTGGGAATTAAAACTAAAAAAGATCGGTGATGCTTACACATTAATATTAAAAACTTGATTTAATCGGCAAGTGTATTAAGCAATATAGATTTACACCACTATCACTTATAAGGTGACATCATTATCGTTTGATTATGAAGTTTTGATCTATTATTTACTCGTAATTAGGGGAAATCAAACATACTCTAATCTGATCCAATCCGAACTGATTTTTGAAGAATGAATGCGAGCTAAACCGAACTCGAATCAACGAAACCTGGTTCGGTTTGTTCTCTGCTTCTCAATACTATCATAATCTTATCAAATAGATTAAAACAAATGTAGCATAAACAATCAGCTGATCTTGTATAAGTTAATTAATATCATGACCTCAATAATGATTTTTTATCGTGTCTTATAAAAAGAAAGTAACGGTATTCGTTTGTTTTATTGATTGCTATTTTTTATGCACCTCAAATGGAAAGTAGTTGCAGATATTAATTGTGATATGTGCATGTGAGCACTTTTAATCAAACACAATGCCAAATTTTTCTCTTTCACTTCTATCACAAGAAAAATTTGCGTTCTATTTAGATTCGTAAAAAGTCAGATTTTAGTTTTTGTGAAACTCATATATGTTTTTTAGGAGAATAATGATTACAAGCTTTAAGTCGAAGCTTTGTAGTTTCCCCATCCACTCAGCTCTTCCTCTTTACAAACAATAGCAACTAATCCTGCCGCCCCCCCCCCCCCCCCCCCCCCCCCCCCCCCCGCCCACCCCCCCCACGCGCGGCGCGCACGACACTCCACCCTGACTTTCTTTATAGTCTCAGAGATTGTCCTATTATTA
>CAJNSZ010000073.1:262583-364701 GCA_905329745.1 Rotaria sp. Silwood2 | reverse complement strand
AAAATTTAAAAAGTCTCATTGTAAATTCTTGCAGAAATTCGATTTTTAAGCACTTTTTGGCATTTTTCTGGCAGAAAATCGAATAAAAACACTTTTTTTTCCCTAAATCTCTCAGAAAGTCGACGAAAGTAGCATCATTTGTTCGGTTGCTGTCGACATGTAAAATGAGGTAGTGTCTGCCAAAATTTTCCGATTTTCTGGCGAATTCTTTGCCCCTCCCATATTTCAAAACAATCGACAACCCCGATGGGGAGAAATCCTTTATACGTAGTTACTGTACTCACTGAGCTCTGCGAAATGACAAATACCCGATTCAAAACGAATAGTCACACTTGGGGACCTTCCCTCATTAGGGAAAACTATTTTGCTGAATTCTCAATCCAGCTGTAGAGATTTCTGAAAAAATCAAATAATAATAATTTTATCTAAAAATTTCGTCCATAAATAGATCGAATGACTAGTAATACATTCTACAAGTTTTCAGTCGAAAAGAATATTTCTTTATTGAGATATTATTTCTCAAGTATAACTTGATTTTAGTTACAAACGATCATTTTTTTTGAAAATTCAAAATCTTGACAAAGAAATATTCTTCTACTAATCATTCGACCTGTTTTATTAGCAGAATTTCAGTAAAACAGTCATTAATCGGCACGAACCTTTTTAGAATTTTTCTAGTCCTACTGAAAACTTCTTTGTGAACTCAATATGAATTCAAACGGTGAGTATTAGTTCCCTCGTAAGAAGAATTGGAGAACATTTTTTTACATCAATCATGATAACGATAAGAACAAATATCTTTTTCTATTAATCAAACATTCAATATAAGTACATACATGAGGATATTTTTTTAAAAACGCATCTTCAATAATTCCATTAAGTTTAAATGAATATTGTTCCCATTGATCGGAATTAGATATTAATTCAACTGACCAAATAACAGCTCGTGAAACTGCATGAATATGTGCTTCTTTAAATGTTTCACTTGTTAATTCATAAAAATATTTTTCAGCTTCATGTACCTAAAAATTATTATTAAATATTCAATGAATAGAATGAATCTTATTAAAATATTACTGAATCTTTTGTTCCAATAAGTTCAAGTGTAACAGTATCAAAATCAAGTGTTGGTATAACACTGTGTTTTATACAATATTCATAATATTTATTTATTGTATCTTGTGACCAATCAAGCATATCATGTTTATTTACTAATTGTGATTTTGTTGAAAATGATCGAGCTAAATCAATAATTTCTTGTTTACATTTCATTAAATGATTATCATTTGTACTAATTAATGTTATTTTAATAACTAAATTAAAAACAAAAAAGACGTTTATAATAAATAAAACGAACTTTTTTTTTTACGTTTTTTTCTTCCTACTTTTTTTATTATATATTATTTTTGGTTGATCATCTTTTTTTTTCGTTGGATTGTTATAAGATACGGTTAAATCTACACTTTCCAATAGATTAAGATATTTAATAAATGCATCATAAACATTTTGTTGATTTGATAAAAGAATAAATGAAATATTCATTTTTATTTTACTTGTTTTAATTTGTTTTTTTGTTTCATGTAACATATATTTAGCTATGATCAATGGATCAAAATTAAATTTTCCACAACCAACAGCTGGAAATGCTGAAAAAAAAACAAGAACATTGAAGAAATAAATAGAACGAAAAAAAAAAAAAAGATAAATAATTTGTTTAAACTAACCAATATTTTTGAGTCCTGCTGAGTTAGCAATTATAAATGCTGTTGAAACAAATGTACTCAAAGATGATTTAACATCAGCTGGATCATGAGAGATTGGTGACCATGGAATAAAGAAAATTTTTTTGCATGGTAATGTACCACCGGATGTTGTATCTGGAAATTGTCCAGATGCTTCCAGATGTTTATATTCATTTTGTACTTGAACACCAGCTTGATCAACAATTTGTTTGCATAAGTATGCTGATGAAGAACAAATAACAATGGCATCAACCTATAATGAAATAATCAATTTGACTCGTTTTATCTTCTGTTCGAAGGTTAATAGAATGAAAAAAAAATTGCATGTGACTTCTATTAGCTCATCTGCTTTTGTTTAATGAAAGTAACTTACAATGGAGGTGTTTGTACTGTCCATCGAAAAAGTGGCACATATTCGGGTCAAATGAAAGCTCTCACCGCCAAACTAACAAGATTAAAATATTAGCTGCTAATGGCTTGCCTAGAGGGAGATATTTAACTTTTAAATTTAGGTATAATAATGAATGAGGAAAGGCTTTCTCTACTATTATAAGGACNCTTTTATGGCAGTGCATGATTCAATCTTAGATCACCATTCATATGTAAGATGTCAAATGCATATATATTTTAATTATCGTCTTACATGGTTTAAATTCGTCCATGAAAGAGTCTCAAACGTTTAGAAAAATCTCTTCATGGTTTAAACAGATGAAATACGAAGAACAATAATGAACAGCTGAGAGCTTCCTTATATGGAACTTTATGACTCAGATTCGTTATGATTTCGTCTACACACGTCTTGGGTTTAGAAATAGTAAATGTTGTATAGGATCAGATTTCGATATTTTTTCGGCTCGTGCAGTCAGCCGACTTCTCTACCCGGCCTTGGGTCGGGTGGAGTTCTAGTTTGATAAATCGTTTTTCATTATATAAAATGCTACGCGGAAAAAAAACATTTTGGCGCCGGAACCGAGATCATGTTATCCATGTCTAGGAGGCAGTCACAGAAAACTGACAAGTGATAATATAATGGGGAGGGAGCGTCCATAAACCTAGAAAAACTGCAAAGATAATCAAATTTAAAATTACAAATCTCTCCTTCCATGTATTGATGTTTTCTTTTTTTAAATTTGGAGTATCAAAAGATAAACATAAGTTCAAATGTTTTCTTTGAAAAAAAGAGAAATATTTAATATATTTGTCAGATAAAACTGAATAGATGTAAATTTTTTTTTTGTTTTTGGAATCAAAAATCGATCTAATAGCCTCTATAATTCTATAAGTGAAACTAGAATGATGTTCTCATACCATGAGCATTAATAAATTCAATTTCCGCACAATCATCTGTTGAAAAATTAAAAGCAAATATATCATTCCAAGCAGATTCAAAAATAATTTTTAAATCATTAAACGTAATAGATTTATTTGTATTATTATAATGAATTTCTAAAGCATCACATTCATATACTTGCGATAAAGTTAAATGTTTGCCTGATAATTCTGATTTAGATTCATATGCTTGTCGAACACGATCAAAATCTAATAAAACATACAAAAACATAAGTTTACAATAATTTCAATAAGAATAATTACCTATTTCATTATTACAACGAACAAGTATTATTTGTTCGCTATTTGTTGAAAGATCAGATATTCTATTTATTGAATTATTTTTAATAAGTGTACTAATATAAAGTTCAATACGTGATGAATTAATTTTATCATGTTCATTATTAATTGATGTTTTTAATAGAAAACTTGTTTTATCAATTATTTGACTAGTACGTTTAAATTTTATATCAGTACCATGATGATTGATTACAGGTGAAATAAGTAATTTTTCAACATCTAAAAAAATTGTATTTTTTTTTTTTTCATACAAAAAAAAATGTAATCTAATACCATCTATTCGTCCTAATTGAATTGTAACTCGACGAAAATATTCATTTTCATTTTCATTATATTTATCTTCAATTTTAATATCATGTGTATGTAAAAGAATTTCAATAATTTCCATATCTATTTGTGGAGCAAGACTTGACGATGGAAAACTAACATCGACTTGTCGATTTGAATCATCTTTTTGTGTTATAGAATTTCGTGCAGATCCATGATTTGAAACACCACGACCACGGCCATGACCCCGACCACGACCACGCCCTCGTGGTCTACGACCTCGAGTATGTGGTAAACATGATGATGACGGTCTCTATATCAAAGAAAAATAAACAAACATTATTTACTATTTAATAACTATGTGAAATTTTCTTACTAATGAAAATTTTCTAAGACGAAGAAGTTTGACAAGCAATACAGGATTTACACATTCACAATGGTTTTCTGCAATAATTTTTCTATTATATCCTTTACTAAAATCGTGTGGAAAACGACAATTTAAGGATGGACAATTGCCTTCAAAATGTCGACATATATGAAGTCGAACACATTGATTTTCTTGACCTGAACAATGATTATTAAGAAATTCATCACAAATTTCAATCTAAAACAATAGATCATTAATTAGATTGAAAAAAAACAATAATATAAATAATTTACTTTAGGTTCAACACGAATTGTTACTCTTCCATTAGCATTATTTATCAATTGAAATAATCCTGGACTGAGTATTTGCACATGACGACGTATATCTTCTACATTACATGAAATACCTTGATTGACAAGTGCATTGTTCACGTCTGTATCTGTTAATATACATTGTCGTTTGTCAAGAAAAACAGAAATAATACTATCGGACAAACTAGCCATCGTCGCAAAATAATATCTAGAATTGAATATTTAAAAATTTTCATCATGTTAGTATGTTTTTGTTTCTTTGAAATCGCAAGCAGCTGAAGAAAAAAAAAAGAGGTAAGAAAAAATACCCACAGAACAACAAATCTAACACGTGCAATTGCAAGAAAAGAATTACAGACGACATAAATCTTGCTCATTTATCAGGAAAGTTTATCAAGAAACAAATGACATCATTAAAATACAAAACATGAGGCAGAAATGATTTTCTGTAATCGAACGTATTCTTTAATAAGTTTTTCAAAATTAAAAGACAATACATTTAAAATTTCTTATTAAAAAAAAATTAAGCATAAAATAATTTCTAGAGAAGCATAAACAAATGATTAAGACGTTTATTCTTAAAATAGAATTGTATGAAGCAGAAAAACGACTTAGGAAACCCTTACTTCCATTTTTCTCTTCTAGACTGTTTCGTGTTACAAATTATTCGACGAAGTTGCGACAATGTACTTGATTTGTTTGTCAAACAGTTTAATTTCGCAAGAGACCAACTTTCACCTGTAATATTACGATTTACAGACGACTGGTTTAACGAAAATCACGATTTTGATTTTTCGCCAAATATCTGCCTATATGCACATTGTAAAGGCGGAAATGTAAATATTCTCTTCTCCTACGCCAACATCCACATTCATACCCAAGAGAGAAAGTCGAAAAAATTTATGATGTTTGTAAAAAAATGAAATGCAATCATAAGCTCGAGCTATGACAAAGGTCTACTTCATTCTGTGAATAATAGCACATCGAATCAGATCTTTGCGGCAATTCGAACACTTTATTGTGGTACTTTTTTTTTACAAAAGCATTGAAATATAACTTTAATACAATCTTCGTTTAGTGGGTTTTCCCAAACTCGAGTTGCAATTTTCGTTTCGTAATCATAGGTAACTAAAATTTGATCATTTATAAAACTACTTTTGATTCTAATGTAGAGCTTTTGGAACATCTTGTATTTACCACAATATGATAACTATTCGAATTGAATTGTATCCGAAATTGATTGGTTATGTAAAAGTACTATATTCTAATTGAATACCTGATGCTAATTTAAGAGATATGGATATATCCGATTGTTAAACTTCAAAAATTTTAAAATACTTGTTTTATGTAATAAATGAATTAAAGTTTGATTTTCACATGTATATATAAGTAAGAATAATGACATTCGATATATCATGACATATAGCAAGTAATACAAATATAATAAATTGAAAATATTTTATATTGAAATAGTCCTCATGTATATTATCATTAGCATAATTTTAATGATAGGGGAGTTCATCATAATGGATTGCTTGCAAGATCTGTAATCAACAAAAAAATTCAAATAATAATACAATATTTAAATTTTAAATCCAAAATATTAACCATTGATCATGTTGATGAAGATTTAATAATATCAAACATTGTAACATAATTATTCTATTCTTTAAACGATAGGAATTATTTCATTTTCTTCTTTTTTTTTTGTACTGATAAAAAGCATCTTATTGAAATAAACATTTTCCTATTGATAAGTAATCATACCATATTGTCCAATAGTGAAGAGTTAACTGATGTTCATCACTAGAATAAACAAGTCCAATAGAAAAAAAATTCTTTTTTTTTAGATTACCTCAAAAACTGTTTGATGAATTAGAGTATGTATATACGTCGTCGTTCTTTTAATTCTGCAGCAATAAAAAAGATAATATAGTTTATTTTTCAAATGATTTATAATTTAATAATTTTTTAATCAATTCAACCTATAAATGAAGTCTAAAACAATAATAATCTCGTTCCAGATTGAGTATATCACCTTTGATATCTTCCAAGATTAATAATTCTATATAACGCCCTCATGTCTTACTAAAAGTTTAACAACAAATGATATATCAAGTTCATTTTATCATAATAAACCAGTCGTTTGAAGAAATTTCACAAGATAGTTAATGAGGAAGTTAGAATGGAGAAAAAAGACAGAACAGAACAACAAAACTCAACGGTATTAACCAATAAAAAAAAGGGGGCGCTACTATCAATATTTTGTTGTTGGTGACATGTTCTCCATAAGAATAAAAACTCGTTTCCATACATGGGCGATGCATCAGCACTGTGTGTTTTAGCAATGACTTGTTTGAAATAATTTGAGAAGTCAATAGGAATTTACTGTTTCGCTGAATTTCTCACACTTTATTTGTATACTAAAGTAATACTACTTATGGATATCACCCCTCTACCTCTTTCTTGGGGCTTCTGAAGAATTGCTCATCAAAAATTTTTGAAGTTTTCAAGTTAGCTAGGTCTCAATGAGCAGAGCAAAAGCTGCCATAGCCTCCAAATACCTCGATCTAAGAAATAGCTGGATCACAAAGGCTAAAAATCGTTCCATTTTCTCAACTGCAATACGTTCGATAGAGTTGAAAACTTTTTTCACAAAAAAACTAGACCCTATTTTAGGTGTCTACTATGTTTGGTTTTTTGTTTCTTTGTAAAATCTTTCAAAAACCAATGGTAGAATATTTTTCAAAACAAAAATATTAAATACTTTAAACAATGTTCAATGTCTGTAAAAGAGTTTTAGCTCGATCGAACGTACTATTTTGTCGAAACGAAAACGATTCTGCACTGTTGTTTGTCTAAAAATTGATTTCGAGAAAAACAAAATACAAATTTTTCTGTATGTATCGGGACTTTTTTTTTTCTCCAAATAAAATGATCGAAAACTAGCCATGTTCAGTGATATTAGAGATCAACAATTCATACTCTCAGCACCTTGGTACCAGAAGTAATCATTGCAGTGCAAGTTATTTGACTAGAGGTTTCAAGAATTGAAGTTAATAAAGTACAAACTAATAATGAAGAGCTCTTATTTATATGTCATTTGACAGAAGGCACTTCGAAGCTCTATTCACGATGAAAAATTGAAAAAAAAATCTATTTTTAATATCTAGAAAGAGAAGAGTAGTCTCCTCAAATTAACATATAACCTCCGACATAAGTCAAAAAATATAAGAATTTCCTCAATTTGTGAGCTCATGTGATAAAAGCAAAAGTTAACTATTTTTCTCATCACTACTCGAGAATCATCATTTATGTAATAGATTCTTTATATAAAAACCAATAATTTAGATCATATCTCAAATTAAGTAATTCAAAACATATTACCAAAAGTTGAGATTGTTTCGCACAGCATTTATGAAGTCCTTTGCCAGTTTTTTTTTTCGCTTTTACTTACATAGACAAACGCATCAAAAGTTATCATTTTCTGCTTCAACAGTTTCGAGAACGAATGTGAATAAGTAGAAAATCTTTTTCCGTACGAAACTCTTATATTTGAAATCAAAACGGATTATATCTCTTAAGCTCTGTACCTTGGATTGTGAATGTGGATTCGGAATGTTGATGTTGAATGTGAGGAGAAGAAAACAGAAAAAAGAGAATATCCATAGATGATAATATGATCTAATGTTTTATAGTCAAGTTTTTACACAAAAATAGTTCTTATCAAAATTTTATTATTATGATATTAGTTAAAAAATGATAAAATAGCAGAGAAAAATAGGACATTGTTTTCTCTATCACTACATTAAAGAGAAAATTTCTTCAAATTTTCTATAAAGAGATGAAGTAATGACATCATTACTTTTGCATTGCCTTAAGTAACAATTAAATTAGTTGGATATGCATTATTCATTCAGTATATTATATTAATTCAACTTCTTTCGCTACTTACAAAATTCCATATATAGTATTTCAATTTATAAGCATAGAAATTTTTTTTAGTATTTTCTATATTAAAATTAACACACAGTTCCATACAACATTGTTTTTTATTTAAGTTAAAATTATTACTAAAGTCTAATATGCATAAAATGGTACATTGATAGTTCAAGTCCATACTGAAAACTATAGTTTAATTAATATAACATTTAAATACATCTATCGAATATAGTATTCAACGTAATTTGTCGTGTCAAAATATCTATCAAATGCCTGCTGGTTTCAACATAAAGTTTTTACCTGCCGGGCAACCGTAATGTACAGATTCAATATTTAATTGCAATTTATCAAAGGATTATTTATTATGAATTTCGTTATAAAAATGTATTTGACCCATTGACATGATTAGAAATGAATATACTGTTTGAGATTAAAGATTATTATCTCGATAAAGTTTAAAAACTCAAACATATTGAAATATGATATGTAAAATCTAGTGGATGTGTAAGTTCATGACAAAAAAATTATAATTGCTAAGTTCAATAGATTTAACCAATCAAAATACATTTTCCCAATTAAAACACCTTGTAATTTGACTTATGCATCATTATTTAATATTGATAAAGTTATTGAAAACAATTTAATCTATTGAAATATGAGTTTATATTTCTTATAAATATCATAAAAATTTTTAGTATGATATGGATTTTATATTTTGATCTTATTTAACTCTGATACATCGATATCTACTATTACTTGCAAATATTACTTTTGCCGAATTTCTAGATTATGTATCTTAAATTTGTGATCTTCGAATCATACGAATAGATTCAGTTGTTTGTACCATCTGATGAAACTCATGATAGTGGTAAACAAGCGTCATGGTTTGCTTAATACATCCACATGTTCACTATGTCCTGATTAATTTAAAAACATATAGCTGTAAAACATATTTATTGTTGTAGAAAAAAAAACAAAATACTTGGTCATAATATAAAATACAAATATTCCTTTTTTCAGTCAAATTCAACCAATCATTCAATTTCCTTCTATTCCCATTAATTCAAAAAAGAACATATCGAATATCGATACTATTTGTAAAAAAAAACAAACGAAATCACTCATTGTTGTAACAATGTGTCTAATGTTATATGTCAATGATGTTTCTTATTAGAAAGTCATAAAATTGCTATTCCAATGTCAATTACATAGATTTCAAACTCATCGGTCAAACGTATATATGTCGCAGTAGAAATGAAAATTTCATTTTCTATCAGGGAAAATTCCAACAGTACGTAGTTTTAAATTGCACCACTACGAATTAAAATTTTATATTCTACTAGAAACTTACATTATGGAAATGTTTTAATTTCTACTATAGTAGAAATTTAAATATCCGTTTATATTAATGATGATTAACAGAAGCACATACATTATTTATTCATAACATAGAGAGCAACATAAGAAATTATTTAATGCATAAAAAAGTTTATATCTATTTACTTTATACAACATTTCTTTTTAGCAGTATGACATTTTCTAACACACGATACTTTAATCGCTTTGCATGGACATTTTTTTTTTGTAGCACAACTATCATTATAAGCACAGGCTCCTACAACTGGCTTAACCATGCGATATATTAACATGATCTTTATAAATTTGAATAAATATGTGTATTGGTAATGTTTGAGAATCAATAGCATTTAATTCCGAAAAATTCATTTTTCTTAAATCAGGATGGGGATATAGATGAGGATGAATCTCGATGTGAAGTGTGGTCTTTTCTGTACTAACACCCAAATCTCACAACCTCATCTACACTCACGTCTCATTTTTTGTTTCTTTTCTTTCGAGATATCATTATCAATATAAATGAATATTTAAATATCTACTACAGTAGAAATTAAAACATTTCCATAATGTAAGTTTCTAGTAGAATATAAAATTTCAATTCGTAGTGATGCAATTTAAAACTACGTACTGTTGGAATTTTCCCTGATCGAAAATGAAATTTTCATTTCTACTGCGACATATATTTGTTTTTGTTCGGTATACATATTTTTCTCATTCGTTCTGTATATATATTATTTTTTCCTTCCGCTTTGTTAAACAAATATTTCGATCGTTGCAGGTGCTTGGCACATCACCCTCCTTTCAGTAGAAAGTATGAAGGTAAAAAAATGGAGGAGGCACGTGTTTATGTTCTCTCCTTCCCAATTTCGATAGTAATATGCGCACAACAGATGTTATCGTAATAATTATGAGATACGGATGAATGCTTCACCTACATGAGGCAAGCGAGTATTATATTTTTTTCTATCACAAGTAAAGTATCATAAAATTTTCAATATTCGTACATGGCGCTTACTTTACATCAACGACAAAATCCACGCTATTTACTAACCTCTACACATGAATCGAAGCAAATGCTTGAGCCTATACGGGGGTATGCTGATGAACCGCTGGTTTCTTTGAGGAAAGCTTGCGAACCACTACTTCCTATTGTTTACCATCTGTCATTTTATGTGTCTCGCGCGAAAAAGAGCTCAACAAATTCTGCCGATGGTTTGACTCGAGACGAGTCAGCTGCTATTCGTCTCTACACCATGGAATGGGACGAGGATGACGATAATACGAATGGAAGTCTTTATTATCATCTAAATGAAACATTAAGAAAGCCGGATCGAAGTAAACTACGACCATGGTACCGCTACTTGAAATTGTTTCTAACGGCTTTGGCCAAACTACCACTTGAGTCAAATCAAATTGTCTGGCGGGGCATACACAACGATCAGAGTGGTGAATATCCTAAGGGTACCAAATTTGAATGGTGGGGTTTTTCATCGTGCACAGCATCATTAGATATTCTGGAGTCTGATCTATACTTAGGCAAAGTCGGTAAGAGGACTCTGTTTTCAATCCAAACACTCAATGGACGACGAGTGCACAATCATTCGCATTATCCATCTGAAGATGAAATATTGCTATTGCCAGGAACCTATTTCGAAGTTTTGTCACAGTTAAATCCGGCACAAGATCTCTGCATTGTCCATTTGAAACAGCAAATACCGCCATATGAGCTGCTCGAATCACCTTTCGAAGGTAAAAATGTGTAGATGTTCAGCCGTCAGAATACAAGAACGATTGTTTCTTGACTCTTAGATATTGGCAAAAGAGCACATATTTCAATTAGGAATGACACTTTAATTTTATTTTAGATTACGTTTTTAATCTCGAGTGCTATTCAAAGAAATTTCATACGCTGATTCGATTATTTCCTTGCTAAGTTCTAGATATTGACTTATGCTACAACTTTTCTTGCAAGATTGCTTCTTCATTAGGTTCTTGAATAGCGCTAGGGAGCTTACATAAATAAGTTACTATTATCTATTGGGTGAGTATTTTTTTTTTTGAATAATTTTTGATAGAAGAAAGATAGAAGTCTGCGATTTTCACTATTTAAAAGATGAGATGAAACTGCATTGAATAGTATAGATCAGATTTTTCTTAGAATCTATCACAAAGTTTATTAAAAATAAAACGTCGTGTAATGCAAAGGCTTTAAAATTTAAATTTTCAGGAGTGCACTAGCGTCATTAACTAAAGATTTATAAATTGTGTAAGTTCGATCTTGTAAAATTTAGCCAATAATGAATTATAAACATTTTCCTACGTGTTGTCGGCAGATTTTTCACAAAAAAACTTCTAAGGAAACAACTTGAAAAAGCTCACTAGAAAAATCGTGTATAAATGATTCGATGTATTTTCATCTCCTCTTTTAAACGGCGAAAATTGCAGAGCTCTATTTTATTTCTATCAAAAATTATTTCAAAAATACTCACCTTTCTTTTACTTTAAAATGGATAATAGTTACTTTTGCTCAATATCGAGTAACTTGTTGATTTGCATATTATAGCCCTGTTCAAGAACATAGTCGAGAAGTGACCTTGTAAGCAAAGTTGCAGTGTAAGTCGATATCTAGAATTTAGCAAGAAAATAGTCTGATTAGAATATCATCAAAAAAATACTCGAGTTTGAAGAATAACTTTCATTGAATGTGTCACCTCTAGTTCCAGTATCTTTTTTTTAAAATTTATACACCGTATTTTGATCGTCATTTGAAGGTGCACAATTGCTTCCATCGTTGAATGAATCCAGTTCGAGCACGGTAGGTATATATGAATCGAGTTGCCATAAAATTATCTATTTCTCCATATAGACGGTGAACATGGAACCGTGCGTATCCGAGTCAAGTCTTGTGAATGAGCCGATCACTAACAAAAACCGGTAGGTGGCTGCAAGTTTGATTCGAATAGAATCCTTACATTTGAAGGCGAAAGATAGTGTATCAAAAAGATAAGAAATCAGACAGTTCATAAATGGGGATACATTGATCTCTAGTATAGAGAGAGCGACTGCGACCAAAAAGAATGAATATGAAACCGACATAGATCTCAAATACAGAATCTGTCTTTGAGCGCAGAACGAGTCATTACATCAAAGACCGATAAAATAAAGCATGTACATGATCGATTGAAGAATGACTGAATCACGTTTTTCTCATTTGGTGTCTTTAATATGTTACTAAAACCAAGCTGAACATAGCTGAGGTTTTGAGAATTCACAAAAGTCCAATGACCCTATAATAGCTTGAAAGTTTTATTAGATGTGAACCTTTCATGATAATTTAATAGCTGAAATTTAGGTTCTTGACGGAATCATAAAAAAAGAGATCATGAGTGTTTGCACCTTGCAAAGAATTAAAAAACTTAACTCAACTACAAGTTCTATGAAAATTTTTTATAGAAAACTTGTAGATAAGATAGCAGGCAATAGATTGAAGAAAAGAAATTAGATCTCTTTGCATCAGTAAAGAGCTCGTTCAATGTACTTTTACATTATTCAGGGCATGGCGAAATTAAAAGCCATCCCTGGACTAAATACAATAAAACAAATATTCTATAATTGTTTTATCTGTATATCCCATTCGAAAGATGAATGTATGTGAAACGCTCACCTATGACTGTGTAGTCGTTTTTTTTGTTCAAGACATGCACAGAGATCGATAGAAAGTCAAAAGTACTGTGGCATAGATAAAAGCCCCGTTTCCTTTTTTTTGTTCTTTTGTTCTTCCGATTTTGCTCGGGGAATTTTTTTCTGTTCATCCTCTATCGATATAGTATACTCTATTTGATGTCGATAAAGTCTATCCTATTTCGTATGATATAGACATATCCCAACATGATAAAACTCTATAGATGTTAAGTTCTCAATCTTCATGGAGTTACTAGAGAATTCATTTCTTTATATTGTATATAAAGTATTACTGCTATTTTAAATCGATTTACAGGATCGGAGGACAGTAGACTACGAAGTAAGATTAAAATTATATTTGTGAGAAGAGGTAATTTTCACATTTAAACTGAATTATTTGCAAAACAAATCTCATAGACACCTAGTGTATAGACTGTAAATGTTAACCTGCTCAAGAACGACGCATATAGGAAAATAAAACTACTCATGGGATCAAAACTTTAGTACACAATGTCAATGCATTTTTGAGCTGATGCATATTTTTCATAGTTATTGGTACACTCAGAAACGATTATTGATTGGTCTCGGTATAGCAGCAGCAATCATCATTGTGACGATCATCTTGGCGACAGTTTTGGGTATCCAAAGCAAAAGTGGGAATTCGTATTCTACTACACCTCCAGGTAAGCGGTGTCATCATATACTTGATATGAAGATCAGAATTCCCAACTCCACAGATGAATAAGCGGAAAGCTTTTTTGCACCGCTACTCACAGTTAAAATAGTTTAAATATAATGTTGTTCTTCAATAAATTTCATTTCTAAGAATGACGATAACAGACAGCTGAAGTGAGCAGTCACTGTCTGCTTGATATTGAAAGACATGTTATCATGATTTGAAGTGCAAGAAATTCTAAAACAAGAAATTTTTGTTATACGAAAATCAGAAAAAAAGTGGAATAGCAGAAAAAGGGCAGAAAAATAGCAACTCGGAAGACGATAAACAGAATTTTTGGCGTTTTCAGAGAATACATCCATACTCTTTACTTCATTGCTATATTTTTTTTAGATCCAATGTGTCGTCTTACATTTGCACCAATGTCATCATATCCAACTGACTATTATCCTCCTGACTCGATTGCCATTGGATATTTAAACAACGACACTCAGCTGGATGTTGCCGTCGCCCTTCATCGGGGTAACAGTACGGGTGTTTTTCTTGGAAATGGAAATGGAACACTTGCAGCGCAAACGAAGTTTCTAGCCGGCAGTAATCCATGGAGGGTCACCGTGGTGGATTTCAACAACGACAATCAATTGGATATCGCTGTCGCCAATGGTGCCGAAAACAATGTGGGTGTTCTTCTTGGGTATGGTAATGGGTCATTTGCAGCACAAACAATGCTTTCGACTGGCAAGGATCCATGGGCGATTGCTGTCGGAGATTTCAACAACGACTATCAAGTGGATATCGCTGTCGTTAATCATGCCAGTAACAATATGGGTATCTTTTTGGGATATGGCAATGGAAGTTTTACAGATCAAACAACGTTTCCAACTGGCACTAATCCATACTCGGTCGCCGTCGGCGATTTCAACAACGACAATCGACAGGATGTCGCTGTCGTGAATTATGGCAGTAACAATATTGGTGTCTTTCTTGGGTATGGTGGTGGAAATTTTGCTGCTCAAACAACGTTTCCAACTGGCACTAATCCGAACTGGATTGCCGTCGGTGATTTGAACTATGACAGTCAACTGGATATCGTTGTCACCAACGGACCCGATAACACTATGAGCGTCCTTTTTGGGTATGGTAATGGAACTTTCGCAGCTCAGAAAACGTTTTCAACCGGCAAGAATCCGCAGTCGGTCACCATCAGTGATTTGAACAACGATAATCGATTAGATATCATTGTCGTGAATTATGGCAGTGCTACTGTAAGTATCTTTCTTGGGCATGGTAATGGAAGTTTTGCAGCTGAAATGACATTTTCAACTGGCAATAATCCGAACACGATCGCAGTCGGTGATTTGAACAACGACAAACTACTAGATATCGCTGTCGCCAATCATGGCGATAACACTGTGGGTATTCTTTTGAGCACTTGTCATTGTTGTACTCCTTAACTTGAGCTCACTTTATTTTACTAGTTGCTCCGATTTCTCACTCATTGTATTTAATATTTGATAAAACTGCTATTATTTATATCGCTTCCCGGTATTTCATATTCAGAATATAATAGACTGTTTGATTCTTTTGGATGTTATACCACGATCGTATCAAGAATGATGAGAAGGCAAGAACATTAGTTGTGAAATCAAGAGTAAGTCGTCTACACAGAATATTCAATTGCTTACAATGATGCTTATTGATTGAACAGAAGAATGATTAGTTAGTTTTAAAAGAATTTATTTTCTGCCTTTGTCGTTCTACTATATATCAGACTATCTGATCATATACAAGCGCTTACAGGAAGAGTGTACTACGTAGTTAGTAGCAACAGAAAAGACAATCTAGACAGCACAGAGCCAATGTTAACTCTGCTTTGTGGAATACACTATGAGTGTGGCCATAGATGAATCATCTCAATAGACACAATCAAATCTACCACAGATACAAATAACCGTCTAATAATGCTAGTGTTCGAATGCATTCGATTGGCTGTTGCTTCGCCGTGTCAATAACGACTTTTCGGATAGTCTTTATGAAAATCATGTGAAAAATAGCGATTACTCGATGATTGAACTATTGCGATATCAATGCCAAATAGTATTATGATCATAGTAATATATTAGTTATCCACAATCGGATAATCGCATGAATGAATGTGTTGATGGAATTGATGAGGGCATGAGTGTGAGTGTGTAAGTATTACGTTCTCTTCCACTCATACCCAAAAGAACACAATTAAATGTTAATCATATGCTAATGACGCCTGCATAAATACTTTTTCTAACAGATACATTTCAATAATTTTAGCTTTCTACTTTCAAATTTTTCGATATTTTTACTTTTCGACATATTCATCCTTCCATGTTTTTCCTTCTGACATTATTATTTCTACTATAGTTTAGAGAATTGTTTTTCGGACCCGAATCATATTCCTAATTTCAACTAAATTTTTTAGTCTGACTCTAATTTTTCTATTAAAACATTCTAGACGTTGCTCAGACATATTTGACCATGATCTTATAATGATCAAGCTATAATTTGTTGTTTCTTTTAGAGTATGATGCAATATACTTTAGCAAGAGAGAAGAGAAGACCTACACTCACACATTCTGAAGATTCTTTTTTGAACTAGCAAAACAGATTATGTATCGATTATACGTGTAATTATTCTTGCTGTCCGGAGGCATACGTTAGATTTTGTTTTCGGATATTAAGTTTCGAACGTTATGATGTTTATTTACAAAAGTCAAAATACTAAGATCAATTGTCAACTTGATTATCCAGAGATAAGAGACGCAATTGGACTCTCCTCATTGAGCTCATTAAAATTCACTAATTTTTGTCGAATTGCTTGTCGATCTTTTATTCTGTTTGAAATTGGATCAAATCTGCAAGTTTTGTACATCATTCTATAGCGCAAATCTGCTTTACACAATCCTATTTAGAACCTGGTTGAGCCATCGCTAGATTTGTTGTCACTATTCAAAAAAGTTTTTCAGGCTTTTAGATAAAAAAGCAGTTATGGTAAGTACGTCTGAGTAAAATAGGGGAGATTGTGGGTGTCGGTTCAGGAGCACAAACAAGAACCAGAATTTTTTACTGTTTCAACGCAATTATTTTTTTCTTAAGTGCATTTTTTTTACACTATAATTAGCGCAAGAGTGTTGAAACTGTTTTTATCATGAACTTCTACCGCAAAATAGTTACAATATTGACTTAGATGTTCCGACTGATATGTTACTGACGTCAGATACATTGTTGCTTTATTGTGCGAAGGAAATCATTGAATTCTTGCAACAGTGACACAACATTCAAACTTAATCTATTGAGTTTCAAAAAAATTCTTCAAACAAAAACGGTGCACAGAGATGCCTTTGTCGAATAGAAAGAAAAGACTATTTTGACAAAGGAGAGAGAAGTCTATAAATTAAAAATATTCAACGAAACATTAAACATCATGTCTTTGTTATACTGCCAACAATCCGAACATACGCGTCTGGATTCGTTATACCTTCGGTTGAGATGATCAAGATGCTACTATTGTGATCGATGCCAAGTTTTTGACTTATCGTATCTGTCTCATTCGTCTCGGTCAGTACAGCCAGGAGGCCACCAAGGCCTGCCGCTCCGGACTCTCCCGATATTACTTCATCCTGAGCGAGTAGACGCATGGCTTCCTCTGCAACACTGTCATCGATGGCCACTGATCCACTCAGACCATTGCGCAAGAAGGGCCAGGCAAGTGGAGATGGCTTGCCACAATTGAGGCCAGCCATTATCGATATATGTGGACCTGGCACTTCCTTGAGTTCATCTGCTTCTAATGAACGAAGTACACATGCAGCATGTGTCGGTTCGACACCGAGAATGTGTGTTGTATGGTTAGATGAACGATAGTGATGAACAACTGATGCAGCAAGAGTACCGACGCCCATCTGTACTGCTACTAAATGTGGCTGTTCTGCTCCGAGTGTTCTAAGTTGTTCATCGACTTCTCGAAATATCGTTCCATATCCTTCGACAATCCAAGTAGGCACTCGCTCGTAGCCTTCCCATGCTGTATCACTGATGACTATATAGTCGTCTCCTGAAATTTGAGCTAATTTAGCCACCGCATCATCATATGTTCCATTAACAATTTCGATGTGTGCTCCTTCGCTCTTAATTGCTTCTCTCCGAGCATGTACCATATCATCTGGTACGAACACGTGTGCCTTGAATCCAAGCCATCGGGCCATGCGTGCGACAGCTCGGCCATGATTTCCATCAGTAGCGGTGACTAGAGTGATGTCCAGTTCTTTCAATTGCTCTCTCAATTCATCGAGCTTAGACCATGGTTGAAAAGGACCGAAACGAGTTTCCAACTCGCGATATGTAGCCCATGATGCACCGAGAATTTTATAAGCTGGTAATCCGAACCGGCTGGACTCATCTTTTACCCAGACATGACGAACGCCCAGACGCTTAGCTGCGAACGGAGCTTCCACAAGACGACTTGGGATATAGCACGGAAGTTTCTGATGGAATTCGAGAACGCCAGCAGTTGATGATATATCAAATGAAAGAACGTTCGGGTTAAAATACGCATGCGAAGTATGTAGAACACGAGCCATGATGACCACAGATACAGAGATCTGAAATTAGATACTTTAAGTGCTGGATGATGTCTTTCTGAAAAATAAAAGAGTAGCTAGAACTTTTCAGAAATTTTTATAGCGAATATTTTTCATTCATTTGAAAATATTTTTCTTCATTTGCAGCGTCATGGTTGTTTTTAGCGCCTCAGTTAGAATAAAACCTCGTCTTCTATCGAGCTAGAACAACGTTAGAAGTGGTTTTTATCAGACGGATAGTTGCAAACGAAAACTGTTCTTGAAGTGCTAAAACAAACATTTTACGAACCCTATCAAAAGTATTGTTCTGTCCCAGACTAATAGGTTTTCTTAAAATTTCTTTTCGTTTAGTTATTATAATGAAACATACTTTAAATTGATCTCTACAAGGCACAGTTAAGACTTGCTGGAACAATTTATTTGAGTCGAATTTTTTATTCTAACTTGAGAAAAAAGAGATTCTTACTAGAAAGTTTGAAGCAATGGGAAGCTGTTTATGAAGAACTTCATTGTATCGAAAACTAAAAGCTCCAATTTCTAGTCAAATATTTTCCAAAGATTATTGTGGCAATTCTTTTTTCTTTCAGAATAGAAGGTTCAAATTGATTTATGAATAAATGCAGCCGTACGTTACCTTGTTCTTTCTTAAAACAAGAACAAAGATATAGTTCGCCACTAGGTGAGACTGCCTAGATGACGAGAAGAGAGAATACAGACCGCTATCCCTGCTTGCACTATCAGCAAGAAGAAGAGAGAAATATAGATAACGATGTCACGAAGAATAGCCAAACAAAAAAAAGTTATACTCGTCAGTGAATATGCAAAATAGAGCTGAGAAGTGTAATAGTACAATTTAATACTCATGTAGAAAACGAATCGATGTGATGCATCTGAAGGCGAACTTTCGTCAATAACAAGTTGTATCGTCGTGAGAATTATGTGACAACTTTCAATTTAGCTTCTAATCTTATTATTCGCATCGATATCATACAGATCAATCAAAAACAGACCAACCTATTTTGCAAGAATAGACAAGCTCAATCTGCTAATCTAAATTCTTGCTTTTTAGCAGTCAACTAAGTCAAAAATAATATAACAGTGAAATGATCAATGAGTGTATTTTGGTTAAAACAATTAAACAAATATAAAGTTTATTTGTCGACACATTTCGTGTTATTTATCAAAATATAAGCATTCATTAGAGCTCCACATTCCAAACTTAAGCACAAACAATGAAAATATCTATTCATAGGAAAACAAAGACGAAAATAAAAAGAAAAGAAACTCATCGATATAACAACAATAGAAACAAAGTGAAAATAAGGTTGATCTAAAAAAATACACTTGTTAGCGTAGCCCCTGAGGAATTCAATTGTAGAAGTCACATGATTTCTTCCCATGTCGTTCGAACTGACGAAAAACCGTCGGTTTCTATTTTATGAATGAATACTTACAAGTGGATCAGCTGTTGGACTACATCTAAATGCAATACACTAATTTGAATGTGGATATGGGTATGGGTGTGAGTGAAGAGAAGACTTACGCCCACACGTCAGTGTTGCAACTGGTATCCGGGTCAGTTGAAATGGTTGGACCGGTTGAAAAATATTTCATAAATATGGTTTTTTTTTTTGTCTGATAAAACTGGATGAGAGCAAGTTTGCGTGTTCTTATCAAAATAATCAGGCCAGTGTTGTTTCAAAATTTGTTGTCTTTTCTTCTGTTTGCCCATACTGTTTCATTTCTTTAACCGAGATATATTTCATTTTTTAGAAAATATAATCAAATTTGTGTGACTTGAGGTAAACTTATTTCATAGATGTTTTTTTGGAGATTAAATTTAGGCTTGTATCATCGTTGGAAGATAAAAGTTAGACTTGCCTAAAAAGGTTGAGTGAGAAAATTCTGAGTGTGACAATCAGTTGATAAGTAAATGAATGTTTTTTTCGCATCATATATATAAATATCTCACATATTCATTTTTGAACAGCTAAACAAATATAAACAACCAGAATATGAGATTTTGTTATCGACAGCTTTATAAGTGAATTGTGAACTAGGTTCATTGTATTAGAAGTATTCTAGAAAAGACATGTGTAACAAACTGTAGATTTTAAGAACTAAATTTGCTCCTTATATCAGTATTATGACCTGCAAAAACTTTGTAAGCTCGCCAGTTTTTATTGGTCTGGAAATATTTTTTAGATAAATCTAACTAGGCAGGTCTAAAATTTCTAGACCGGCTATAACTCTGTTACACCCACACCGGTCCTCTTGAACTTTGTCATCCTCAATTTTGTTTTTATTTTCGTATGTAAAACTTGTTGTATTGGATTATCTGTCTTCAATAGTGTTGATCATTTAGTATATTATAGTTATTAATCTACGACTATTTTGATATTTTTACGAAAAATATGATTAAAAAAATTTTATTATTCAGTCCTCCATTCAATGGACACCTGAATGTACTAAGAGATTTAATTTTGAAATATGAAAATTATTTTAATTTTCATCTTATTATCACCGGATGGAAAAATACTCAACCTGATTTAAAAGGAATTAATATTCAATCTAGTATCGTTGCATACTCTGATTTGTATGAAACTGATCCAGCAATTTGGACTTTACCACGAATTGTTGACTTAATAGATGGTTGTCTAGATATAGCAAAACAATTTAAACCAGATTTAATAATTTATGATTTTTTTTCATTAGAAGGAAATTTTGTAGGAAAAATTTTGAAAATTCCATATTATTGTTCTATTCCTGCTTTACTTGGTCCATTTACGCATCAGGAATATCTTAAAAGAAAATTACTCTTACCAATCAATATTAAAGCTATTACTTGTTTACAAGAAAAGTTTCCAGGAATTTTAGACACAGACGATTTTGAAATGATTTCTGATGGACTACATATTACAGGACAGCAAAATCTTGTCTGGTCATATCCATCACTCACTCCAAAAGACTTTATGCTTAATCGTAAACAAACGTCGTATATTTTCGTACATCATTTACATAAAGTACTATCCAATAATAACTTCATAGATATAAAAAAGCCACTCATTTATTTTTCGTTTGGTACTGCTGTGATGGGTAATCTCTGGAATCAACAACTTGATGTTAGAGAAAAATTAAAATTATTTATTCATACACTAACTAAATTATGGGAAAATAAAAATTTTAACATTATTTTTGTTAATCTTGGAAAAGAAATTGGCAATGAATATCCTCCAAATTGGCAAGTAGTACAGTATGCTGATCAAATCGATGTACTATCGCGAGCCTCTGTATTTATTACCCATGCTGGAGGTAATAGTTTTCATGAAGCAGTTATTGCACAGGTACCAATGGTAGCTATTCCATTCTTTGGAGATCAACTATTGATTGCACATCAAATAGAGAAATTAGGTTTGGGAATCAATCTTATAGCAGATAACGAAATCGATACAAAAAAACCAAAGAATTTTCTTAATGAATTGTTAGCTGAAAAAGTTGTTATGGCAGTTGATAAAATTCTCAATGAAAACACTGACTATCAAAAGAGATTTACTCAATTATCATTAGAAGCTGACAATATACTAGATCTACTCAATAACGATCCTAGATAGACCGAAACTAATTCTATCTACTAATAAAACGTTTTTTTTTTGCTAGATATCTGGTGGTGAGTGAGCATCAGTCTCAGAGTCTCCCGCTTTTCAATAAATTATGGAATCAACGATAGTAGTATTAGAATTTATGAATCTTTCTTCTTCTACTATTTCTTTGGGAAATTTAATCTCATCAGATATACCCACAAAATGTTGACTATCCGGAGTCAATACTATTGTAATAGAGAGATTAATAAAGAATATGGACGCATAAGCGCCGTTTTTGAGCCATTCTCAATTTTCCTTCATTCATGATTTACCTAATGCAGAATTTCATGACGAACCGTTTATTAACAAAATAATGCAATTGCTCAAGAGTCAGGCTCCAAATTAACATGAGGATGTGGATGTGGCCGTTGCGTATTTTGATATGGTTGTAGATCTAATTTTCGTCCACATCTACACTCTCCACAACCGATCACGATTTTGTAAATTAATAAATTTGCAAACCACTAAATCCAACTATCAACATCTTTGACCTTTGTTCTCGTTTCATGATCTTACTTGATGATTAATTTGATGCTATTACACTGAGTTCGCTGACGAAGGAAGTTGCTAAAATCGTAAATCAACTCCGATGATCATATTAATTAAAGATGCAACGCGTTTTTTTAGCTCAGTACACCAAACATATGCAATATTTTTCCATATGATCTCATAGTAACATAATGAATAACACGTAGAAAGCTGAGCATGTGAATGAGGATGTAGGAGTGCAAGATAAGGCTAAATGGAATTCTCTCACACTCCTTAATATCCGCTACTCTTGTTTCGATTTATTGAGATATATCCACGAACGTCAATATTCATCAATCTATGTGTATCCATTATAAGCAAGACTACTTTTGTAAATGACTTGAAAACAGAAAAAATATCACTTTTGAAATTTATCATTGAACTCGAATCTAAATTCAAACCTGTATTCATAATAATCTTTTATCTATTTATTATTGAACAATTCAGTGTGATGATATAGATTTATATCAAACAAAAAACAAAAAGTTTAGACTATTCTTTACGGGTCATCTTGGCAAAACATATCATGCTACAAATGTATTGCTGAAAAATCAACGTACAAACTACATCAGTTCATGATATTTTTTATTAAATGAAGGAAATTCTCTAAAAAAAAAAAAACTATAATTCTTGATTAGAAAAAAATAAATAAGAAATCATATTTTCAATACTACACAAAGCAAACAATCTATATTATGTATTCATGCAATGAAAGTAATTTATAATTATTGTTCACTATGAGAACGCATCAGAGGTTGTGTTTGATGATTTAATGAAGATGTCAAAGGTTCTTGTTCTTGATTTGAAGATAATGTTGTAGCCATTGTTTCATTGTATAATCTTACACCAACCAATAAACAACATAATACAATTGGACCTATTAAAGCTCCTTCAATTCCTCGATAATAAACACCTCCAGCAATAGCCAATGCTGTTAAATACTATATACAAAAAAAAGTGAAAGCATACTTTAGATTTGCAAAACAAAAAACATAATCTTTATCGAATATTACTTGATGTCCACCTCCTTTAACTTCACTATAAATAGCTGTATCAACAACATAGGTTGGTGCAATTTGACCAAGTAATAAAATTAAAGCAGCTAATGGTCGTTGTTGTACAAGCCATACATCAAGACAACCAGGTAATGCTGCCCAATAAGATTTTAAAGTAACAGCACATATTGATGCAATGACAGCTGGTAAAAAAACAAGATTTGAACCAACGATTGTATGTAATACATAGGTATAAAGACCATAAAAAGCCGCAATTTTCAATGAAGCAACAAAAACACTTGTAACTGCATCATTAACTGCTTTACCTAAACCTTTTCCACCAACAGATATTGTATTATTTAACCATTCAGTAGGTCGATATGTAGGTTCATCCGAATGCGAAAGAAGATAAAAAAGTAAAGTAACAAAAACAATAAATGAAACAAGAAAATTAAGTAATGCAAAACCTCCAGTAAAAAGTAAAGAAATAATTGTTGATAATAATGTTAAAAGAAGTGTTGTATTTTTCCAAACAGAATCAAGAACATTACGTAAAAAATCTAAATTATTATGAACTAAAACATATAAATCACTTAAATGAAAATCAAAATTTGGTATTCGTAATGAATGATCTTTTGGTGAATATATTGTTGTACTACGATTTTTATCTGGTAATAATAATGTTGATGTATTAGACATATATTCATAGAAATGATCCCATAATTGTAAAACATCTTTTTCTAATTTTTCATTCGATAAACTATCTGGACTTAATGTATTTACCTAAAAGAATAAAAATAATATATCCCCCTGGAAAAAAATAGTGTCACACAATATTCTTAATATATCATCATTATAAATTAACATTTTGAGTAACGTAATTATATATTCGGGTAGTCCATGAAATTCTCTACAAATCTACAGTCGAGGACAAAAGTTTAAGCGATCTGCATTTGTCCTTTCTCTTGTTCTGCGTCTATCTCAGTCCAAGTAAGTCGAAACCATTTTCGTTCACCCACCATCTTGTAAAGTTTTCGACGCTCTTTCCAGCGGTGGGTGAATTAAGGAGATTTGAGTTAATGGAGCGGAGTTATTGCCGTTTTCGGTGTTTTTTGGGCCTCTATGTATAATGCGAATAACTCCGCCGTCTTAAGTGGAAAGTCCGATCTTTTTTCACNTATATTGATGTCACAAAAATTGAAGCGTGAAACCTGTTCATTGTTTTCAGATAGCATAAAAGTACCTGTCTTGATTCTACACTTCTAGCTCTACTTAAATTTCATGTCAATTATGAAAAAATTACAGCAAATTTTTTTGTGATGGTAAATAAATATTTATTTTATGAGCTTTTATATCATCGTCATGGATTTGTTACCTTTGTTTTTCTTTCGATTCTAAAATTTTCTAGTAAAATTCTTCAGTCTTGGTAAAATACATTATCTGATGTAAAAATTCGTAGAAAGTTAATATGTTAGAAATTACTCAAAGATTTTTCGGTATCATTGGCTAAAGCACATCTGATTATTTATCAATTGTTTGAAAAACTGATAGCACAAATGAGCAAATTGTATACTTATAAATAATGTCCCTACATCCATACTTGGAGTCGTTTGGTTTATGACTATTCGAAAGAGTCAAGTGGCGGTGTCAGTGTATGTACAAATCGATGAATCAGTTTATAAAAGTTACAGTAAAATGTCCCCTTTCTAGATATTTAATATTGGAAGACAACTAATTTAAGCTTCAGATAATATCCAATAAAGGAAGTCTCTGCATTGAATTGAACAAGATACCATGTTGATATTGTTTTGTTTAAAAGAGAAAGATTGTCTATCATAAAAAGAAAATGACTACTTTTAGACAAGTTTATTATAAAGTGGTAAACATGTACCTTATTTGACAAATTGGCTTTTTACATAGACTAATGTGCTCCGTTTCGCTCTTTCTTGTGGTCAAAATTGCATGTCACTAGTGATTTAAATTGTGTAGGACTATGGAAACACTAACGGAACACATTATATAGGTATATCTTCTTTTTTCTACATAAGACTTTCTACTAATTATCTGTTTGTTTCGATTAATTTACATCATCAAATTATTAGATGTAAGAGATATTTCGATTCCTAGTTATATTAACATCTCGGTATTTTGATTTAGTTCAATTGATAATAATTTGAAATGCAGGATGACCAAAAACTAGAGTTACATTGTCATATATTAAACTAGATGCATAGGGTATAGTTGTGAGTAAAAAGAAGAATATCACATCTACCTACACTCACATCGATACCCTGTTTCGGTATACAACTCATGGATTAACTCTTTATACATCACTACGACTTACACAAAGATCTTCTGAAAGCGAAGTCTATGTAAATAGAAAGTTCGGCATGTATGTGGAAGTTATAGAAGCATCATCAAATAATTTCACATAGATTCGAGACAAGAGAACAAATCTCACTTGTTGTACTGTCAATTTACCATGAAATATTATGTTCTTAAAGAAAGTGTATGTAATGCATCAATGGTACAAAGCGCAAATGTCAGTCTAGCCAATCGAAAAATTGTTCTTGATTTTTGAAAATGATGTCAAATCTTAATGGATGCGACCATTGATTAGTTGCATGATTACATAAAGCAGCAAGATGATATGACAAGGAAAAATAGCAGTAGCACAACAGAAATCTCTTCTTCGTTTAATTTTAAATCTGTGTCATTTGAAAAAAATGAATGAAATGCTCGAAAAGAAAAAAAATTAGTAAAAGAGACAACCAATTTGAATTGTATTACATTGACAAAGCTGTAGAGTATGGTCTCGAAAATTTTCATTTCTCTTCAAGCATGCACTCTGAAATGAATACTGTATAATTGAAAATAATGAAGTTGAGTGTAGAAATTATTATGTAAGGCAGACTACTGCAACTTATTTAAAAGAAGATAACTTAACAGTTTTTAACCTTCTAATAAATCTCCAAAACCATTATTTTATTTTAGAAAATCTTTCCATCGCATAGAGGATGCCTTTTCCTAATGATTTGACACTATTTCTATTAAGTCTATGGTTTCAATGAGTGACACAATAATTATGAAAGTTTTCTGTGAAATTTCCCAGTGAAAACTTTCCGATCAGACATGTAACAAAAATAGTAACATTTTTGTGTGTTAAAATTGGCACGACAACTTCATTTCATTCGGTCTTTGTCTTTCTGAATCGAAAAGTCTATTTACCGTAAGTGATAAAATATGTTGTCACTTTTGATGTGTCTTTTACTGAATGAAAATAGCCACATCAAGTTATTTTTATTATGTAATTTGTCTAAAGCGTTGCATCATAAGCCTCAGTCTTCGATAATAGAACTTTAGTCTGCATTTCACACTTCTTCGATGATACTTCCGTCGTACAATAGTTTAACCATAAGTCGAAGATTTCGCATAATATTCTTTGGAAAATAGTATAGAAATTGTATATGCACCAGTTTTGATATCATGAACGAAGTCTGTAGGTCATTTTCTTTTACTGTAGGACAAAGGATAAAATTGAAGGCTTATCCAGCTTATTTCAGCCTGCATGAAACCAGCACTCAGATCTATTTTAAGGAGAGACACTTCTCAGAAACTCTCCAAAAGATTGAACCGAAATGTTTGCCTTATCATGTCGCTTCGCTACAGATTTTCGATTTCAACCACTTCGTTGTGATTAAGACCAAAGTCATTGTATTAAATAACAATTCAATGATTATCTCGAAAAAAAAGTTTTTTTTTTAAAATCCCAGTGCTACTATTAGAGGCTGAATAGATCAAAAGAATCTTTTGTTTTTATTTTTGTTGCAATGGTGACAGTGCATCGCCCTATCGTTGTTCGACTAACAGCTCACCGTCACCATTGCTCTCTAAAAGGATCTGATCTTTGGAAACATTTCTGACAACTAAGATGTTTTAAAAAAATTGTTTCTGATAATAAAAATAAAGTTGTCTTGTTTTTGGAATCGAGTTCCTAGTAACAAAACAAAAACTTTTGGGATAGTCCAATTTCGTTTCGAAGAACTTCTCATGTAGATCAGTTTCTTTCAAAAGAATCGTTTAACAGTTGTTTAGCACATTGGATCTGAACTTCTGAACTGAATTTGTAGTATGCCTGGTTAGAACATGTTCAGTACTATATTAAAAAGTGTCAGAAGTTATTCAAAAAAGAATTCCAACTAATTGTGACATATTATCATTAATCAACATGATATCTCACGAATTCTTTTAATATAGCACATTACTAAATTTCATAGAAAAATTTGAAATCTATAGTATCAAAATTTCTATCGTAAAACAGCTTAACGACTTGACAAATAATATCACAGCCCTTACCAACAATTCAGATACTTTTATTATGTCTTTCAAATCTGTGCTTATAAATATGAGTAAAATGATACTTGATGTTGTGCAATAATTTATGTTTTTCGTTTCTTTTATTTTCATTTGTTTACCTATTTATTGAACTGCATTATGATAATAATAATTTCAAGGTGAAACTTGTTTTTTTTTCAGAAAAAGAACGAAAAGAAAGCTTTCATCACATTACTTTCATCAAGTTGGTTTCGATTTCGTCACAACAATATCACGAGAAAGTAAGTACATGCTAATAAAGTCTGCTGTATTATTTTCGAATTAAGAATTGTTATAAAATAATTGATTAAACTTAAGTTTTTGAGAATATATTGAGTCCATATGTGTAAAATTGAGACATATTTGTATTAGAAATAATGAAAATAAGTAATATTCCATTTGTCAGATTCTTTTATGGGGAATTATTTAATTTCAATCATGCTAATTAGATATCGCGTTGTTTTTCTTCAATGTGATGAAATATTGCTAAAACTTATGTGAGTTCTGTAATTCTCTTTCATTGGAACTATTGATGCTTACGAATATGCTCTTGCCCTTTCCACTATAATACAGTATTTTGCAAACACATTGGAATTAGCAGACCGGTTTCAATTTTTTAATTGTCAATCGACATTTTTTCTGCCAATCAATAATTTTTGTTTTGCTTTATACAAACAATTTTCAGGAAGTAAAAATATAATAATATCACCAATAAAATGGTTGTCTACATAGTAGCTATGGATGTACAAGATCAAACGCATAGTGAGATTGAATCTATTCTTGAACTGAAAGAAGGATTAAGTTACCATATTTTACCGCATGTTTACTCTATAATATCAACATATCATCAGATGAATAACGACGATATGACTATTAGTATTGCAATCGCGTTATTTCTCTCTCCATCAGTGACAACTGTCAAGAACTATATTGATACATTGCAAAATCATTTGGGCAGTGAATTATTTTCGAAACTAAATGTTGGGCCTATTAACAGCTGAGTTAACAAAAAAAACTGGAAATAAAACCTCTTGTATTATAAATAATCTTCCATATAATTCTACTGCAATGCTCTTAAATGCAATTTATTTCCATGATAAATGGAAAAGCAAATTTCCAGAAAGCAGTATACATTCAACAACATTTTACGCATTGAATGCTAAAGAACAAAAGTGTCAAATGATGGTGCAAAAGAACAATTTCGACTATTTTGAAGATGATATGGCGCAAATTGTGCGACTTCCCTATCAAAAATTTTTCATAAGTCCAATCGTTATTCTTCCGAAGTTATGTGAAAATTTTTTTAGCATTCGCGAACGATTAGACAAAAGCTGTTTAGTCGCACTTTTAACATATTTGCATACGACTTTTATACTGCGTTAGAATGGATCTATTTGCCTGAATTTAAAATGTCATATTATTTGCATGCACAAAAAATGTTAGAAAATTTGGGAATGAGGCAAGCGTTCAGTGAAAATGCAAATTTGTCTGGTATTGCTAGTACAAATCCTTCACTAAAAATTGAAGGACTAGTGCACAAAGCTTTTATACATGTGGATGAAAAAGGCACGAAAGCGGTTGTTGTAACAGCTGTTAATCTGTTGCCTTTTGGTAGTGTTCCGGAGCTGATGCCAAAATTTACGATGAGAGTCGACCGTTCATTTTTCTTTCTCCTTTATGATAACTTAGGTCAACGCCAATATTTCTACAATTTAAAAAGAAAATATTAGGACTGCTCCGATTAACTGAATTATACTTGATAGAATTCATACTCTAATCTATGTTTTTTCTTCTTGAATAAATGAAAACAGTTAATCAGATAAATTCGATACTCATCTCGATTCAATTAATCTTTTTCGATTTATTCTTTAGAAAAAAAAATGAAACATATTTTCTGTAAATGTTATTGTTAATTATACAGATAAAGTGTCTTAGACGAATTGAATGATGCTAAATAATTTTCAAACACAGATCTATCTTGTTTCTTCATGTTGATAAAGTAGATAATAACTTTTCAATATATTATGCTCCGTTGAGACAATCTCACATGTGATTCCTAAAGTAAACAAAATTTTATTTTCATGCAATACAACACTTTAATAAGAGATATACCGCTAGAATACTGTTGGTTTCCAGTGTTGGATCAAGTTTGATTACAAAGAAAATATACTGTTGCTCATCTATTTGAGGATGATGGTGTTGGCCTTCTTTCCACTTACACCCTCACCTATTTGCCCACAGGTTTGATGCAAAAATCGATCTCTCTCAATTGTGATCCAAAACTAAGATTTTTGTGAACAATCCAAATTTCTTACAATGTGCATGAGGTTTGTGGATAAATTTATTTGCATTCAAACTGTTTTAAAAGAAAGACTCTTTGCAACAATGAAACGGCGGATTTCTGAGTTTTAAAATTGTTGACTCGTCACTGAGAACCTCGAAATTTTTCGAAGTACAAAATTTATCGTTTTCCTGTTGAATATTATAATAAAGCATTCGTCAACTGGTCAATACTATTTATCAACATGAAAAATAGATCTATAACTATTTCTTTTCAATATATTTCATTTTTGAATCCAGCTTCATTTATTTATTCAATCTTATTATTTTTTTTGTTTATATATATATTTATAGGCGTGTATTAAGCCCCCCACCCCCTCAGAGAAAGTCAATTTTGGTCAAATTTATCGATTTTATGATTTATAACTCATTAGATAGAGCAAAGTGTCTACTCTCGAATGCACTATAGTTGATTGATTTTATGATGAGATTTAAGAATATTACATAGGTTTTTCTGAACCTCCATATTGAGAAAATAAGGTTTTTAAAAACTTATTTTTCGTTTTTCTCAAAATCTGTTTTTTCGAGTATACCGTTTATGCAGACACGTTTTTCCTCATAACGACTCGATATGGAAGCAATAATTTTTTTATTATATAATTGACAGGTAGGGCTAGGTCGTCACAGAGCCGGATTTTTTAATTTCTCTTTTGCTGAAATAAAAACCGTAGATCTTTCGTTTTGATCAGTGATTTTTTTGGCCATGAATTCAAGAAGTTTTGAAAAAAAGGATTTTTAAAAAACAAAGGAAGGAAAATTCAAAAATCGGGCCCTGTTACAACCTAGCCCTAAGGGCATTCTCTACAACCTAAAAACCGCTCAGGCATGTTAGTTCGTATCCTTATTGTGAAAACCTTGTCCGCGTACAGGGTACTTTTAACTAATAAATTGACTATAACTCGTTAGTTTATTGGAATAACTAAATGATCCTCGTACTAACACAATATTTTATCGGTAATGCAAGTATACTAATAATATTATCATGAAAAGCAAAGCTCACAGAAAATCAGTAGAAAAAGGTGATCAAAAATATATATAAATGGTGGCTTATAGGAATTGCCTCAGCATGTACTACTGGTTTTAAGAACACCATTGCAACATACATATTGATATTGAAAGTAGCCTTGATCAGCACAGCATGCATCACCAGTCTGAGAAAGACCATTGCATGTTATTGCTTCATAAAATTGTAATTTTGTTAATAACGAAAGTAAAACTTCAAATAATATTACTTTAAAATTCATGTTTTTTTCTTTTAAACTTCTTTTGAATTAGTATTACAATTTTCTATACATTAATCGGAATTGATTGTTATATACATATTCATTTGATTTCTATAAGTTTTTGATCTTAACGCATCATTAACTATCACCAAACAAAAATGTTGTCGAAAGCAAGAAAAGAAAAAAGAAAAACAACACGTTTTTTATTTACTTATTATATGTAATGAATAATAATAATATGATATTGAAGGACGTACCTTTACGCATTTGATGAAAACAAGTGTAGAAAGTAAAGAAGTGTTTTTTTTTAGTCCCTTTTAACTCTTAAAATAAAAAGGCAACAATGACTAGCTAGAACAGTGACACTGGATAATGCCTACACTGAAAAAACAATGATATCAAACGAAATCTATTAGGTTATGTGAAACTTTACCATTACAGTTTAAGGTATCATAAAAATGTAAGTATATTATGCTAAAAGTTTCTTAATCTCATATATTCCATATGAATAGTCTTCCAAGTTTCGTAGCAAACCTCTCAAATGTATCGCAGCCCAAAAGCTTTCGGGTGTGGGTATGGATAGACATTACCATGATCTCCACGCCCACATCCCCAGACACACGCACTCTATATTTCATTGCGAAATGTATCGTGAGCAAGATAGAATATGTATGACTCTCTGAAACGCTTGAAAATATTCTCACTCTCTCAGCAGAACATGGTAAAAAGTTTCCAGAACTACTAAGTTGTAGTACGACACCACAAGATCTTTCTAATTCCAAGTATGGTGCTAAAAGTTAATCTTACTGATTTCATAAATTGATAACCAGTTTGCATATTATTTCTTGATTGATCATAGTCTACACTGGAAAAAAGATTTATGATTACCAAACCAAAGAAGGTTTCGTGGACTTCAAAAAGGTTTCGCACTCACTACGAAACTAGTAACTTGTTTCGTACTATGTACGAAATCTGAAAAAGGTTTCGATTTTTGAAGCAAAATGGTTCGGTACGGCGCCATTTTTCTCCAGAGTAGCCGTCAGTTACAGTCACACTTTACGAATGAATACTGAGAAAACGACAGAGTTTGATTGTCCTTAACTCAATCGTGTAGCAATTGAAAACGATGGTGGTTAGTGAAAGATTCTGCTAAAAAATATTATAGTTGCTGATCATAATCGATATTTTCGAATACTCTTGTATGGATATAAGATCTATGATATTTCATCTTGACCAAATCAAAATACGTATAGAAACATTTTCTGTTTTATTAGTTACGTATATATTTCATTAGTTTGACTACTCATCACACTTGGTTTCAAATTTTCCTCATGATTCATCTATCTTAGCTTTCGATAGCAGTTACTATCCAACAAAAGTAAAGAACTTGATCCAAAGATAAGATAATTATTCTTGTTACAGATTCAGAAAAGACAAATCTTCTGGTGTAATTAATAATTCAAAAGCTGTTGTATTATACGGGGTCATTGTTTAGTGAAAATAACTCAAAATAATGACTCATGTGTATGTCAGCAAATCACGCATGCAGTTACTTATTTGATAATTTGAAACAATAGAAACAAAAGAAGAAAAAAACACCGAACATCTCGTCGTCTACTTTCGAAAATCTGTCCGATGAAATTATAATGATCATTATAGAATATTCTGGTGATATTCAATCTCTGCTACAGGCATAGCTTGACTTAAACCAACGTTTAAACAATATTCTTCTCGATCGGTGTTCACATTTATTGACTAAATTTTTGTATCAAACTGGAGTGCGGGTATGAATATGAATCGAAAGAGACCCACACAGACACGCATCCAGCACCATTTCTCTGATCACTTAGTAACTTTTGAGTTACCAAGCTATCAGGGCCTCGTAATATAATTTCGCGGAAATGTGAGCTGAAGAAAGCTTTTTGCGGGATTAAATGACAGTTTCCGAATGTCCAGGAAAAGTCTAAACTGGAATGATTTTAAATGTGTTAGCTAGAATTGCAAGCTGTTGTGTAATCAGAGACAGTCGGGATGACGGAATGAATTTTTAACACATTTCTATAGGATTGACGTTCCTGACTTTAATACTCATTTGACGCACGTCCGTCAATCATACACATAGATGAAAATAAAAACTTTACTCTTTATTTTTGTCACATTCTCGCGTACTGCTTTGTTTGAGCAGTGATTTAATCACTGACAGCAATATATTCCGTCGCATAAAATCATGAAGAATAAGCAACTAATGAGATTAAGACATCACACATAGATATAAAATACGCTAAAAATAACAGCACTTGAACATTATTCATCGTTTTATTTGTGTACTCCCCATCAGACACAAGCATAAGGCTGGTAAATTGTAACAATCTTCTCTTGATAACTCTGACAAATGAGTATAGCAAAGTTTTTCTGTTATCATCAGTAACTATGTGAAGGATGTGTGTTTATTCAATTTCCAATGATGATATAACAGTTTGATAACGATACAAAGTCATGCGAGTCAACTTTGTGAAGCAAGACTTCGTTCAATCTATTCGGAACTCGCCTAACTTGGTCTTCTGAGAAAGCCAATGACGAACTAGAATACTTTCTATGAAATTGATCAATTAAAGGATTCTTCTATCTTTTGCAACTATAATATTGTTTGAAACCAACTAAACATTGAATGTTATGAATAAGCATCAGAACAATAGATTTTAAAATTATTGAATGAGAAGTACTCGAGAACGGACTGAAATTATCTCTTGAAGGAAAGACAAGTCTGCACTGCTAGTCTCAACGTTTTTTTTTCAGCAGTTGAAAATCTTGAATTATTTAAAAATCTAGATAATATACTTGATAAAAGAATAATCGAGATTTGAAATAAGTCTTGACGATTTTTCAAAGAGTTTTGAATTTTTTATCTGGTAGAAGTTGCCCTGGTAAGACTTATTTTAAAATCAGATGGTTATTCGAGCATCTCTATCTATTTTTATCTTGAGAATAGGTTTATTAAAATTATGTCATAAGTACAATGCAATGAAACATGCGAGGATAATTTACTCTGTGCTAAAGATGAAATGAGCATGCAGGTATAGGTATGAGTATTTGTCTTCTCTTCACATCCATGCGGTTATCCATACCCCCAATGACATACTTCTTGTCATATTCGATTCAATGATGTCAGGTAGTATAAAGATATTTCATACCACAGTCAATCAAAGTGTTCATTTTGTCGACTTAGTACGCAGAAATATTTTGCATATTGTCAAGTTTCATTCTGTCTATGTCTTGATTATTCAACTCTCATTGACTAGCACAAGTCGATATTCGAATATGTTGATATAAGTTTGAACTTGATGATATATACTAGCTAATCGAAGGTACCTTTTTCTATTCTTATTATTCATAGGATTGATATTCTTTTGACTCAATTCAATAATGAAGAGATTGACACTGTGGAGAAGATCTGTTCAACACAGACGTTCGCATCGTTGTGTCAAGTTGTACAAACATACAGTGAAACTAGTCTCAGCTCTATTTCTTCCTCTTCTATTGGCAATATTTACTGTGATAGTTGCGTTTGAACAGCGAAAAGAAAATCAGCAACAACGTTTTGAAGATCGAGAATTAGCTCGCACCCATCGAGAACAAGAATTAAATATATCGATCTTAGCACGTGAAGCTGATAAATTAGCTGCACGATTACAACGTGAAAATGATCGAGAAATAGCTGAAAGTCAAGGAAATATGTCTCGACAATTGGAGGATTATCGATATGAACAAGAACGGATCAAATATCTCGATAGTTTACTTGCAAATTATCTCGATGATATTGGACAATTATTGAAAGAAAATAATGGTTCATTGACATCAAGTTTCTTAGCTGCTGCTCTAGGACGAGCTAAAACTCTGCACATCTTACGTATGGGAATAGGTTCAATACGAAGCAGTCAAATCATTCATTTTCTTTATGATGCTGGACAATTAACTGTTAATCAGAATCCTCTAGATTTATCCAATGCTCCTTTAGATGGTATTTATTTAACTGGTTCATCAATGAATTCACTATCATTAGTCCGTACTCGATTAATCAATGCTTCCTTTATTGGTCTAGACGTATCCAATGGAAATTTTGTTGGAGCATATCTTAAAAATGCTAATTTTAGTGGAGCTAATTGTACGAATGTTGATTTTCAACAAGCCAATTTGTTTCAAAGTGATTTTTCTAGTGCTATTCTAACCAACGCTAAATTTGATCATAACGATCTCGCTTATTCCACTTTGGCCAATACTAGTCTTATCAATGTTAAATTTCATTCGGCAAATCTCTCATATACTACTCTCGCCTCTAGTGATTGCACGAATGCAACATTTGAACAGACAATATTGATCAAGTCTGATTTTTCTTACGCGACACTAACTCAAACACAGTTTCGCCAAGTTAATTTACTAGGAGCAACATTTTCATTCGCTAAATCAGAGGATTTCCATGGTTGGGGGTGCTTATTTAATTCTTCTCAATTGGAGAGATCGAATTTTACTCAAACTGATCTATATAGTCTGACATTTATTAATTGCAACATCACAAAAAGTATCTTCTATCAAAGTCAAGTAAAGTTTATTTCCATCTTATATTCTGATGCAACCAACATAGATTTTACGAGCGCTACACTTTTCAAAGGACAATTCAATGTAAGCATATTTAAATACGCTAGTTTTGTGAATGCTGATATTCGCGGCACAGTCTTTAATTATGTTGATTTAATCAATGCTAATCTATCAGGTGCCCAATGTTCCAACAATGTTTGCTTGTGGAATGAGTCTGTTTTTCTTGAAAATGCAACCTTGCCAAACGGTTCATTAGGTCGTTTCAAAAATTTGATCGAGAAGAGTCCCGTTCAGTGTAATTTATCGGTAGAAGAACATGGCTGGCATATCATTGGAAAGCATACTATTGTCACTAAACCTAATTGGAATGGCTCTGATCAATGTGTTTTTACACTTTCTCCCGATTCAACCGATGGAAAAATGAATCTATTTGTCAATCTTTCACGTTTCGCAGATTTTATTGATACAGGGCGATCATTTGCACACATCAAAATACAACAAGGAAAACAAGTAATCACCAATATCCGATCCGATCAATCGAGTCATGGAGGATGGACGTGGAGTCATCATCAGACCAATCCTAATTTCAAGTGTGTGACCGCAGGTTTACATCCAAATACAAGAAGCTTGACGATCGATGTCCGTTTTCGTGCATCTGTTTTTGGGCGCGAAGAACTCTATTTCTACGATGTCGTGTCTATCATGGGTCTTTGGTTAGATCATTTAGAAGATGCCAATTATCAAATACTCGAACATGCATGCTAATAAATTTGATTGATGTTCTGACTAATGAAAAGTGTGGGTATGCGTGGGGTGTGGATGTAGACAGGTATGTTTTCTAGAACTACATCCACACCCTACTGACAGATTGAAGCATCGTAAATAGTCATCATAAGACTAATCACCAGACTGTTATAGTCACTTTCGAACGATGGTCGGACAAGTTTCTAATCGGTGAGAGTAATTATGTATTACATGCACCAAAATGACTCCTGACAGGAAAATGTAAAACTTAGTCAAACTATCAAAAATCCTGTTACGGGAGGCATTGATTCCGTGATTCGAATTCAACTTACGGATTATTCTTTTGGATAGAGACTCCAAGTAAGTTAATAACATCTATCTTGACGACATATCTTTTCTTTTATATATTATTTTTATTCCACATTGTTGGTCTATATAGTCATTCTCATTTTTCCGCTAGAGATGACCGTAGAAAAATGCAACTTTCTGCGTCAACAAGTTCATTGCAATTTTTCAGAAATCAAGTTAGAAAATGAAAATAAAAACTTCAACAAGCGATAAATGAATTATCGAATGACGATTTGTCTTGTGTTTCAAACCACATAACTGTATTCTTTTCTATTAAGATAGACAACAAAAAGCATGAGAATTATTCATGATTAAGCTAGCATACCAATTGTCTTTTGAGCGTAACAAATAATCACGTTCGATCAACAATCCAATTCGATTTTCGATTGATTTTTGAGTGCACTTAAAGCGTGCTTTGAGTTCACGTGTGACCTGAAAATAATGACAGCTCAATAAATAAAATATTTGAAATTCTTCAGGACAGAAAACGAACTTCAATAATGAGATTAGTGTACTCTATGGTTTTGCGCATCTTCATAATTCGTACAATAGCTGCATCAATTTCATGACGACGATCACTCTCGACTTTATTCAGAGTTTCTTGTCGTTCCCGATCACTTTCAGTTTTCGCCAAAATTGACTTCACTTTAACACAGTAAACTTTTGATGTAAACGAATCATTGATATAAAAACGATCATTCGATTGAATATTGTTGTTGCTAGGTTCTTTGAGAAGTATTGCCTGTGTCGTTTTTCTCATGACTAGCGGCAATAAGGCACACTGAAGATGATGTTCATTAATATCTGTTTGATGACGAATTTCCTAGAATAAATAAATAATGCATTTATCGACATGAAGCTATGCCAAATAGTTGTTAATTACCGATACATTAATCTCATTAGATTGACATTTCGTTTTAATAAGATATTTTGAATAGTTGATTCTCATTTTTCACATATTCTTAATTCTCAAAACATCATAGTATCATTTGGCACTAATTGAGTGGAAACTTTTTCGAGAAATATGTAGAAAAAGTTGGATGAAGATGAGACCTATAGCCTATCTTTTCCAGTTCAAATCGACTCGATTAGATAGCAACTATCATGGATTCGATAAAATTTGTTTCTATTATGTTTTCTAGTGTAGATTTACCTCAAATAACCACGACTTTTTCGTATTAAATAACATTAAGATGATCATTTGATAGGTCTACACTTGTAATATATGTTTCCGTTCGTTGATCTTTTTTATTGCCGATTGTGATTCTACATTTTCATTATCCAGTGTGGATCGATCATAAAATATTGAAGTTACATCTGCTGTACCCAAACTCGGCTCTAATACCAATCGGCGACCATTGTGAATATTTATACAGAAATTATAAAAACATTGATAAACTTCGTTCACCATCTGTGGTAGAATGCATTGATTATTCGCATTCTGAAATGGCCAACAGACTTTTGTTAAAATTTGCATTGAAACATCAATGCCATGTGAATCGAATGATTTTTTAGTTAGAGAAAATCGAAATTCGTTCATAGTTGTTTCCGATATCAATATATCTTTCATCATGCCCTCTAACTGATATGTAAACTGACTGTCATATTTGCTTCTTAGTCGTAATATCATGTTGTTTTCCATATGTTCCGATGCCAATTGTTTTGATGGAAGACGTTGAGCAAAATGTTTTCGATAATATTGTTCGAAAACATCTTTCTCTGGCAAATAATCCGCTAACATCATTGTTTTATCAAGAACAATACCAATTTCTTGACTATCATCATCCGACTTGTTTATCTTCAATTTATTATTGATAAATAAGGAGAGATATGCTGAAATATGCTGATTCAAATTGATAAAATATTCAAGATCAGAAACGATTCGTCTTTTGCATATCTACAACAAATATATGGTGATTTTATGAATTAGAAAAGATTCAAATATAATCAAAATTTACTTCGTTTCCATTCGATATTGTTTTGAGAAGAATATCAACAATATCTTTCAAATCAAGTAAATTCTAAACGAAACAATTCAGCAGTTCTGTAAAAGAATTGATAAATTTACTTGAACATAGATATTACTGGGTTTGCTTTCAGTTTCATTGTCGATCATTTTTTGCAACATTTCTTTAAAATCGTGATAGTATTGTTCAAAAAGATCTTTCTCTTTTAGATAATCTAAGAGTGTCATTGCTTTACAGAGTATGATGAGCTCTTGTTTGCCAAGACATCGAAGACCTTTGTAGAATGTATTTTTGATTAGTGATGAGAGATATTCCACTTGACTTTGATTTAAATTGATGTCATCTTCGAAATCAAATTGGATTCGTTGTTCTAAGGACTTATTGTCATCAAGTAAAGTTTTATGAATGATGTCGAATGCTTCTTTCAATTCGAAAAAATTTTGAACAAAACGAATGCGATTCTCATCGTCATCTCCATTTTCAATTGTCAATCCATTTCTTTGATCGTGAAAATACGTATTAATGCAATCGAGAATAGTCAAATGACCATCTGAAATCTGTTTGAAGAGTTTATACAACATTGCAAGATCGTCATATTTCCTTGATTTGATCATATGAGCTACACCTGAATTTTCCATTTCTACAATATTCTTCGCATGTTTTCGAATTAATTCTTCTTCAATCACTTGAACAATACGACTTTCTATTGATTTATAAAACTAACGAGTGGCACGTTCAGATTCTTCACTAATATGTCCAGATACCTTACGGATATATTCAGGTATATTTTTTTCTACAAGTAATTTCTCACTTTCCCGTTGATAGAAGTCAGTCGAACATTGTAGCAATCGTGTTTCGAAAGGTTCAACGTCTACAAAAAGACTATCAATATCCAAAATCGTGAACATCTGACGGATATCTTTCATAGTCGTCTTATCTACAATTTGACCATATCGCTCCCGGTCAATCATTTCCAGTAGGGCATCTCTGAGATGTTCTTGAATGGTAGGAAATTGAACAATATTTTCACGAAATAACGCAAGACCCATGTTGTATATAGGCTCGAGCTTTTGTAAGACAACATAGATTCGATCCATGTAGTTTAAAAAGTCACGAATTAACCTGATGGCCGTATGATAACCATTCCATACAGATTTGAGCATATCCAAGACATGCATTGATGATGATTTCACAATAAGTGGTCTCATCTGAACGAAAGTGAATTAAAATACATGAATTAAAAAAAAAGATAATGTTGCGTACTTCTTCGACAAGGTATGTGGTGATCAATGTTCGAGTACCCGTATACACAATCTCGCCATGACCATGTAACACTAGAGTGTAACAGGCTCTATAAAGTTCTTCGAAGTTCAGACCAACAGTGTTTTTAAAAACTTCTTGAATGGCAGTTTTCAGCGTGCGATTCCAGATATCATCGCGTTCTTGATCATTCATCACCATCTAGAAAAGATAAATAAAATATTAAATTTTCAACATTAATAGGTGAAAAGCTAGCAATAATCACCTTTCCCAGATTATGTCTCACGCATTAGGCGAACCATATCAATATCCTTTGTCGAAGAATTTGTAGTAGAGCGATATTTCAACGTATTTCCATTGTAAATGAACAACAACAAATATTCGACTGATTGATGTCGTTCTACAAACTTATGGTTGTCAAAGTCCATGTCTATCTATTTCTTGCGCATATTCGCTTCAATTTTAGGGTGCATGGCATACAAATTGACTTCACTCATAGATATCAATAGAATTATTATGAGTAAGCGAAAATATAATTTTATCAAAAATTTTAATTTCTGCATCTATTTATAGGTACTAGAACAGTATGATACAGAAAAAAGTTCCATGAGATGCAAAATCTATGCGATACAATGCCTTAGTATATTTGTAGCCACTTTTGTTCTATAGCGTCGCTTATTTTCTAATAAACGCTTCAGCTAATTTCAAAAACGGATGTAACAGTTTACGATCGAATATTTCTCTATTGATTTCTTCGATATCTAACACTAATCTTTGAACAAATTTACATACATAGAACATGATTTTTTTTAATGAAGTCTGTTTCCTTTATGATCCTTTACTAAGTATAATCAAATCATAATAATTAAGTCTGCAAATGAAACACCCATTTTGTTTTCATGATCAAAGCACTTTTGTCGAAAAATCGATAAAGAAGTAAGAAAGATATAAGTCAAATTACGAATGTGTGAAATATTAGCATGACTATTCAAAAAATCAAGCAACACGGGATAATACGTACAAAAAACTGACGAATCCTCATTTTTATCTCATTGCCATCAATCTTATTGGATTTTTCACTCATAGTCTTTGAATCGGAGGAGTGATTATCGATAATACTTCACGTAACGTTCACAATCGGATCGAAAGATAGTCACTTGAGAAACTAAACACAATTTCTAATAAGAATTTGTTGTAGTGTGTTAAAGTTAAAAAATCTAAAAGAAACGACACAATATCATTAAGAAAAAAAAAGCGTCTTGACGATCGCATCATCTTGCACGTGCACTCATCGCTTTTGAGAGAGATACACAGCAGAATGAAAAACGAAAAATAAATGATGAACTAAACCCGAAAGCGATTATCAAGGAAAATTAGGATGCTTTGGGGTGACATGAAAGTAGCACGTGTCAAGGTATGACTAATCTTAAATCAGTAATATAAGCTGATATAATTTAGATGACAATTGCCTATCTGACGTTCCAGTAACTCTTTGCATTACACGAGAACAGAAATGACAGTACTTTGCAACCCATTCAGAATGGATTACTCACAGAATAAGTTTTTGAATAAAATCGCAGTTTCGTTTGAAATTTTTTCTCCGTAGGTACTAGTGTCAATATGTCAGTGTTATAAACCTACCGTGTACACTATCGATCTTACTATGAAAGAACCAGCGCGCATTTTTGAACTAGAAGTCTTCAAAAGTAGAATGAAAATTGGGATGCTCTGAATACTGTAATAACTAGGGGTGGTGCATTAGAATTAGCATTGGCATTTATTAATACTAGTGCCTAAAGCATTAGCATTTTTTAAATACTAATGCTAACATGCCACCTCTAGTAATAACTTTCACAGACAACTGTATCATTGACAATCCCTATACATGAATGAATAAATCTTATCAGAGTAACAAAAGATGTCTTCACAATCGAGTCATGTGAATTCTCGTTGTGAAAAGAAATCAGAGGTATCGAGGAAGGAAGAAAATGAAAGGGAAGAGCATACTTCAAAGTGTACGACACAAAAGCTGATGACCAGAATCATGATATTCTTTCAAAAGCATATTGTTACTTAACTTATGTGTCTGCAAGCTGATGAACGAAAATATTGATGAACACGCTTGTTTTTGCTTTCTTTTAAATCTATTTGAAGAAAGCAAAAAACAACAACAGGAAATCGAATCAACATAATGACACAAGTATTGTGCAAATACTTTTGAAGGAACGGGTAAATCAATTACTTTTTGTGTTATATAGAGGAAAAAATATGAATCATGTTTTTGTTATCACTTATGAAATGACATCTACAGATCATATATTTCTACTGTAAACTTGCTGTACTAGATAGAAGACACATTAAAATTATGTCTACAGAATAACCTCAAATTTGATCATGTACCTAATATGAAAAATATATAGATGTAAATTTCACAATGAAAGATGGCGCATTTTACAAGTTCTAAAAAGCAATAGACTTCAAATATGTTTTAACTATAAATGCGGATAAAACTACATTGCAACATTATTAAAAATCGCAGAATACGCGGTATTTCATTGCCAAATTTACATCTTTTTTTATATCAAGGATATGATGAATTTTCAGCTTATTCAATGGACATCTTTTTTAATACTTCTTTGATCTGGTAAAGCGATTTTACAGTAGAAAAAAATTGTGCATCTAGTGCAGATGGGTTATGCAACCTCAGTCATATTTTTAGTTAAAACCATCCTTGAGATATTAGAAAAACAATATCATCTGTTCAATGCATGAATAAGTTTGAGCGCCATTGTATCCACTTTGTGACAATGAAAAGTCAGTCAAGTTGTTGTTGTCGCACTTTTTAAAATAGCTATATGATGCATGGTGTTAATAAAACTAAGCCTTCTATGAAAATACTTGTAATATAACCTAGAACGTATGATTTAGGAGTGGTAAAAATGAAGAAAACTTTTATCGTCGCGGTTAAAATCAGGCACTGACGACAACAAGATTTTCTTTGTTGACTGAATCTATTCGAAGAAGAAACAAAATGTTTCATCACATTCATATTATTCACAAATCACTAAAAACTCAACTATGAACTTTTTCTCGAATAATCTCATCAATTCACAAGACTGCTGTAACAGTGAAAAGAGGATTTCAGTTTATATGAGGGAAATCGCTATTGGATCTTTTCGAAGCCGCTAGATCTATGATGATATCAAGTTTTTAATAAATTGATAAAATATTATCAAGATCGATTAAACTATTTAAGAAATATTTAGGTTATTCGACATGTTTTAAAATAAGAAAATGTAAAAGGCTAATAGAAGTGTTTAGTTTCAATTCTTTTCGATTAAATTTTACTAGTAAATATTTGCCTACGAACCAAGACTCGTACGTTGTGCATCTTTAAAAAACAGTTTTTGTATTTTTTTATGAATTTTAATTTAAGTCTTTTATTCAAGAAAAAAAAATAGCAGAATAAATATGTAAAAAAAAACAATAATCAAACGAATAATTTTCGTTTGAGTTAGACAATATAAATTTCCATATCAATCTTTATTCACTGATATTGTTTATTTTCTTATTACTCGTGTTGAATACAATAAATCTTTGAGTTCAATATGTTTGATAATTATAGATGAATGTATAGGATTTTTTGATCGATGAAGCGAAGGTTGTTCGCTTAAAGTTATTGCTGAAATGGATAAATCAAGTTTTTTTCAAAGAACTATTTGATATTGATAAAGTTGATAATAATGGTTGCGCATAAGAAGCTTTATTGAACAGTTTTGATGATGATGTCAATGAAATATAATATTGAAATGAATCAATACTTGCAAGTAAGATGATCTATTGATGTGTTTTCATTGTATCTTTCGTCATTTATTTGATGATATTTTAAAGTGACAGAAGGTCAACTCTTTATTTTTTAAGTTTTGAGAAAGAAAAAACGAAATAATTAAGCCAAGAATTCGAATCTCAAAAGATGAAGTGACAAAACATTTTCATTTTTTTTTTAATACTTATTTTATTGTTCCTAGAAGGGCTAACAAATGATAAATTCACAGTTTTCTTTCATGACATATAAGTTTATGATGTATAAATAGGAAAGTATTTTAGAATAAAGTATTCAAGAAGGCATGAAGTATTTCTGAAATGACAAAATAATCCTTTGTGTGCATTCATAAATGAAAGATATTCGAGATATGTATGGTTTGCTCGTTTATAGTCTATTTACGAATTTACTGTTTTTCCTCAGTCTCATGCTTTTATAGTATTCTTTCGAAGGATCTGTTGCTATTAGGAATGTTGTCCATGTTTGTCTATACGAATTTGCTTCTGGTTATTCGTTCAAATGTATAAAACATTTTCATTTCATTTGAACATGAAATGCAACATACATTTAAATGAAAGTTTCTGTTTTCTTATCAAGTATGGATAGTTTTCTAAAACACTGAGTTTATTCAATCGAATTTCCCGACTAGTTGTATTATAAAAATTTGATTTATAAGACAAGTTTGCATCCATAGTCCTCCGATATAGACATCGGATATTAAATATTTCAGGTATCATATGCATATTAGTATTCCTTTAGCAAGTGTTACAACGTGAATGCAGAGAAATATTGTAAATCGTTACTTTATGAAAAGGAAAAGGCTTTGCCAATTTAATCACACATTTTGACTATCATACACGAAATTTTCTCCTCGAGAAAATATCAATATTTTGACCTGAAGTTTCGCCCATAGGTGAGTCTTGCAGACCTTAGAATGATCTGACAATTTCAGTATGAAAAAATATCCCAAAACAATCATATGCCACATAGATAGATGAAACTCAGCGTTTACAACAGGCTATGTTTCAAGAAGACCACATCAATATAGGCTGGAATTTTTGAGCATTGTAACGTCTGCAAGATTGCTTGTGGGAAAAAGTTTCAAATAGAAATTATGTAATTCTATTTCTTCGCAAACATCCTGTCAGAGATAAACAAATCTATTAAAACTGTAATAACTTGTGAAGAACAGCACATGAGAACGAACCACTATATGATTTTACTTCTTTCGTCAAGGCCTACTTATAGGCAACATATGTTCGACTAGCAAGTCACACTTTAGAGCCTTTTCTCGTCAGATTGATGAAAGTAAAGATTAGAATCATTTTAGAGCTTTTCTATTCTCATATTCAAAATGTAAAGTTACATTGTATGCAGCCATTAAGAACATTCGCTAAAGGATTCAATGTAAGAGAATAAAATTTATTTGATGTTGATGGACGAGAAAGTTATAGAAAAGTTCTTTTTTTTCGGTATATGTGTTCGAAATGATATTTTTTGTTTTTGATTTGTTCTAATAAGAAGTGATGCAATAAATGTATGGTATACGTTCCATCGTGTTGTGCATTGCCCTTCCCTCCCCAATTATCTTTTAATACTAGTAGTACTCCTGGAATAAGCAGAACCAAGTCTATATTACATTGGTAAAACAACATTAGGATAACAGATAACCTAAAAGTGGATAAAAAATTAAAAGAAATCGTATATAAATGGCGAACCTTCACAGTTGCGTGTACTGCCATGCAATTTCGTTATAACAAAAGTATCTAGATACATGAAGTTTGTCTACAGTGAGTATCTCAAACAACGGTGGTAAAAAGAGTGAGATATTTTGATTGATTTGGTGCGGTGCTATTTGATATGTCAATGAAAATATTTTTAGTACGAAATAATCATTGTAGAGTGGTATTTTTTATGGTATAACAGCTGATTTTCTATTGAAAAAGTAAACAAAAGAAACATACAATAAGGTACTTATCGTAGACCACGAATATCTTCATTAATTCTTTTTATTAAAAAATAGACTGGTTGTCGTACCACTTTGAAACCGCACTATCATCATAATACGAACATTAGGGTGTGGGTGTGGATCTTCTCTTTATTCGCACATTCACACCCATAAAGTAGCAATTCCACCATTGATTGGTTCGAAATACAAGACAACCGGCCAACTTCATAATTTTGATTACGATTACTCCACAGAATTCATTTATACTAGTGTCGTCGAAGCACACGACAGAAAATTCATCAAAGCAGCGATATGTGTTCGCCTTGAAATATAAAAATTTTCGTCTTCGGGCAGTATGCTATTGTTTGACTGATGACTGTTAAATAAGAGAAGAAAAAGAACAAGCTTGTGTTTCTTCTTTCGGCACTAAATGAAGACTTCGACAGAGAGAAAAAGAAAGAGAAAGAGAGAAAATGAAAAAAAAAAAAACCGTGAATCATGTTAAGCATAAGTAGCAGTTTTTTTTTCACTATGACGATGATCAAAGTACGCAGAGCATATATTAGCTCTTTGTAATCGATCCTAATGAACCAAGAATCGAGATTCTTGTCAGTTGAAGACAGTGCTATCAATAATAGTATTAACAGTGCTAAATCCGGCGTAATCGATTCTCGTCGTCTTCGACCTTGGCAACCATTTGTTAGACGCAATTCAATGTTGATTGGTATTTTCATTGCTTTGATCGGCTTCTTTCATCTTTCCTATGTATTTCGTCAATCGAATTCAGTTCTACTAACACCACATCAATCTTCAGTGCACACATATCAAGATAAAAATTTAACTATAATGGCAACGCCATTGCAAAACAATACCAACAAGACTGATCTCGTTCTTCATGAATCTGAACTACCTGTTTCATGTGTTTTTGGAATTCTTCAGTCAGATGGAGCATTCGGTAATCGAATGTTCCTTTTTGCTAGTGCCTACGGCTTAGCTCGTATTCATTCATGTCATCTTTATGTATGTCCTCGAATCATGTTTGACCTGCGATCTACGTTCACGATTAATCTAAATCAAACTCCAGTCAAACTATTGGAAAATCCGGCAGAGTTCGAAAATCGAACTGATGTTTTTCGACGATATAGTGCATGCACATTATTCGACGATTTATTCAAAATACCCTTGCCTTCAAATTATACACGATATGAACTCGTAGGTTTTTATCAAGCTTTCGGTTATTTCGATCGGTTTCGCACAGAAGTTGTTCAATTATTCGAATTTAACAGTGAAACAATCAGACTAATTACACCATTTGTCGAACAATTGATCAAATGTGAGTTCTACAACATGATGTGTCTATTTCAGTTTTGTTTCATAAAGCAATATTTGAGGAAAATTCAAATTGTTATGCTAAAAAAGCAGAATATTCACAATTAGGATCGATGTTGGTCCCTCTTAACTTCTTTTTCTCAGTTGAATCAATTGAATTATATATGAAATTAAAGAACTTGTCTTCAAATCATTTTCATGATGAATTCGAGGTATTTTGATTCGATTAGGAGTGCTATCAAGATCTACCTTTCACCACATACTAAATAGACAATTAGCCATTGATACTGACTGACAATACCAGTATTCGTTTAAAAGAAAGTAAATGAAGGTAAAAAGCGTGATTCAAAGTCATGATGATAAGTCATTCTTTGGATTACATTTATTTGACGGAATATCGAAATTAATAACGTATTTAAATTCACCACAAAAAGGATATAGTCGATTTATGTATATTTTTATTCAGTCAAAAAATGAACTTATTAGCATCTAACAAGCTTAGCACTCGCTTTATACTATCCAAATGACCTTTTGATTAAATTCATTTTTTCACTCATTTTTGAAGAGGATCAGCAGTAAATATTTGAATGAAAAAAACTTCAGATTAGTTTCAGACATTTGTGATATATTAGTTAAAAAGTCAGAAGTTATTCTTCAAGAACAGTGTAGCTGATACTATTTGAAATACTCTATCAAACTAAATGTGAACAAACTTTGGAAAACATTTTATTAGCATAATAATTACACCCCAATCGTATTGCAAGCAATAGAAGACTCGTATTAAGTTGCGTAAATATAGTCCGAAGAAAGGCTTATCAGAATAATTTTGAATTATATCTTTTATCTCTATTTTTCATTTCATATATGATTCAATGGAATTCTATGATGATGATTTCAATATTATTCATATTGAGGTTTTCTTGTATTCAGAACGTTTTTAGTCAAGAAAAATAATTTTTGCAATCTGATAATAATGTGTTTCAAAATACGAAAGAGAAAAGATTGCAAAATGAATCGTTCGTTAATGAATAATTTGGAGAAGAATTCTTATATGATTCACTACTTTCTCTTTTCTTATAATCTTTGACGTACTAATTAGATCACTGATCGATTTCGAGTATAATAAATGTAACATTATGTTATTATGAATTGAATCTGTTATTGAGAACGACTTTTATTAGGAATACATCATTTGAAATGGGTAAATGAGTAAAACTTCGAAATAGTCTTTGTAACAAAACAAACAATTTTAGAATGTGCTGTTTATCTAGTGGACATAGGTTCACAGAAAAAACACTATAACACACTCGCATTTTGTCACTATGTTGAACAATTTGTACTTTTCTGGTTCTTTTGTGTGTTTCATTAGCTGTATGGAACAATCCTGTCAACTTCTATGCCAACAATAGTAAAGTTACACATGATACACTCAAATCATTTCTGCTTCATCCGCCTTCCTCATTGTCACATGTAACATGGATAGGAGTGCATATTCGTCGTGGTGATTTTTTGACTTTCTTCAAAATTGATACGAGTACTTCTTATCTCATTTGGGCCATCAGCTATTATCGTCAGAGATACATTAATTGTCGGTTTTTAATTGCGTCTGATGATAAAAATTATGCTAAACAACATTTTGGCAATTATCCCGATGTTTTTATCACACCATCGTCCTTTTTTCATGGTCATGATTTGGCTGTATTGGCTTTATGTGAGCATTCAATTCTAACAGCAGGAACCTATAGTTGGTGGGCAGCATGGTTAGCAGGTGGTAATGCCATACACGATCTTAACTATCCAGTACCATTTCAGAAATGCATCAAAGAACATTATTTTCCTCCATGGTTTCTTTTTCCTCACAATAGTTCAAGTAAACAATGGAGTCCACCTCCATCACAGTGATCTAGAGCATTTGCTTTGTTCTAGCAAAGAAAAAGTTGAATATATTTCTAGTTGATGATATGGATTTGAGTATGCGTGCGTTTTTCAATAGCACTAACAGACACACTCTGACTCTCTGAGTTTATCTCTGTGCACTTCATTGAAAAAAACAAAGTCTACAGACACATTGAGAAACCTGTGCGCGTAAATGAAATTGACTGACTTTTTTCATCTGATAGACAACTTTTATTTTTAATAAATGATGTAGAAATAATAGAAAAATACAAAAATAAGTAAATTTTATTTAATTGAAGACTGATTTATCACAAAGAAAATGAATCAAATATTAACTGATCAAAATCATTTTTCTTAGGGATGGGTGGGTGTGGGTATAAAACAAAAGGCGAGAAACCAACACCGACACCCACATCCATACCAAAACCCACACCCATCCACACCCTGTTTAATATGAATTAAAGTATATACTGGTTTTAATGATCGAATATTCTTTTTTAGTAGATGCGGCTGTGAATAGGAAAAAAACTAACACCTACACTCTGCAAATCGATGTTGTCATATTGACGACTGGGTAAAAAAAAATACGCGTTAAAATATGGATGCATGTGAAAAGAAAATCTTGCTTATCAGACAAGGTGTGGCGTAATTTTTTTTCTTTGTTATAGAAAGAAATGTTGCGAGGAAGTAGGCAAGAATGATGAAATACCCAGTATCACTTCCGAATGTCGAATCACCTGCATACGTCAATATCAACAATGTGACGTTGAAGATGATACAAGCCGAAATTTCCAACTTTGTTTGAATGAAACTACCTAATAAAACAAAGCAAACCTTTGTATTTTCATATTAAAACTATTCAATAAAAATGTCTACACGTGTCGATTCGAGTAGCCATTTGGCTACGCAAACGATGCGTCAGTCTACTACTCATCCAGTTTTCGATCGACTATTGAATGCTATGACCAATCAAGAAATGCGCTTAGTACTCATTGGAAGAACAGGCGAAGGTAAACTTTAAAACTTCTCGATTGACAACATTATGGCAAGAGTTTCATATTGCATATCACGATGTGACGGCAATGCTTTCTGAAAAGTTTTCTTGATAATTTGTTTCGCCTTTCTATAAGGAAAGTGTCTGGTGTAGTGCAAATAATCATCTCTCACGATTTGGTAAAACGTTCAATATCGTGGTTACTCTGACCTTTGTAAAATTTTATGTTTGCCCTGATGATATGAAACTATTCTTTTGTCTGACAGCAAGCAGAAAGAGAAAATTTTCTGGTTGTGTACAAAAATATGTCAATAAAAGATGAAGTTTTTGTTTACCTTGGAGAGGGCTGAACAATATCTCCCGAAAGAGGGAAATGGTAGCCATTCAGAGAGAAATACTTAACTCTTCCCTCCACCCCCCGCCCCCACAAACTTCGAAAATATACTTTTTATCACAAACACTGTCTGTCAATGAGAAACGATGGTGAAATGGATAAAAACTGGCGAAAACGATCATTAATCTCCCAACTTTTCTTCTTTTCGTCTAGGGACTGTGATGAAGCATAAATGGAAAAAATGAGAGAGATATGGTTGCATTTTAAGAATAAATGCTTCGACTAAGTCTTTTATCCAGTTTTTCTTGACATGCGTAATTGGGGGGGGGGGGATAAGTATTTGATTATAAACGGGTGAAATTTTCCCAATCCATGGGTGTTGTTGTTCACTACCGGGCTTCGAAGGTATGTCTGGATGAAAGATTGATTAACAAAAGACTATTGAATCAAAAAAATAGAGCATACAATCAACAAAAATCTATGAGCGGTGGCATTAAGTGAACTAAAAGTGAATCACGACTACCACAAAATATTTCATCTCTCTTTACAAAAATCTTCATTTTTTAAGCAAAAGAGCCGAAACTGTCAATTATTTTTATATGTGACTATCGATCTTCGAAAGTTTGAGTTCTATGGGATGGAGGGAATGCAACACATGTTCATTAAGAAACTAATCGAAGCATCGACGTCGTATGTCTATAAAAGGAAGAAAAATCTGTAGTTGAGAACGTTGAAACAACGATACAAATTTTTCTTTGAAGGTCAGACACAATTTTATGTTTATTCTCTGAATTAGGATTGAGTCGCTCAGTTGAAAGATGTTTATCTAATTGTACAGTTAAACCGTTCGACTCACCTATAGAGACGTTTGAGACAAGCTTCAAAGTAAATAGCGTACAGTTCACCGAAAATAAAAGGAGTGATTTAGTGTGTTAACGACGTCCTAGGTCGAGTTTTAGAAGACAATGACCTTCATATACTGACGAACTTCTGATATTGCTATTGCTACTTTTAGGCAAAAGTGCCCTAGCCAACGTTTTGCTTGGAGAAAAACTATTCAAAATAAGTAGCGCTATGGGCTCAATGACACAAGAATGTCAAGCGGGCAAACGTGAATTTGAGGGTCGACAATTGTTAGTTATCGACACACCCGGATTGTTCGATACACGTAGAGATTCATTTTCGGTGGCGTACGAAATAAGCAAAGCAGTGGGCATCAGTGCTCCAGGTCCACATGCATTCATCATTGTTATAAAGGCTGGTGGCAGCCGATACACACGTGAGGCTGAAGAAACAGTGAAGCTTGTTCATGACATTTTTGGTGGTAATGTCGTTCGTTATTGTGTGGTTGTTTTTACCGGCGAAGACAATATGCGTGAAGATGACCCCACGACAACACTCGACCGATGGCTTGCCGAATCGACTGATTCGATTGTCAGCCTTGTCGAAGCTTGTGATAGTCGTTGTATGGCCATCGACACGACTAAAAAATCAAAGGAAATGCACGATGCCAAAGTTCGCGAACTCATGTCGATGGTCGATCGAATGGTAGAACAAAATGGTGGGCGAGTTTACACGAACGAAATGCTAGAAAGAGCCGAACAGGCTTACAGAGAGCGAGAAGAAGAAATGCTCAGAGCTCAACACGAGGAAGAAAAGCGACGTCAGCAAGAAATTGATCAGGTAGGATTATGAGCCTTTTTTTAATGAAGGTTATATTGTGTAATCTATTATTAAAAACAGATTCAGCAGCGTGCCACCGAAGCTCAGCTTGAAAAGGAACGTCTGAGTCAGCAGCTCGAAGCAACAAAAAATCAATCACAGCAAGTAAAATAATCTCCTCAAAGACAAATATTCAGTTCTAGTTCACTGAAGTCTTTGTTCGAGATAAACGCATTCTGAAAATCAAAATATTGAGTTAAAAGAACGCAAAAATAGCTTTGGGACAGAAGAGTTACTAGATTGAAGTCTCAGTTGTATGTGATCGGATTTCTATGAAACGTGAATAGAACTCGGTTAAGTTCTTTCCTAAAAACTTTTCTCGTCATTTCCATCTTTTTTAAAACAAAGCGTAAGTTGAAGCAAACTTTTGCGAGGAGAACAAGATGCAGTAAAACACATCCATTTCATCAGAATTTACATCGAAAAATAACCGGAAAACGTTTAACAACAAACACAGGAACCCCTTATCGTATGGAACTCACTTTTTATCCAAATTTTGAAAGCTTTATTAACAAAATGTCGACCAAAACACATCACGCCCGCAGTTAAGTATGCAAGCGAGTAAGGGAATGTGGCCTACTCATAAAACACAACTCTTGATAGTTTTCTATATGTCAATAGTTGCAAAACGACAGTGAGTTATTTATCTTTTTTCATGCCATTTATACAATAGGCCCAGGATGCTCTTCTTGCCACCCGTCTTCAGGCAGAAGAACGTGAAAAACATTTTCGCGAACAACATGACGCATTGGTGGCCACCCATCGAGAACAAGAACGACACAATCGGCAAGCAGTGTCTGAAGCTCGCGATCGCAATCGTGAAACAGTCAAGGAACAAACAGGTGGAATTTGGGAGTCACTATGCAAACACACTTTGCCAGCTGTCGTTGAGAGTTTCAGTAGAATGTATGTAGGTTCAGGAGAAGTTTCGCCTAATGGACAGGCAGAGGGTTCATCCACATCCAACAATCATCAACCGGGCGGATTTTTTAGACAAGCAATAGGAAGACAAGAAGAAACAAATCCAACAAATTCATCGGTTCAACGTCATGCTGACAATACTGGCTTGCGTGGAGCAGGCGCATCGTCGTCATTCTATCGTCATCAGCAAATGGTTAATTTTCCTTCAGGTGGACCAGCAGATCATTCATTTCACCAACCAGTAGGATTTTCCATGACACGTGGGAATGGATTTGGGGCACGTTCAGGTGCAGGTCACACAGGTGGTTTTGGCAGAGGTGGATTTGGTGGAAATGGAAGACCAGCTCATCATCATCATCATTGAACGTCTCATGTATGCCATAGAGATGAATGTTTTTGTCGTGATGTACATCTGCATACTCTTTCATTCACTAAAAATAACTGTTGATACGCCTGATTGCATTGATGTTTCATTGCATATAACTTATGCAGACTAATCGTGTTCTAGTCAATAGCTGGGATATTTTCCTACAATTTTGTTTGATCAGAAGAAAATGCTGACTTGGTATTCGAAAAATCGGTTCAAAATGCCGAGAGCCACAAAAGTGTGATTTTCAGTGGTTTTTCGACCCTTCATCATAGTCAAATTGCAGAACAGAATGGCTCACGCGTTCACTCTATTTTGAGATTATCTGAACCTTTTTTCTACCCGTAGTTGTCATAGTGACTAGAGTACCTAAGTCGAACAGAACCGAATCCGAAAATACCGGTTCGATCCAACCTCTGAAAGTGACACCAGTCTGACTGCAACGAACTGTCTGGATGAGTTTCTCCGACAATTTTATACTGGAAAACGAAAATGGTCATTGTAGCTATTGATATAGCTGTCGGGATAATTAGTAATGGGAATCTTGTCAGTTTTCTAATATGGTTTCATAGGTTATTCTATGGGCAAGTCTCTAGATAGGTTGCTTCACAACTGTGTCTGCAAATGCCACAGAAATTCTTCGAGTTTTGTTGTGAAACACAATTGTAAATGAGTGTTGAAGTATATAGGTAGAAAAAGTCCCCCCTCCTCCCACCCTTCGTAGCCTGCCTAATAGACCGTGACAGACATGTCGAAAAAGCCTCTACATCGTCCCATACCATAACAAGCATTGCGGCATGCTCGTTTTTTACCCAATCACAGACTGTAACAGATATTTCGACATGTTTGACTTTTCACCTCATCACGGCATGGATAGAATCGGTACCGGTCCATACCGGTAAAACCAGTCTATCGATCTAATGGTAAATACCGGTCTACCAGTAATATTTTTAGAATATCAATCGAATCTTTATTTTCCTACTTTTTGATCATCGGTTTTCATTGAATCGCTTTGACTTGAGCAAATTTTATCAAATTGAGCATGTTCATGGTAATAGCAGCTCTTATATAATTCATCGCCTTCTTTCAAAGATATTTTCTTCGTTCCGATTAAACGATTGTATTGTGTTTGTATATTTCTTGCTTACTGAGATGAAATGGAATGATAACCTAAAGGATGAGATGGTCCTCTTCGAATTTTAGTATAACTTACATAATGAATAGAATGAGAGCACCATTTTTTGAACCGGGCATTTTTAAACGATAAATAATTGAATTTAGTAACATACCTAAATATGAGAAATATTATCAATAGTGAAAGAAACAGTTTTCGTCATTTATTATACAAAGGGAATCAAATAACCATCAAACAACTTTTTAACCCTTGTCTAGCACAAAATGAATGATATGACTGATCAAGGTGCCTCCAGCAATCTGTAATATTTCATCAGTTGACTTTGACAGGATTACCTAATTGTTTACTAACGAAAAATTTGGTAAAAACATTTAAAAAAATTATCTTTCTTTATGTTTCTTCTTATTTTCATGCACTTCAATGCTCCGAAAAGCCATAAACAACATCTTGCAGAGTGACCTTCGTTTTGTCTTTCCTACTTTTTAGTTATTCGAGAAATTTGGGAATTGTAATTTTTTCTAGTCGAAATCGAAATATAAACTATTTTTCATTTCCGAAACTTAATACTGGCTATGATTCGTGAACTCTTATTCACTCCATGAGAATTCCTTTATTGGGAATAGTATGTGAATTAATAGAAGTCGAGAATCTGAACAAACTTAGTCTATTGAGAAATTTCAGCAATCAAAACGATACGGAAATAAAAAACGCGAAGACAAAATGATGGGAAAGACATTAGGAAAAGTTAACTTCTGGGAATCATGAATGACAATGGATCAAAATGATCAAAAAATGGAGTCCTGTGAATCTTGAAATTTTTACGTTGATAGAAGATACTTTATGTAAATACAATAGAAACATCATGGAAACACTCCAATATATATTGTAGCCAAATATCTTGATGAACTTCTTTGGCCATTATTTGAAAATTTTGCATGATTAACTATACTTCTCAATGGAAGTAATATTCTACAAAAATTGCAATATCATCGCAATCAACAAAGACGTTTTTTTGTGTCGAATTCAAATTTTACAAGGTTTGAAATTCATGATGTATATCGAAAGAGATATCACACTCAACTCTTTTCAGATCTTACGTCTATTTCTACAAAATCTTCCTATATATAATTGACATAAAAAATCATCCAATGCATGATAATTGGATTCGCTCATCTTATTTTAAAAAAATAATACATTCATATATAATGGAAAGCTTCATTGATTTGCCAGAGATTTTCATTAAATTTACCACTAGCAGCATTATTATGTCATACTTATTTGCACCAATGGCAATTTACATTAGTTACATGAAATTTTTTAAAAGATACGTTGATTATTCGATATAAAAATACAGATTTTCTAACATGGAATGACTCAATCAATATTTCACAAACATTCCTCGGCAAATTTCAACAATGGTTATATTCAGATCTGCAAATGACAACATTTATTGGTAGTTGTGTTCATTTTCTTAATGCTTTGGTTGAAAATATAAATAGTCAATTATACACTAGAGTTATCATGATTCGACATGCCAACCATTCCTATTACCTTATATACATGATCATCCACAATTAACGCATCGAAATTAATTTTGATTTTCTCTTATACGTGCTTGTCAATATTATAATCCGTTTGAAGGCTTTAACACATATGTTAAACTTCAATCTTGAATTGAAATGCAATTGTAAGTTTCAATCTTTAATCTTCAACCTTCAAATTTCAAATTTCAAAAACTTTCAGAGCTCATCAAATAAAAAGTAATTCGACCCACACACATCAGCGCACCAACTGAGAGTGCCGAGAAAATATTTCCGGGGGTCATGTAATCTGAAACTTGAAATTCCAATTGAATTCAAGTTTCAAGTTTGACACTATTGAGATCTAAAGTGATGGAGGGTGTAAGGCTAGATAATGCTTTAATTATGTATATACAGTTAAATGTTGAGTCGTATCGTCTATTGTTTATGATTAATTTTTGCAAAAAATTGCTTTTTATAGTAGGTTACATATAATTATTGGTTATCATTAACTCACACTTATAGAGAAACATCTTAACACGACCTAGTTTTAAAACTGGTACTTTAGTAAAAGAGTTGCAAACTTAACATGGCAAGAAAAACCAAGTACAAGTAAAGAAAAACACATATGCTTATCAACAACTAACTCTTCGAAAGCTACTTATGCAATTAATTGTGAACAGATAATACACACGCAAGGCGTCGGTGAGATAATTCTCTGCTACTTTATCAACAAACGTCAGTATTTTCTTGATCATTACAGAGAAGCAATGAACTAGAGCAAACATCGAACTGCTTTTATTTGTATAGTTATATGACTAAATAATGGATTTATCTTTTTTGTTTTTCTATTATGCATTTCAAGCATGCAATAAATTAGCGAAGGTATCGTCTAACAAAAACAGAAACTAATTTGATTGTTAATCGGATTTCGTTTCAAAACGATTTGATTTTAAACTGAAAAATGAAAAGTGTAGTTATAATGAAAGCGTATTTTTATTTCCGAAGGACATCTTCTTTTCATTAAAATATGTTTCATTCAAGTTCAAGATTTATTAATTTAAAATAAAAATAAAAATTATTATTCTAGAATCAACTCGTACCACAAACAAAGATTACGATCTTATCATTTCATACAAGACCTTATAAGATACAGATCTCCAGCTAATGTAAAGATCTTAGAGTATGATTATTGTAAGATTTCGCAAGATTATACAATACGAATCTTACGCTTTTCGATACTTCGTAAGGTCTTGTACGATCGTGTACGATCTTTGTACAATTCCTTCACCTGGAGAGCTAGTCAACGATGTAGAGTGACATCTGTATTACAGCATTATAAAAACATAAGTTCTTTACATTATTACATAATATTACTGAAAACTTCTTTTTAATTTTGTTAAAGCATTTGGTAAAAATAATTTAGACATGCGATTAGTTGTTGCCCGTATCTGAAATAAATAATTATTGGTTAATATTGAAAATTTCTTGAAGCTTCTATTAGTTGCATCAGCTTCTTTGCTGCTTGGTATAATCTTATATTTTCTTTTCATATACAAGAGATAATGAAATAGAATTCAGTTTGCAGACTTTAATTGTATTTGAACGAAGTAAATTCAATGGCGTGATGATTTAACATTTATGCACATCTTCTCTTTACATAAGTTTTTTTTAATTTAAATTTGATTATAAATAGGTCTTTAGTACTTTGACACAAAATCAAAGATGCTTTGCAGTCAAGATATGAGACAAATTGAAACAAAAAGAATNGCAGTTTTAATATCAGTTTAAACAATAATAAATAGTTCCTATTTAATGATCTAAACAATAAGTATCTCGACAGTATATCGATGAGTTAAGAACATTAACAGAAACGGTTCACTCTCGATTTTATAATAACCATGTCTATAAATATGTAATATGTTCAAAAAGATTAATATCCACATGATATTTGTAAAATATGGACTCCAGATACTTTTGTAACATTACTTTTATTGAATCATCGACATCACGTACTATTGACGAAGACATGTGTCGATGTGATCGAACAATTACCCATGGTGTACGACTGCGATCTACAGAACTTAGATCATGCTTGATTCAAGCATATTGTGATGATGAAGGAAGAAAGTCATGTTTCATGGAATAGCACGCAACATGAACAGAACCCACATCGAAGCTGTACCAGAAGAGATCATTATCATTGGATGGTGGATGAAAACGATGTACAATTGGAACAGCACATTCATCATCTGAATCACAACAATAATTGTCCCTAATTATAGGGTGTGTGGGTGTGGGTGTGGATGGGTGTGTGAATGTGGGTGTACTTGTCAATGTGCGTCCGGTTATCATCCTCATCCACACCCACACTCACACCCCCTTGGATAGTTCACATTTGACATGAATCATTTTCAACTGTTACATGTCCTTCCTTAAAAGAATCAGTGTTAAGAAAATTTCAAAAATCAACGGTTGGTCCTATTATAAACACATTGATGATCATTTTTATTAATAAATCGCACTACAACTTACTCGATGATGTGAACAAACGAAATAATCTCGATTTGAATGTAAAGTTACAGTCTTTTTTCGAGCATGAAGTCTGACATCAAGATAGTCGACGTCATGCAAGCTCGTTTCATCAACAATCGTAGGAAACACCTTCGTTATTATAGACTAGGACTCACTCAATGTATATACAATGAAATACATCTATTACCGTTTGATGAAAAACAATTCTAATTTTTGTCAACATACCAACGTTGTATTGCTAAGAGTGAAATCAATCAAACGAGTATCTTTTCTGCAAGTTACCTAATGATTTCATCGGTGAATACTTTAAATTAACCTTACGATGATGTGTAATTGATCAACTACTATTGATAGTTGTAATTGCATGTACGCACCAATGATCAATGAACACAAAATACTATAAAGAAACGCTGTTTAATATTGCATATCGGTGTTTGACTATTTTATATAATGTTCAAGTGTGTAAGATTTGCTATTGGAATTCAGGTATTTCTACAGACTATTTTGCTAACAGCTGAATTGACCATGAATATGATTAAGGATGGAATACAATTGAAGAATGGTTCCTATATTGATATGAATTGATATAAAGAGAAAAATAAAATTATAATTATCAATCTTTAGTCAGTTAATTGGTAATCTATTCAATGAAATATATTCGAACGTAAGTAGGAGAAAATATCTTGAATAGGTTGAAAAAAGAAGTAACAAACATGATAGTCACTAGGGTTTTTTATTATTGCTGAGAAATTAATTTCTAGATTTGGTAATTGTTCTAGAGTTCATTATATTTTTCATACTTTGTAACAGTCCACTGAATCTAATCTTATGAGCTCACATAAACGTCGTATTGATAATTATCGCACTGTTGTTAAAGTGCAAATAAGAACAGTAAATGTTATTCTTGTAGAGTATAATGAAGCGCTAGATTCTTACAAAAATTATGACAAATAGCATGGATTTGTTCAGGGTGATAGAAACATGATATGGTTTTCATAATGAATCTTATTGTCTAATTTTCAATGAGGAAAGAGGGAGCATAAATAATATGTTTGTATAATTTTTCAACCAAGTATAGCAGCAATTTTTCCCCGTTTCATGGTTTTCAAAATGTGATGCTAAAAACTAATGAACTAAAGATTTGTCTTCCACTTTTATCACTAGTTGATTTTGTTCTAAATCAAGTCAATTATCTTGAATTGAGATTAACGATGCATGTAAACAACCAGATACATCAACTGTTTATCATATTATTGCATATCAGAATGAGACCTCTCGGCTAATCTTCTTCCCAAATATTTGTTATATTGTCATGTCTACGTAAAAATAGTTAAAAGTAGATTCAAGGATTTTTAGTTAATATTCGCTTCTAAACTTGTGCTCTGCTAACTATCAATAACAGAACCGAAATATAATGAAATGTCATATAGTTAATCATTGTCGATTTTTGAATGGTTCCAATCATTTAACATTATGCAGAAATGCATATCAATCTCTGTAGTCTATCTCAAACGAATTTCATTGAACAAGTGTAAACTTTTTTAAATTTTTTATCATCACTCTTCTTTCGGTCTTTCCATTCATGTTTAATGTAACAATGCAGTCTTTGTCAATGAAATATATACTTGGATAGAATTCAAAATAAAACAAAGGAAAGAAAAGGAGAAAAACGTACTGAAAGAGAACATAAGACACTATTATGCTACAAATGTCTGAAATAAATCATTAAAAAAACTCAACTGTGTATTATGCAAAAAAAAACAAAAATGATAGCAGGTGCCTTCAACTACTCGGCTATCGTGAATAAACTATTAGAGAAACGCAAAAAACAAAAGAAACTATATTGCAGCTGATAACGTTGTAAAACGCATGGAGTTACTTATTTATATGATAGGAACTCATTCGAGAAGAGAGAATTTTCAAAATGCGAATGCAATGTTTTGATGAGGCGATTATTTATACAATCAACATAAAACATCCGATATATTACCTCAACAACAACTCGAAACATTGATGAGTCAAGTGTTCTTTAGCACGAGTCGAGTGTATTATCGGCAAAAGAACTGGACAATGTCACCTTTGAAAATGTTAACAAAATCACTCGATTTTGCCTTGAAACAAGAAGAAGAAGAAGACCTTATCTTAGCAGAAATATATAATTGTATGAGATTAAGTTATGCACATCAAATTAATGTTTTGCATGGCTAGACATTATTTTGAATTGGCTATCAACACTGCTAAGAAAAAATGATCTCATGATCACTCTGATCTTCAACGATATTCGTATCAGTTGAAAACTCTTATTTGATATATGTGACGCAGAAATTCATTAAAACACCAATTCAGACTCTTTTAGTGAATAGAAAACATGTGGTCTCTTAAGAAGATTTCCAAATTCGGAAAATTTAAATAAAAAAAAGACGAAACTAAAACTGATAACTTTTTCCATCTAGGATATGGATGTTTGATTGTCTGAGGTGTGGATGAAGAGAAGAGTCATACCCGCATCAATTACCACCCTCACTCTTAATAATCAACATTCATAAATTTTAATCCATTTTATCTACTATTATCTGACTTGCTTATAAAAAACGAGATTTTGAATAGAAATGCTTGTTTTTTTTAAAATTCACTATCATATATTATTTGTCGATAATCACTTTTTTATCGGCATCAGCTATACTGACTTCATTAGAAATAGAAACATTTCGTTCGAATGTCGAAGGTAGATTATTATTATCATTATTATCATTTTTCTCTTCATTTAGATTTGATGAAATTGTCGATAATGAAATATTAAGATCACTTTAGTCTTGTTGTTCAAGATCAAGAGAAACACTTTGATTTTTAGTTTATGAAGTTCTTCGCAAAGTGTTTTGTTTTATACATGTCTTTTCTATGTTATTGATTAGATCGAATATTTTCGTTTGTTAATTTGGAATAGTGTATCAAATAAACTTGCTTGATCCAATAGTATGAGACGAAAAAGTATAACGAACATCTTTAAGATTTAGTCGATGTGATTGAAGAATATCTGATGTTTTGAGAATTAATTTTTGAAATAGAAGGATTGATATGGGTAAAGCATTAGATCCAGAAAACCTAAAAAATTTCAAGATGTTGTAATCAGTTGATTACAGAAACTTTCTTTTGGTGCATTTGTATACTTTTTCATATTTCTGATTATTATATTTCAGTTTTATTGAGTTCGAACTCAAAACTTATAAAAGAAATATTTGACTGCATATAAAAGCACTTGAACAAAATATTTTGACAAAATACAAAAAATCAAGTCGATACATTCGAAATTTTTTAATTCATAAAAAGCCGTTTTTACTCAAAGTATAAATCTAAATATTCATTTAATTCGTTTGTTAAATCGTTTTTTCTAGAAAAATTATATTGTGAATAATGCATTTTATTAAAAAGTCGCTTGTTTTTTTGTTGGTAAAAAAAACACGCTTCGATATACGGCAAATTAACTCGTCAGATGCATAGAAGTAAACACATTTGAACGACGTTTCAAATAGACTTTATTGCAGAGTAAAAACATGTTGAAATAAGCAACTATGCATTGGGGTGTGGGTGTTAAAATCCTCTTCACCCACACCCAAATTTTGACTTACTTTTATGAAGAAAATAATTCTTTTTCCAATGCTGAAAACTGCAGATCTTTATTTTGTTTCAATCAAAAGTTATTAAGAAAATAGTCCCCTGCCTTATATTTTGGAGTTTATATTAATAGTAATATCAGTACAACGTAAATGATCAAGGTATCGAATAGACTTTGTATTGATAAGTTTATTCAATAGACATTCTTGTCATTAAACCATCTGATGACGCCTGACAGAATTGTAATCCTCACTCTTATCCCTCAAGATAATTGCACTGATCAACAGCAAGAGTTAATCGAACATGCTAAACTTTGTGACATTTTTTTCTGTAACAACAGTATCGGACACTTCTATTCTTTCCACATATTTTTCAGTAAGGGTGCTTCTATTACGGGCTAACTTTAGTAGAATCTCAACTATAATAAAAAGTTTCAATCAGTGCTTCGTTGATATAGCAAGAATATGAATATTAAGAATGAATAATTAGGGATACATCATGATACTAGAAAAGAACAAAAATTAAACGATATACTATGATTTGTCAAGTTCTAATTTTGTCACCCAATTTTATCGACCGATATTTGCTTATTTTTTCGAGGTATTGATACCACGCGTGAGGAAAAAGTACAATGTACCATTTTCTTTTCCACGATCCAACTTGTTATCCATGGCTCCTGCCACCATATTATCGTTAACATAGAGGAAATGATCAATAACAGGGATGGTATCGTATATCATTGCGGTTGATACCTTACCGCGAAATTTAACCTCACGCAGCTAGTGAAAGAATTTGAACAATGACAGAAAATCATTTTGGGATAATGGAAAGAAAGCTCACTTGAGCGTGGCCATATTGTTCGAGCCAAACACGCTTACCATCCTTGTCATATACCATTACTGGATCAACATCATTTTCCGACTTAAACGTTTTGCCTGCCCAATTAATTTTGTTCAATATTTCATTACCGGAGTGACCAGTATCGAAGAAACCACCTTCCCATTCACCACCATCTTTGCACAAAAACGAGGGCTCGATTGGTTTCAGCTGGTCGTATAGCTGTGCGATTGTGTCTTCATCGATTTTTCCGCCTTGCTCAGCGAGTTTTGCGAAGACTACTTCTGGGTTGCTATAAGTACAGTCACTCGCAGTGCAAAATTTATTTAACGTAGGTTTTTCTACGCACCCTGCCATGTCAGTATGCACTAGGCCTTCAGTTGAAAATCGTAAATGAACAGTTGGAAGAACTTTTTGAAAATTATGGTGAATGCTCTGAAAGGAGAAGAAGAACGGTGGCGTATGCGTTTCATCGCTTCCATTTCCGATTTTCTATGTACAGGGTTCCCAAAACGTTTTTGCCCCGGGGATAGAACTCAAACGACAAATGATATCAACATTGAATTTCATACCAAAAGAAAGTTCATCGAAAATAGGATTTATCTATGCTAATCAATAAGGACTATAAATACTATTTGTTGTTAAATTTTTAAAATTTCTGGAAACTTATGAATCACAGGCTTGGCAAAATGTTCTGTCACAGGAGAAAGACTAAACTAGCTGGGATTTAAAATTAATAAGCGTAGCAAAGTTATGTTTATTTTTTATAATTCACTAAGCCATACAGAGTAAGCATAACTTCGGCATGTTCAGTGTTGTTATAACACAACTAATTAGTTTGATCTCTTTCCTGTGACAACATTTTGTCATGCCTGTGATTCCTGAGTTTCTAGAAATTTTCAAAATTTGACAACAAATAATCTTTATCGCCCTTATTCATCTCGTATAGATAAATGCATCTAACTGCTTATAACTTAGGAGTTCCATAAGCGACAAAACATTTTCATTTATAAAAGATCACGTTCATCCCTAAACACGTAATTTAAATGAAGTAACAAATGAACTAACACAACCTCATGCATTGAAAGATGATCTTCCGATTGCCACATCATTTTTAAAAACATTCTTAGATTCTTATCAGCATTATCTCAAACTTGGTTTACGCTACTCTCGAATTTAAAAAACTACTTGTAGTGCTCCAAATCAGCCAGTAAGTAATATTTGCTATCATATCATTCATTGAACTTGTTATATAGAATGTTCATGTGAGATTAGAATTAATATAGTATTGGCATGAATAGCTTTAATATTGAGGTATCGGGTTTGGTATTAGTCATCTGGTATCAGTGAGAATATTTATTTTAAAAAAATAAATTTCTCACACTTTCTTGTACATCTTCTAATGTTTATTTCGCGAAGCTGATCTTCTGATATATTGTTATAATTGATTTAGCATATATCGTTTCCTAAATCTAAACAAATAGTAAAAAAGAAATATATACGTAAATATAATGATCAAAATTTGCTATATATGTATGTCATATATCACGAAATAGAAACTCGATGACGTTATTGAGAAAGGTCATTTTGAGAATATTGAAATAGATGCTTGTACTCTTCGTGTTTTGTTTACGAAGAACTTAATCAGACATTTCGGTAATCATCGGATTACCTTCTTCAGTATAGATTTTACAAAGGAGTTTTCTTTTTCTCTTTTTTCTTTCTTTTCTTTCTAATACTGGTATGAGAACAAGATAGTCAACTGGACAGAATGACCACTATTTGTCATCGTCATTTTCTGTATCAGTATTAGAAAGAGAAGAAAGGAAAAAAGAAGAAAACTCCTTTTCTGATCGTAGGGTCATCGTGTTCAAAGTTTGCGATACATATAAAAGAAGAGTTATATACAGCTATATTTGTTGTTGTAAAATCTACAATGAAGAAGGTAATCCGATGATTTGATTACCGAAACGACTGAATAAGATTATTTGTAAACAAAACAGGAAGAATACAAACATCTATCTCAATATTCTCGGCATAGAGACTCGTACATTTTTCAAGACTCATACCAATAGTTTTGTTCATATATTTTCTATCTTATACTCGATTTTTTTTCGCTTATGAATCATGCTTTATACTTTCAAACAAATTGAATAAGTTTTCTGTATTACAAATGGTTTAGATGAAATGCAGCTTGGGTTTTTTATAGGCCACGTAAGTAATTCGGGTACAGAATTCATGGAATTAAGTCACTGTGTGATTAAACAGCATTGTTCAGAATTCCACTTATCAGTTCCGCCTGCGCTATTGGTTTCGATAATGTTCAACATTACGGAACAGGATGACTGCTCCGAAATTGAAAGGCTTAACATGAAACTCCTGAGAATATCGAATAACGTCCTCTCGACTCCCTGCCCGAGATCCCGGAAAATAATGGAACTCGAGCGATGTCGACTAGAGCTCTGACATTGAGTGATGATTGAGATCTTGGTATTGGGAGGAATTTATGTTGGAGGCGAAACTGATTCCAGAAGGTTCAACAGCGTCAAAAATGATGACTGCTCTAGAATTTAAAGAAGCTTCTTTTTCAATTCGGTTCGATTTCAGACTTTTTAAAACAAGTTCAGTTTTGGTTCATCTCAGTACACCTCAAACTTCTCTCGATTTCAGTTCGGTTTGAATTTTGAAAAACTTGAATCGATGTAATCTCAATTCTGAAGTCGTAAGATTCTCCTACTTCTTCATCGACCACTGTTCTAAGGGGCCTGAATGATGTGTTCTTTTTCCAAATTATCTCTGTTTGTATAATTTATATTTTACTAATACAGACATTAAACTGAAAATGCAGTAAGTTTAAAAAATTCAGTCCGATGAAGTCTTTGTTTGTCTCAATGAGATTCTGGATCTTATACGCATTTAACTTGTTAATGTATGATAATTTTTTCTATTATTATATGCTTCATGTTTGTTTAATTCAGAAGATAGTATTCCAGAGATCTATTTCATTAGTTATTGAGCTTAACATCAGCTGAATAAATTTACAACGATGTAAAGTGTTAAAAAATGAAATGCTTAATTTCTCTGAATAATTTTCTTTTTGTGTTTGTTCATAAAAGATGACATGTATGTCTTTAAAATGAAAAATTAACTAATTATGAATATATATTTTAATCATAATATTATCAATTAAGTAATAATTATTTGATACTTAGTTAATCTGCAGTAACTTCGACACTATTATGTGAGGAACTTATAACTTCATCAATTTTGTCTGACGGAATTACAACTTTGTCAATCCGTCGGCATGAGATTTAACATAAAGCAGTAGTCATCAACTTTACGCGCGAATGAGTGTCTTTCATTGCAGTCTTCACTATTTATTATGCTTGTTATTTATTCGTCGTGTTTGTAAACATACGTGAGGAACGTTGTTTCAAGCAAGAGGAAAGACGAAACTGCGTCCACGTGGGAATACTAATAGTGAGAGCACACTTGCGTCTACGAAGGTCGATAGAAGAAACACCTTATAACATATATATTTCATATTTCTTCTCATCATATACGATTCTCATTTTTTATCCCAGTAGTGTACAGTTTTAATAAAACATTACTTTACTTGCTACCATTCGACTTAAAATTTCAATTCATGTCAATTACAAAGATTCTTACGTGTACAAGTCGAATCTGCATACACCATAAGAAGCACAACAGAAAATATGTGATAAAAAGATAAGAATGCAGAATGAGAAGAAAAAAAAAACAAGCATTTTCTCTTTCTTATCTCAAGCGACAACAACATGACTAATGTTGACGAATACACGTATGAAGTAATCAATAATTAAAATGATGTACGCCTGTATGCTCGACTCATAGCCGAAGAATTCACTTCGAGGAATCTCTTAACTATATTCGATAAAATATCACCCGAATAATTTTTGAACGATTATCATAGCCATGGATGGTAGAGACACTCGATCAACGACTGTAGTTTCTTTCACAACACCGTTCTTCTGGCAAAATCGTCGTACCAATCATTGGGTGTGGTTGTGTATGAGGCTATGAGTCTTCTCTTCTAGCACACTTATACCTACAACATTTTTCAGAAGTTTTTCAAAAGGTTTCTGGTAAACTTCAGTTTGTTAAGGTAACGTAGTTCTTATTTTTCAAGTTTGAGATGTCTAATCTATAGCAGAAACATTTCCATATGATTTTGAACGATGAGAAAAAATTTCTAACTTTGTATCTGAAAAGTTGATCTGAAATGCCGAAAGCTCCGAAATGGCATTTTCAACGTTTTTCTTGATTCTTGGACCTTTTTTAAAGTGAAATCTGTAAACGTAGTGTATATTTGGAATCAACTTGTAAAGCGACATCGAATAATGTGTCTTTGAGCTTCATTTGATGACTTTCATTGCTTTTTTTAGCATAAACATAACATGGTACAAGGGTCGAGAGGATAGGACGTGGGTGTGGGTATGCTAAAAGACAAGATTCATACTCCCATACACACCCACATCCCGACTCTTCGGAAATCGGATGAACTTCCAGAAATTAAATACCCTTCTTAAAAATAGTGAGAGTCTTTAGGAAACTAAATGAGTTTGCACCCAAAATTATTTGGTTCCGGTGATATCAATGATTCTCATAAAAGTCAAGGATGAGGGGGAAAACACACATGCAGAATATCTCTCTCATTGAGGATGAAGGCAAAATACACACAAGGCATTTCTCTCGCTGTCGGTATGTGGGGAAATTGAATCCTTTAATATTGTCTTTCTCGTAGAGAAGAGTCCAGCGAAAATAAATTATCTGCTTGTGAGTCCACTCATAACTAATTGGTCGAAGAACAACGCGAAAGAAAAGTGGTGAACGAAGGCACAAGCAAAAAGGCGACTATTTTTGCATAAAACGTGACCAAAAGAAGGATGTGGGTGTAGAGGGGATTAATGTGAGCTGGAAGGTAGACACCCAAACCCACCCAAAATTCGTTGATAAATCGCTATTATTGGTTTGCAGATTGCATGTTTATAGTTTTAGATTCATCTTGATCTTTCTTTATAATACCATACGCTTTTCACTGATATTGCATTTCAACGAACAACGAGTCAAAACAAATGTTTATTACACTATTGCTTGTACTATTAGCTATTTTGATCACATTGGCGTTGTTGTTTGTATTGTCTATAGTTTATTTGCAATATGTTTCCAAAAGTCGCTTACGATTTTGTTATTTATCTAAAATATCAGCACTGACTTCAATTAAATTTTCTCTACTTGAGCAATATCGTCAAACGTATGATCCAGCTAATCCACAATGTCGATGTTATCCACATCATGGTACAAGTATTGAACCTCGAAACGATTGTTTTCACAGATCAGAAACATTATTTATTAGTTTTGCTGGTGGTGCTCTGCTTGTCGGAGGATTTACATTCACAGAATGGAAATCAACATTTACAAAATTTGATTTACAAGCGGACACATTATTTTTAACTGATCCTGCCCAATCATTTTATTTGCAAGATTCAACCTGCTCATGGCAAGGATTGAAATGTTGTCGATCTTTAATACAAAACTATTCTAAACTATATAAGCGTGTTATATTAATTGGAGCTTCGATGGGAGCAAGTATGGTTTGTATGTGTAGCGATCTCGCTACACTTTCAATTGCATTCAATCCAATATTAGATCCGTCATTAGCACCTAGTGTGTTTTATTATAGAACACTACAGAGATATCCGAAAACAATTATTTTGAAGCAAGTACAGACAAATATTTTTAAAATTATGAGTGAAAATCAACAATCTATTTTACATGTTCATTGGAGTGAAAAATCACCAGGTGATATTGTTCAATCAAAATTAATTTCAAATCAAAATGTAATATATTTCACTGATGTAGATAAATGTAACAAGCGTAAAGGAGTTTATTTTTGGCTTCATAATTGCAATACGCATGCTTTACCACATGATTTGAAACGTCGAGGAATTTTAACTCAAATTTTACAACATCATTTGAATGCTTTAGCATAATATTAATTCATGTTAATATAAACAAAATTAGAGAGGACCAGGCATAATTGATAAATAAAAATATCTATTCACTCTTGAATAGTTAAAATATTCTTCGTTCGAATCTTCTCTTACGTTAAAGTCATTTTTTAAAGAAATATACAGCTATGAACAAAAGTACATACTGTCTTCCCTGAAGTAACCCTTGTTGCAAAAATTTTGAGACAAAGCGTCTAGTCATTTTTAGGTAGCCTAAACGTAATTAGTGGAAATCAACAGTGGTTAGCTAAAATCAGAATTTTGTGATCTTTTCGAATATGTAATCATAATATATCTGTGACTTAGGATTGATTATGGATGAACCAAATGTTTCAAAGAGTTGAATATGATGTTTGTACAAAAAGCGTTTGCTTAATAATGGTACTTAGTACAAAGTACAGTTTTAGCTTAAGCTTTGATTCCACAGTACTACTTTCGGAAATAAATCGTTTACGTAATCTAATTACATAAGTACTACGTAAAACCTAGAAAATGGCATCCTGATTATAGACTGTTTCCACTTGATACCATCCCATTTTCCTGATTTTTAGGCTCCTCACTAGAGCTCATCGGGTTCAAAGCTTTCTGGATCTTGTCCCAACCGGGTTCGTGTAGGACCGAAAGGGCTTTACAGCTCGCTCTTCCCCTATCCCGAATTACTTCATCAGAATAATTTTTAAATGCTTTATGAAGTATGCACTACAAACGCTGTGCCATCTTATTTGAAATCTGTATGAAAAGTGCAAGTTAATCTGTATTTGCTTTTTCATAACCAATGAGAGAAAAGATATAGAGTGAATAGAAGATTCACTCGCACCTATATCCTATATGAGTGATCTATTCTTGGTGGATATCATTTGTTGATTTTCTATTCAGCTTTAGACTGGTGGGTTTTTTTCTAAAAATTAATAATCTTCAGCTGATGACTTTTACAAACGGCGAAAAATTTTAACTCCTCATAGAAACTCCTTCTATTGCTCGTAACTAGAGCCCATCGGGTCCTACTCAATACGATCGCGTTTAGCCTGACAATTTTGAGACGACTGAATCCAGGTCCAGAAGTTTTTGGACCCGATGGGTTCTATTCGTAACTCAATACGATTGATATGTTTGTTGTTATCTTTAAAGATTATGTTAAAAAACTTAAAATTTGTCCATTTTTGTGTCAGACATTAGACCAGTACCAGTACAGTAAGTACAGGTACAAATACTGTTTACTTAAAAATTGTACTTTATACTTTTACTTAAGTATATTCACTTAAGTCCAAATCTACTCAGTACGCGTACTACAGTACATTTGCACTTAGTGCAATGTACCTAAGTATATCGTACTTAAGTAAAAAGTAAAAGCTTGACTTTTCTTCGTATTTTTTTTCGATGTCAATCATTTTCGTAGTCTGACGATCTGTATTAGAAAAAACGTGAAAGTTTACATGTGCATTATTACACTTTTAAATCTTTTGATATTAAAATCGATATAATTTCTAGTTTTGTAACCTATAATGAATAATGGTAAATGAATGAAATATATATCAGAAACGCATCTAAATTAACACCTGATTGGTCAAAATGAGCAAGAAAATCTTTAATTCTTTTGAACCAAATCATAACACCGGCAGCTAAATTTTTTGTGACTAAGCAACATTTTAAAATACTTTTCTGAATTTCCAGCAACAACCAATGGCTTCGGGACGATTGAAAAAATATTTTGTGTTCGAAATTCAAAAATAGATAAGAGACGATTTGCTGAAAATCGATCACCATTGGAAAAGAGCTGCCATATTTTGGAGATTTTATACACTTAATCTATTTTTTATTAGCTATTGAAGAATCAAAAGACATGTGCACTCCACATTTCAGTATCGCAGGGACTTTACTAACAAATTTTCTTTTGACTTTAAGGTTATTTTAGAATTACTACAATGTACCATAAATAACTCTGTAAAAAATAAAGGTGTCGTAAGGGAGTCATTTGAGTTCTAGGTTTGTATACCATTTTCTGAATCCTTTTTCAGTTCTAGTCAGCAAGTTTAGAACTTGGAAAGGTTCTCGGGCATTCCGATTAAACGAGTTTTTGAGTTTTAGCACAGATTTTTAGAACTGAGAAAGGTTCATAACATGGTACTAAAAAATTTTTTCTTATGACACTTCTTTTTTTACAAAGAGACCCATACAATCTTATGAAACAAAAAAATAAGCAAAAGAAGAAACCTATAAGGCATTGTGCTTGAAAACAGTAGACAGAGAGCACCAGTACTAACGTAAGTACAAATGTACTGTAGTACGCGTACTGAGTACATTTGAACTTGAATAAATGTACTTAAGTAAAAGTACAAAGTACAATTTTTAAGTAAACAGTATTTTTACTTGAACTCCAAAAATCGTACTGGTACTTAAGATTTTTGCCTACTGAGTACGAAATGTACTAAGTATTGTACTAAGTATTCAATGTCTGTTTTATGTAACTTTACGGCTATTATGGCAGCATCATAGTGCATTCAATGAATAGAAAGCACTTAGAACTCAATGCAAAGGGAAAAAATAGAAAATAGAAAACCTAAAAGTGGGTGTGAGTGTGGATATTCTTTCATTTTAAGTGGCACACCCACCCTTCAGTTTAATAATAAAAAATTATAACTAACTCGTTCTGGTAATTTTTTATTAATTTCTTCATTATTAATACCAAATCCAAGTTGTGTTGAAATCGATGGAGAAAATACGACTATCAAATATTGGTTAAAAGATACTTAATATTTTCATGTTCTTTTTCAAATTTTTCTATTAGATTTGTTATACTTTTGACAAAATATAGACATTTTATAAAATAAGGATTTTTCTCATTAAGAATTTAAAGCTTTTGCGACTTTTTATGAAACGAGATTGAGTTTTCTTTACTTAGATGTAAACTTTTCTTATTTGTATTTCTTCACAATATCAAAGCAAAGTGCGAATGGATCTACAAGTTAAAAACAAGTACTAAACTGAAACGTTGATTCGATTTGTTTTTCGACTAAATTTTTCATTTAAATAAAACAACTTAAGAATATTAAAATCAATTTAACGTAAATAAAAATTTATTTTTAATTGCTTTTTTATACTTGATCAACATGAAGATAATAAATAAATATCAATCGATTTAGTCGAGATCAAACAACGAAAAATGACGCAAATGTTTATTCAAAGTACAGACACATGAAAAGAGTCAAACTTAAAGATAATCTTTTTATGCGAAGTCGACATCCTTTGATAATAGTCACAAATTTCCATAGAAAAGAGCATAAACGAAGATGGATATAGAATAGTTGACACCAATTGATTCGTTTGTTTTGAATGTGAATTTTTATGTTATGGCAGTCAAGGAGGGTTGCCAGATCGTCCGAATTAGTCGGAATTTTCCGAATTTCCTAAATTTTTCCGACTGCCGTCCGACTTTCCGAATTTATCCGAATTCTTGAATTTTTTCCGAATCCTAGTATTTTTTTAAAATTTCCTTTCTATTACAATTTCCCGTATAAATTTTGATAGATTTCATATGGAGCCATCTTTATTTTCTTATAATCATGGGACAATTGATTTTATTCTTACAAATAAGAAGAGAAGGAAGAGAAGAGAAGATTTAATATGATAATTTTTTCTTCAAATCTCATATCGTCTAAGATTTGTTAAAATAGCTTCAATCAATGTTTAGTTTTCAAAGAAGTCATATAAATAAATAATATCTCTAAAAACCTTAATCTAAGTGTAAATAAATATGTCGTTTTGCATTTTANTTCTAAGACAATCTGGGAAATATTTTTCTGACTTAAAAGAATGTTTCATCATATTTGAGTTAATTATTGGCATTCATTGAATTCGATGTTGACTGCAATGCCTTTTTTCTTAGATTGGTACTTTTTACTTGAAGAAAAAGAATGGTAAGCTCAATACCTTCAAAAAAATGATTTTCTATTTATAGAAGTTTTTGTTTTTTATATAATAATAATAATAAAGCTTAATGCGAAAAACAGACTATGCCAAGCATTGCAGCTTCATATGTTGTAACAAACAAACAAAAAATCAATTAACTAATAATGAAATTCCTTCGAGAATTCTAAAAAAGCAGAAACAAAGAAAAAGCTTATAAACGAAATGCTAAATAAAAAAAAAATGATGTCGTTTAAGGATAACCAGATCTCTGGCTATTCTTCCATACATTTATTTCAATTTTTCTCACGCAGATTAACACTTTTTTTTTTTAAACGAGCCTTACTTAGTCAAATTCAAATTTAGTTCGGATATTTCTGAATGTCATGAACTTGTTTTCCTAATGTTGTAACTTTTAGATCACTTATTTCATGGTATGTAAATCTACTCTAATCAACTCTTTAAATTTTCCTATTGAGTTACTTCTACTTTATTTTATTACTTCACTGAAAATAATTGCAGTTAACATCGAATTCAATGAATGCCAATAATTAACTCAAATATGATGAAACATTCTTTTAAGTCAGAAAAATATTTCCCAGATTGTCTTAGAATATTATTAGCCTTTGATCTATCCGAGAAAAACAAGCTATTATTAGATGTCTAGATATACCTCCTACAATATTAGCGAGACTTCCTTGCTGTTCGTCGGCGCCACCAAATCAAATAGGCAATTATTGTTTTCGCTAGTAGTTTATATTTATCATAATAAAATATAAACAGCATCAAATTTCTTTATGTAATACCAAGAAAAAGTTCGTTTGGATCAGATTTATTATTTATATGCTCTGATGATAATTGGTAAGTAAGTAAACAAAATTGTATTGTTGATGGGAGTTAATAAACATATACAGAAACATAAAACTGTTGGTCAAAGATCCAGCAATCAGATGAATTTACGACAAACATATGATAATATGTAATAGAGTTTCATATTTTTTATTAAATTAAAGAAAAAAATGATAATCTTTTAAATAACTGTTCATTGTTACATGCTTATTTAAATAAAATCTATCTATTTTATTATATTTTATACATGTGATAATGTCAGAACATATTTAAATCGTATTGATTTATTAGTTTCGATTATCAATAGAATACATTGTTGGTTGATGAATTCCAGTTTCAACGAATCCTCTTCGTTGAAGTTTATCAATAAGTCTTTGTGCTTCTTCTGGTGAATCAACATAATGATGTTCTATTTTTAATTTATTAGTATCACGTACTAAATTAATCGATTTATCACTTTGTTTTATTCGTGGTCTTGTTTCTGTTGTTGGTGTTGTTCTATTAGGGTCTTGTTGTTTCACCGGTTTTTGAGGTATTGGTTTCTTTTTAATAGGCATAGGTGGATGAGCATAAGGATAATAATTTAATATAGGTACTGGTTGTGCTTGATGAGCTGTATTTGAATTTCCTATATGCATCGGTTTATAATTCAATCCGGGCTGTTTTTGATGATGATATGTATGAGAATCATTCCGGGGACTATTTTTCTCTTTACTTAGATCCTGTTGACTTTGACTTTTATTTCGTTGATAATTTTGTTCTGCAACATGTCGATTTTCCCATTTTAAATTAAAAATAGATTTATCTGAATTTGTTAAAAATCTTTTTGTTGTATTACTATTTTTTGGTTGATATTCATAGGATCTTCTTGTTTTAGGTGTTACATCAATTAAATATGTTTGCTCCTAAATAAATTCATTTTATAATAAATTAAATTTTTTAATAAACCATACCTGTTGCATAAATGTCATGTTGATGTTATGTTTTGTCGTTCTTCTTTTCTTGAATTGATTCTTTACAAAATGTTTTAGTTTAAAAATCAACACACAGACAAAAGTAAATAGAAATTTTACGTAATGGAATTATTCAATATAGAAAAAAATGCAATTTTCTTCTTTTTTTTTTTTGTATTCGATAATATTCTAGAATATATTTCAAGTATTTATTTTAAAATAAAAAAAAAGAAAAAACATAAACAATAATTAAATAAAAAAAAAGACTAAATATTGATATTGAATTATTTCTTATTGTATTATTACATAAATTTGTTGAACAAAAACAATAAACTTTATGTTTAGTTTTTGTTGAACGTATTGTATGACATCCATCACTTGTATCAATATTTCGTACATTTTTTAAATAATCAAGTTCGCCTTGTGATACACATTTACGTGTTGTTACAGAACGTTCATCATCTTCAATTTGTTTTTTTGTACGTGCTTCAGTTTTTTCATATGCTTTAAGACATTTACCTGGACCATTTTCACTTTGACATTCTTCTTGAGTATATTTACTTAAATCAAATTTTTTCATACATGCTGCTTCTTTCATTTCTTGAGGTTTATCATGATGTGTACATTTAAAACATGAAAATGGACTTCGATATGAAGGTTTTCGATCAGCATATAATGGTAAAATCAATATAAAGGTCAAATATAGTAACATGAACCAATGTCGATACAACATTTTTTACTTATGGTACGATTGTTCTATTTACTTTCGTTCTTTTGTCTATGATTATTTACATTGTTCAATGACTAATCTCTTCTTCTTCTTCTTTTTTTTTTTTTTATACAATAGACATGAACAAACATTTAAAGAGATAGAGAAAAGGAAAAAAAACTGCATGTTTTATTCAAATTGTTTTATCTACTGTTACTATAGTGCAGGAAAAAACAAAAAAGAAAGATGCATCACGAAATGATTGACTGAGATTAGCCTTGTATTGTATTCGGAGAAAATATTTCATTCAATTGTTGACTAAAAAAACACAATAGAAATAAGTTAAAGAATACAAACAAAAAGAAAAAACGAGAAATTAAATACCTGACACGAATAAATGTTGTTCGTCGACTTAGTTCTTTTAATTTGCCAGCACCCACATAAGTACAACAACTACGAACACCGCCTGTCAAAAAAAGAAAAATATTCTATTTGTATATATGACTGACTAAAAGTATACACTTACCTAATATATCCTGTGCAGTACCAAAGACAGAACCTCGATAAGGTACTTCAACTGTTTTGCCTTCAGATGCTCGATATTCTGCAACGCCACCCGACTATTTATCAATAGATTTAATTGAATAAATAAATAAATAAATAAATTTCTTACATGTATATCCATAGCAGTTTTTGATGACATTCCATAGAAAAGTTTATATTTACGTCCATTACGTTCAATTATTTCACCAGTACCACTTTCATCATGACCAGCAAGCATACCACCAAGCATAACAAAATCAGCACCTATAACGAAGAAACATTTTAAATTAATCAATCGCTTCTAAATTTAGACTTCGTGCATAAGATAGATAACAGTGCGATATAAAACAAAAATCTCAAAAAGATAAGTTCTTTTAGGCTTTCTATCCAGAGAGTTATCGGTATTCTACTGAAATTTTACCTTCGGAAATAATTCTATACCAATGAATCGAATGACGGTATTTCAACTTACAAGATATCCAAGTCTCAAAAAGCATTGATATTATCTTTTGCACAAAGTTCGTATCCAATTTTATTTTATACTATCGATCAATTTTTTCTTTTAAACTTACCAGCTCCAAATGCTTTAGCAACATCACCGGGACTTGTACAACCACCGTCCTATATAATTCAATAAATACGATCTTGTTTATTTTTGAATAAGAACTTACGCTAACAATATGTCCACCAAGACCATGAGCAGCATCAGCACATTCAAGAATACATGATACTTGGGGATAACCAACACCTGTTTTCAAACGAGTTGTACATACACTACCTATACAAATACAAAATATTTCAAAAATTCATTCGAAAAAAAAAAACTTATGAATAGATAAAATATTTTATGCTTATAAAAGTCAAATTTAATTGCATTAGAAACAAAGTTCAACAATATTTTGAAATTAAAATTACCGAATAATTCTTACAGAAATAATTAATGACATTGGTGAAAATATAATCTCCGATGAAAGTTATACAAGACACAATACTTTCCTAAACGACTTTAGGAATATGAATTAGCTTATTAATTTCAACTTTGTATATTATAAAATATAAGAAAAAAACTTTTTCTAAACCTGGTCCTATTCCACATTTAACAATATCTGCGCCACTTAAAATAAGTTCTTCAACCATTTCACCTGTAACAACATTTCCTGCCTAAAAACAACAACAATACTATAAGAAAAATGTTCATAATAATTTTTATACAAATATTGTTTTATCAGGAAATTCTTTTCGAACAAGTCGAACAAATTCAACAAAATGTTCTGAATAACCATTTGCTACATCAACACATATATAATCAAGTTCTGGTATAGCATTAATAATTTCACTGAAACAAAACAAAAAACAAAATCATTAATTATTCATAACTATGAAAAATATACCGTAATTTTTTAAAATCATTTTCTGTCATACCAGTTGAAATTGCTACATTCTAAAATATTGAATATTTAAAAAAATCACAACAATATATTTTTACTTCAAGTATTCCACTATTTCCAGCAGCAAATTCTTTCCATTCTTCGACTGTATAATGTTTATGAATAGTTGTAAATAATTTTAACTAAACAAAAAAATCAAAAGATTTTTATTCTTGTTTTCTTGTAATAAAAAAAAAAAACTAACTTTTGATAATTGTATTGCCATTTCAAATGTTCCAACTGTATCCATATTTGATGCAATAATTGGTATACCATTATAAATTTTTTTACTATGACGAAATATAAATTCACGTGTTAAATCAACATCAGCACGACTTTTTAATGTTGAACGTTTTGGTCGTATTAAAACATCTTTAAAATCAAGTTTTATATCATTATCAATACGAGGCATTTTATCTTATTATTTTACTAAAATATTTATCTATAATGTTTTGAATTGTTCAAGAAAAGATAACCAAAACAAAAAACATAACAGTTATACTTATCAGTTTTATGTATTTAAATTTTAAAAAATTCTTAGAACGAATTCTTACATACAAAAACCAAAAAAAAAAACAGAAGCTAAATTTTGTATGTAGATTTTTTTATTTTTTTAAAACCAATGGTATTGGTGGCCAAATCGATCTAACTTGTGAATGTAATGATTCCGGTAACCAATTACAATAAACATCAAGTAGATCTTAAAAAAACAAATAAAAATAAAAATAAATCATTGAATTTATTTTTGATTATTACATTTTGGTTCTGTTGACCAAATTTCTTTTAATTGTGTTCGATTATCAATTTCTTTTGTAACTAATGCATTAAGAAATAATTGTGTTCGTTCCATAAGTGATGCCCATGATTTAACCATTGCATTTGATGAACATAATAATGCTGAATGAAATTGTAAAAGACGAGGACAAATAATACCATCAAGAAAATATTTTCCAAACCAACGATAACGATCAATTGTATTTATTGGAAATATTGTTTCAATTGGTAAACCAAGTGACCATGATACACGTTGACCTATGGTTGCTTTACGATGGCAAAGCATTTTATCTTGATTTTCATCATAACGTGGTTGTGGATTATCTTCAATCGGACCAAATGAACATAAATGTGGATTTAATTGAACAATCCAATCCATTTGAATCGCACAAATATCTTAATAAAATATATATATTCATACATTAGTGACCTAATTTTGCAAAATTTACATATGTTGAGATACATATAATCATACTTTAAGACCTACTATAGGTCTGATGATATATGTACTATAGGCTTATATAAATAATGATAACCAATGAGTGAATAGCCACAAGGGAAACAAATAATAGAATTCTAGTGTTTCCTTGTCGATCAATTATCCTGAAAAAGCAACTATAGTCTGTAAGAGATTTTTTTACTTGACGTATTTTGTATTAGTAATAATGAGGTTAAGGAAAACAAATGAGTTCGATATTTTATCCCTACGGAATATGTGCTAACAAGCTTTTTACATAAGAAGAAAAAAAAAATACCTTTGATAAATATTCGACTTGTTTCATGTACTTCTTGATAACAAACAAATATTGGTAAATCATTAATAAGAACTGATGATGGATGAATAAATACCGGTTCGTCGAGTAAAAGAGTCTAAATTTAAATTATTCGATTTATTGAAATTGTATGATTTTTTTTTTGAAATTTTATCTAAATAACCTGATAAGCATTATTTGCTTTATGACCATTAATCAAAACAGATCCTTCTATTCGTCTATTAAAGAAAGAAAAAAAAAAATTTTATTAATTAAAATAAAAAATAATATATATATATATATGAATTTACTTGGCTAAACGATCGACCATACCAGCTGCAATTACTTTTCGTAATAGACATATTTGTTGTTCGCTAGGTGGTAAAAGACGAGCATCAAGTATTGATGTTGTTTCTGGTAAGATTGATTTCACTAAAACAAAGTATTTTTGGTCTTATTATTGTTTCTTTGTTTCTCGAAGAAAAGTATTATGTTTACGGAATCAGATATTTTCTGCCAATCGAATACACACATACATGGTAAATAACATTCTTTTTTTTTTTCTCTGCTCGAAGCATATATTGACAGAATACAGAAAAACAATGAGAAAAAGAACGGAGTTTTTGCTATAAAGATTAGAGAGTTTCTATACAAGGAAAATAAAAATAAAAGGTTTTTTATTATATGAAAAGAACTGTCAAGGAATATTCTGATTTAATACACAGATTAAAGATTTAACAACGATCAACAATAAATCTGAAAGCTTCTTTTTTTTAACAGAATTTAACTGTTAGTAGAGGACTTGAAACCTTCTAGGTGACCTAAACCTTTTGTAGTACCCGCCCTATTTCAATGTTTGCTTCTTTTAGCATAAAAACATCTGTGTGATAAACTTTAGTATAAGAATATTCAAAACATGAAGATGTTTACTCTATTCTTGATCATCTAGCATTACAATACAATCTAATCTGTTTACTTGTATAAGCTTATACCTATATTGATGACACAGAGAGAGAGAGAGAAGAAAATGCAATCCGGTGTATTGATCCTAAGGGGAGAGCAGAGTCATGTGTATAGAAAGTAATCAAATATGAACAGAATGATTAGAAGATTGATAACACAAATGAGATAAAGATGAGGATGTTACATTTCATTATCGTTCGTATAATGAAATAAGAAATAAAACATTTTCACTGATAGCAGCGGAACCTCAATATTAGCTCCTGTTTTATTCTGAGAAGAGTAGTGGAGAGTATTGCAGTTTTATGCTAAATTTCGAAACCAATATTCTTGAGAAATTTTGAAAAGATATTTTTACCAATTTGTATTAATTGTCGACGAATTTTACGAATTTCAGTCATAGCTTTTGGTCGTATTCCATAATGAGTACAAATAGATAGATCATTTTTAGAATTTTGATGATCTAATGCACCAACTGCTTTAAGTAAAACCATGATATCACCAAGTAAAAGTGATTCACCCTATGAATTTTTAAAAATGATAAACAAAAATAAATATTTCTTATTTAATAATAAAATAAAAACAAATACTTGTCCTATCCATTGTCGTCTTAAATCATCTAAATTAATATTTATCTCTTGATTATCCTATAAAAATATTCATTTGAAATATTTCATATGCCAAAAAATAAAATTATTTACTTTTTCAATTTTAACTTGTCCAGTTGTTAATACTTCATTAACACTAAGTGCAGCAACAAGTGCAATAACATATGGTAATAAATCTTGATTTTCTTGAGCAATAACAAGCATTTTAGAATATCTTGGATTAATTGGAAATGCTGACATTCGACGACCTAATTCAGTAATTTTTTTTGTTTCTGATTTACTATCTAAGGCATTTAATTGAATAAGAATTTGTTCAGCAACATGAATTGCTTTTAAATCAGGTGATGTTGGAAATGGAAAATTAGCAAGACGATCAATATTTAATGTTTTTAATTGTAAAACAAGATCTTCAACTGGTTTTCGAACTATTTCTGGTGATGTATATTCCGAAAATAAATCGTTATATACAGCTGATGAATAAAGTCGATAACCTAAAAAACATTCATAGCATATTGATTTAACATAACTACTCAGTTCTTAGTGCAATTCAAATGTGAAACACGGTATAAATGTTGTTGCTAATCACTGAGATATTGTTTTATTCTATCTTTTTCGGAACAAAGTTTCTGCATTACAATTTGTTTACTCAGTTCTTTTTAATAAGTACTGTGACAAAGGTAAAAAGTTCAGTGTAAAGGACAATGCATACGGAAGAATCATTCTAGATTTCTTCAAGTTTCAGCAGACAAAACGTGAAATATCACTTCCCTATGGTTCCCTCGTTAGTTCTCTACAAATACAATACAGAAGTAGTTTAACGAGATGTTAGTGATTTACGATCTTTGATCGTATACTAACAGCGCCGATCGCAATCTGTAACGCCGCAAGGGAGTTTTGATAAGATATTTATAATGAATAGTTTCTAACGTGTCTACTATGGTCTTTCGATCTCGTTTGTCATGGTCTGTAGGAGGGAGAGGACATAATTTTCTACTCTATATGAAGTGAACTGAAAAAAGTTTAAGATATTTTTAGTATTACTCTAGCGATTATATTGTCATTGAAAACATAGGCAATCTTTAAAAATATACCATTAAATGCAGAATTAAAGCGACTACATTTTAGTATAAAAATATTAGTTATAATAATTTTAATTTTATCAATTTTTAAGACCATGTTGATTTCGAATATCAATAGGAAACTAGCAGCTAGAGCTTCAGAGATGACCTAATTTTTGGAAGACTTTTTTCCACCTATAATTCACTAGATTTTATGACAAAGACAGTCAGGTAGCTTCCCTTGTTAGTACAGACTTCAGAAATTCAAAAAAAAAATATTGCATTTTGTAGAGCACACTTTTTTTAATTAAATGACACCTTGGAGTTTTCTATGCAAAATGTTTCTTATCGGATGTAGCACTCCGAACAATTCATTTTACTTCAACACTCTTTTTACACAATATTTCAAACAAAAAAAAAAGAATACATACAATGACCAGGTGCTGTTCGACCTGCACGACCTGTTCGTTGATTAGCTGATGCTTTTGATGTCCATTCAATACGAAATGTTGATACACCAGTTAATTTATCATAATATTTTGTTTTAACCTAAAGAAATAATTTAAAAAAATTTTTTTTTTTTAATTTTATATTAATCATACTTTGCCACAATCGACTATATATTTTACATTTGATATTGTAATAGATGTTTCAGCAACATTTGTTGCTACAACACATAAACGTGTACCAGGTGGTGGAGGTTCGAATACCTAAAGAAAATTTTTATTTTGTATATAAGAAAAGAAAAATTCGATAAATAAAATAATAAACATACACGAGCTTGTTTTTCTGATGAAAGTATTGCATAAAGTGGAAGAACATAAAGTGGTTCAATGGATATTTCTTTTACATTAATATCTTCATCATCTAGATCACTTATTATTGAACATTCTTTATCTTTTTCTTCGTCTTCATCAACATCCGATTGTAAATGTTCGAGTTCTTCATCATCAATGATATCTATTGGAGATTTATCATCGTTTGTTGTTTGCTTTTTCTTTTTAGATTTTTTTGTCTTAAAATGTGGTTCATCTAAATATCAGATATATGTCGAAGAATGTATGATATAAGTTATAATTCTAAAGAATACTATGAATTATAAGATTACTCGTTGCTCGTTCTTCTTCACTCTTTAATATACTCTCAGAACAACGGAAAATAATGATAATAAAAGGCACAGTATTCATCATCGTAGGTCTTGATTATATGAGTAAAAAAAAGTAATTAATTCTTGTGAGAGGTTAAAAAGTGGACTTCGAAGCTATTTTTACAATATACCTTAGAAAAAAAATTTCTTTTTTGTATAAATAAATAATGACCTTAAAACTTAACAATGTATGATTACTTCTTAGTTCTATATATGAATCACTTGTCTGTTAACGATTAAATTTTCTTATCAATGATGTATTGGTTATTAAGGAAAAAATTTCTTCTGACATCTTTTAGTATTATTATGTGTAACACGAAAGAGCCTAGAATGTATATAACATACAATATAAAAGTAATAAGAGAAAGTGTCGACCTTTATTTCTATCTACAAGCATGTGCTGGAAGAAAAATGTTTTTCTTATTCAAACGTTTGCTTATGATTTATTTTTGTCAAACATTTGTTAATAAAATGAATCGAGAAAAAATAAATATTTACGTACACAATATGTCCTTGTAAAGCGACAGTTATTTATAACATATTTTCGTAGTTTATATAGAAAATTGCAAAAATTATTTGCGCAATTATTTCTCTCATTTCTTGTTTCATTTTACTAATAAATATGTGACACATAGAAATGTATATGAGACTCTCTGATCTCGGTTGTTAAATCGTCTATTTCTGAAGAAAGATTCGATTAGCTTATTCTTGAAAAGAAATATTTTCTGTATAAAAAAAATAGGATTATTCCGAAAATTATTTGATTATTGTTAGTTAAGTTAGAGTGTAATTACAACGCGATCGGGGGATTGATGTCAATAGAAAAGCTTGTCTTCATTTTTCAGGCTACAAAAAAAAATACAGGAATCGCAATAGATTTGTTATCAAGGAAAATAATTTCTCTATCGTAGTTGAGTTTTCTTTGATTTTCTCTTTTCATAATATATATTTGATTCTTGAACTAAGATCAGGAAATTCCGTGCTCATCTATCAAGACAAATATAACTTGATATACTCTATTCGAACTAAGAGAAAATTTCCTATTAACTCATAAAAAAATTTCCTTTCAGCATGTATTTATATCCGGATGGGTATTTCTGTCCTATTACTTGTCATGCTATAGACAGAAGTATCAACTTGCAGATAGTACATCTCAATGTTATCTGTCATTATAGCTATTTCAAATGGATCCAAGATGAGATATATATGTATATATTAAATATAACAAGCACATAGAGCACGCCCATCTTTTCCCGTTGCTCGGCTCTTCTAAAAGTCTCATTGTATATTTACATGTCATTTAGAATAGTGATACAACATTTATCATGTGCGTTTTAAATTCTCATAAGAACATTTTCGTATTATGTTTTTACATTATTTGTTATGAGCATCGGAGAACTTAACACTTTCAGATCGTATTCTAATCAACTTATTGCATTAATTTTAATAGATTACTTTTCTGTATTGGAGATGTAAACGGAGAAATTTTTAATATTTTTACAGAAATAATTAAAAACTGTTTTTCATTGAATATCATTTTGTCAGTGATAAAATCATGCAGAATAAACTTTTTCATGTCCCAAATCCAAATGAATGAAATACGACTGACCTATTGCTTTTTACTCGCTTAGTTATCATGACAAAAATTTTTCTTCTTCTCGATGCATTAGTCAGCTGCTCGTTCTTCACACTTAATCATCATTTCGAAAAGCAAAAACATTTACTGAGATCATGAGAATGTGACAAGTGTTCATCTAAAATTCAATTTTCAAAAACTCGATGGCTACAAAATAGAATAGACCACTGATATTTCAAATGTTATATGCAATATTTGTCTACGATTCATTATTTTTTAACTTATCACCTAAGCCAAGATAACTGAAATTCACTAAGATTTATTCGGGTGTGGTTGTTTTCTATACTGAGGCACACCCCCATCCTATTTATTAGGGGTAGTATTTTTAGAAAACAACATTCTCGAATAGTTGTCTAAAGGACTAGCGAAAAAAAACTTTTGAAATGCTTCTTGTTATATTCGAAATAAATTTTACCATCATTTTCTCTTTGTGTTTGCATAGGAAATTTCTTTCTCAATTGATGACATAATGTTTTAACTTCTTGTTGACCAGTAAGAAAAACAAGAATGCCACCAGATGGTAATTGTCGATGAATTTTACAAACTTTTTTATAAACTTCATTAATATAATTTTTTGGTGTATGTTTATTAAAATGTTGTGTAACTGGATATTGTCTTGCATCAATATTAATAATTTTTGGTTTTAATTTAAATAAATGTCTATTATTAATAAATTCTTCAATACGCATTGTAGCTGACATAATAACAAGACGAAGTGGATCATTTCGTCGACAACGTATTGGTACAATACGTGATAATAAACCAATTAATACATCTGTTGCAACACTACGTTCATGTGCTTCATCAATCAATATACAACTATAATTCGTTAATAAAAAATCATTTTGAACTTCCTTTAATAAAACACCATCAGTCATAAATTTAATACATGTTGTTTCTTTTTTATATGTACCTTCATAACGTATTTGATATGATACTTGACTAGAAAAATGTAAAAATAATTTATTTAGAACAAAAAAAAAAAAAAACAAAGAACTAACTCATTTGTTAAATTTAATTCATGTGCAACACGGGATGCCATCGATATAGCAGCAACACGTCGTGGTTCAGTTATACCAATCATTTTACCATCAAGAGTATAACCAGCTTCATAAAGAAATTGAGGTAATTGAGTTGTTTTACCACTACCTTAATTGAATGAAAGAAAAAATAAAGTTCTTAAATTTTGTATTTTTGATTTAAAATTAAGATCATTTTCTGTCCTCTAAAAAACTTAAAATTGAGATAATTGCATAGGAACAAAATTCGAAGTCTACTCTTTCATAAATGATTCCTTAATAAATTTATGAAAGTTTTATTTCTAAACTTTATTCGATATAATTGCAGATATTCTTCGATTATCTAATAATCAATACTTTTCATCGTTACTTTCTTCATATTAAAAGCTGGTTCCTTTTTCATAGGTCTAAGTTATTTCTTGATGACTTGAAGCTTTCTAAAAAATTCCATACGATCAAGCTTTATATGCTTCATAAATAATATCTTTCCTGTAGAATAGTTTATTTTTCTGTATGAAGAGGCTGGTATATTGATGATATTTGAACAATATTCAACAGTTCTATTAAAATTTTTTATGTACTAATAACAAATACAACATTCTTGATGAACTGATATAAATAACTCGTTTATAAACGGAAACATTTTTTTGGCCTTTGTATCCCTGGCGGAATATAGCAAGATGACTATAGGGAAAGAATCTATAATTTCTTTTTCAAATTCTTATTCAGAATATTCATATTTAATTTATACATGAAATTCTACAATAATCTATAAATATCTTATGTTCATTGCAAAAATAATTTTTTTCATATTTCCGTACTTCCTTTCAGGAATCCGGAAGTTAAAAACTTATTTCCATTCATAAAAGAGTTATTTATATCAATTCATCAGAAATATAGTATATACTTAAGAAAAGAAATCAGTTTTATATACGAAGAAAATAGCGATGAAAAACTATTGATTATAACAAATCAAATGTTAGAAATAGGGAGTGAATGGTCTTAATGTAGAATTCTTTACCAGTTTCTCCACAAATAAGAACAACAAGATTATCATGAATAGCTTCCATAATAGCCTGTTCTTCAGTAATAATAGGTAATTGTGAACGTATTGCTTGAATTTCTTCACTGCGTTCAACTTGAACATTAGCATGTGGTCGAGCTGGAATATCTACTTTAGTTTCTTCAACACTACTTGTACTACTTTCACGTTGTCGTCGTTTAATAGGAGGCGGAGGAATAGGTCCTGTTGTTGATGATGATTGAGAAGGAAATAAAGCTTTACGAATGTCTTCATCATTAATAGTTTCATCATCATCGTTTGAACTTGATTCTGAATCACTGAATAATATAAAAAAACTTAACTTATTATTAATATAATCTTGTGACTAACTAACTTTTGAATTATTTCTGTAGATATTTGAGCTGGACGCTTTCTAGAACGTTGATTAAAATTAATCAAAGTAGAAGAATTCGTTGTTGAAACTTGAGTATTAATCGGTTGACTGAATAAAAATAATAGAATAAAAAAAAAAAGCAACATAATATTTTAGATTTTAAAATTACCGTTTAGTTTTGCTACCGATATTTTTTACTGAATGAAGTAGAGCTAATTCATCAGTTGAAATTTGTATTTGTCCTAGTTTGTCAAGTAATTCAACTCTCTATGAAGAAAAAAAAGAAAAAGTTAAAATTCACATCAACTTATGAATTCTATTTGTTTACTTTAGCTTTTTTCTTTTTAACATCGAGCACTTTTTCCAGACGTTTACGCTCTTTTTTTGATAATTTACGCTTGTTGGGTGTTGTTGTTTGACTAACAGAATGAGTTACTCGTTTTTTTGATGGCAAAATTGAATTATTGTCAGCTGTTGTCGTTTCTCCTTCAACAATAACCTGATTGAAACAAAAATTGTATGAAAAAAAGTGAACGAGTGAAAAATCGAAAAAAAATACATTTGTTGATGGATTTTGTTCAATAACAATTTTTTTTTGTTGACGACCTTTTTTATTAAAACGACGTGCTAAACGAGATGGTTTCATCTATAAATTAAATATGTCTATGCCATATGCTAAAATATCTTGAACTGTTTTGTTTTGTTTTGTTTTTTTTTTGCTTTATCTTTTCTTTAAAAACATAAATCAAACAAAGGCACATATACATAAAAATACTGATGAAAAAAACAAAAGCACACATTTATCAACAAGAAAAAAAAACCGAAACAAACAATCATAGATGAAAATGAAAAAACGAAGTGCGTGAAATTAAAACGAAGGAATGAAATTATACAAATTGTTGTTTATTATATCATCTGACATGTTGATATTGATCAATCAATAGGAAAGAATATAATGAAAACATTGGTTTTTATCTATGGTTTTTTCACTGTATTTTCTGTTACTTGAGCGATTGTTAATACTTTTTCACCAGCTCCTTTCGTTAATGTTATTGTTGGTGTTGCCTTTGGCGAAGAACCAGTTATTTGTGTTGTTGATCCTTTGCTTTTAGGCTTTTGTCGTGCTGCCATTTCTTGTAAATGTTTACGCATTTCATCTTCGAATGAATCTATTGTTGGTTTTTCACGCCAAAATGTAAATGATGAATAAGCTTCACTTGCAGAAAATGAATCCATTGGAGGAAATACTTGATCAACTACTTCATGTAAATTTTTATATCTTTAAAGAAAATCGAACAACATTTAAAAAAGAATATATATAAGATGAAGAAAAGGAAATCTTAACACATACGAAGTACATAATAATTGAGATAATTTTTGTCGAACAACTTCACCACGAGGATTTATTGTAAATATACGAGTTTCTGGTATTCCAACAGCTGTGTATGCCGATTGATCCTTTAAAAAGATTTATAAAATAATATAAGACTTTTGAAATAAATATTGTTTGGTAAAAAATCAACATATCTCATTACTACTATCATAGTTCTCTATGAATTAATAATCTTAAAGATTTCAGAGTACTCGAAATGATCAATATGTTTCAAATTTCAAAAATTCTTACATTTAATCGATTACCAAAACCAGCATAAAATGGATTTTTATTTGGAAATAAACTTGCAATATTTTTTAAACATTCAATTTTAAAATCTTCAGGTGTTCTTGTAATTACTTCTCTATAAAGAAAAACCAAAGCAATTCATCATTATAAAAATTTCTATTTCTCTTATTAAATACACAAACCTATAAAGCGCAGTTACTAATGTATCAGGTGAAATAAGTAATGGACCAATGGGTAATGCAAAATTACATTGTTTAATGCTGCGTAAAAATTCTCTTGTTACTCGACTTTGTCCAATAGCACGAGCAGATAAATAAATAAATTGATAACCATTTTCTTGAATAGCCTGAAAAAATTCTGCAATACCATCATGTGACCAATCTTTACCAAATAACGGCAAAATATGACCAAAAACATCAGATCTTGAATAAATAGGACATTTTTTTTTAAATAAAATAATTGTTTTTGTTCTATAATAAAACTTTACCTTGTTATAGTACCATCAATATCTGATATAACAAATTTTGTATTATGATCAAAAAAGAATATATTTGCTTCGACAAGTGTTGTACCTTGTAAAGCTGTTGTAACACTAAATTCAACTTGATTTATACCACTTTTAAGATTAAGTCGTTTTAATTGATCCGATGTAAGAATCATAGTTTTCTTTTTTGTTGAAGTATAATTTGTATTTGATTGTTGACTTTGTATTTTATCTGTTAGTTTGCTTACTTCATGATCTTCTTGTTCACTATCATTACTATGAAAAAAAATTATATATATATATATAAAACCTGAGATAAAAACAAAAAACGAAATAAATAACTTACGAATGTTTTCGAATAGAATTTTGACTTTGTAACATTGTTGGAACAATTTCAGATTTAACAACTAAAGCCAATGCTTCTGATGTTGTTGATGGAGTAGTTTCACTTCTTGTATTAGACTATTAAAAAAACGACATAGAGAAAACCTTTTAAGTATAAAATTTTCTCTTTACATGTCTACTAGAAAATGGCCAATAACTAATACCACTTGTTGTACGTGGTGTAGTTGGTGTCATATGTTTATTTTGTAATTGTTCAACTGTTTCAGGTGGTAATCGTTTATGATAGACACTAGCTGAAGCAATAAGTGCTGAAGCAACATTCCAATTATGATATCTAAAAAAAATTTTTTTCTTTTTTCTTTTTTTGTATATTTAATTTTACATACTTTCCACCAATGCGTACAACTAAATTTGAATCATTGATAATTGATGGATTATTAGCAAATTTTTCATATGAAATAAGATGTGCATTAAATATATTATCTGTAATCAATGATGGTTTATCAATATTTCCACATAATGAAAGTTGTACATCACCGAGAAGATAACTAAAATAAAATGAAAATTTTATCTTTTTTGTGTACTCAAAAAGTGAGCTCACTCTAGAATCGGGCAGTGTGTCCGGCCGTCCGTCCGGCCGTTAACACGATAACTTTTGAAAGGAGAGTCCAATCGCGATGAAATTTTCTACACAGTTCAGTCTTAACAATGTCTCGGTCGAGTTCGAAGATGAGCAGGATCCGTCAAGAAATGGCTGAGTTATCGAAAAAATTGTCATTATTGAGAAGACCATCCCTGAGGGGGGGTACAGGGATTTTTTCAAAAAAAAAATTTTTTCTCAGAATTATTCACAACATATATAAATCGACTCAGTTTTTAACGCTGATTCCGAATCTGATATTAGTTTTGAACCAAATCGTAGCTTTCTAACAAAACATCCCATGAAAAATGTCTCAAAATGCAGAAAAACTGCATGCAAAAAGCAAATAGGCTAAATATGGCTCAGTTGATAGAAAACAGTGAATATATCTCTTCACTTTTCGCAGTACACATAACACTCGGATTTAAATCCGAGGTTTTCGCATTTATTTGATATTTAAAAATAAAGAATATAAAGCAAAAAAAGAAAAAAACATTTTCTACATACGAAGTTTCATATTCTCGAACTGGAGAATTTGGTATTGAATTGCCTGTTCCTGATTCTTGATCATCATCATTTGGAGTTCTTGGTTGATTAAGATGATAATCCCTAATTTAATTAAATATTTATTTTTATCAAAAAAAAAAAAATAAAATAAAACTTACATTTGAGGTAAATAACGTGAACGATCATCACATTTATTATTTGTAATATCATCAAGATATATTCCTTCTTTAGGTGTAACTTCTTTTGATGATGATGGCCATAAATATCTAAATACACTTCGTCTTTGTTCAGGAAATTCACCCCATTTCCATTGCCATACAGAACTTCTTCGATTATTTCTTACTGTTTGTTGTGATGATTTATCTAATTCATATTCTGTATCAGATTGTGGACTTAGTGGTCGAAGAGACATAGAACTTATAAAATTATTTTTTTTTTTTTTTTTTAAATAAAATTTTCAAAAAAAAAATATAATATACTTTTCAAATGCTGATGATGGTGAAAAATCATCATTTAAATAAAATGATGTTGAATCAGTTGATTGAGTCAATCGAATTGAAACAGTATTATCATTAGTTATTGGTGCTGATTGAGAAAAAAGTGTATTTACTATTGAATTCGATTCATTTGTAATTGGTGATGTATCATTTACTATTGGTTTTTGTTCAATTGGTATTGGATTTGATAATGTTCTTATAGTTTTGTCATAATTTTCTTCATTATCATTATACTCATCTTCTAAACTACTATTATAAGTTTCATCATCATCATCATCATCATCATTATCTATTCCATTAGATGTTTTCGGTGGAATAATTAATAATTTTTTTCGACTATCAATACTATTCATTCTACTATGTGCATCAACAAATGGTGTAGATGATGTTGATTGTTTGTCATCATCAATTTGAAATAAAAGCATATCATTTTCACTAGCACTATGTTTACGTGAAAGTTTTAATGATGAATCTGTTTGTTCATTATTTCTATGATCTGTTAATTTATCATTCATCGATATAGATGTTGAAGCACGTTGACGTAGATGTGATTGATTTTGATTTGATGAAAATATTTTTTCTATTTCTTGATCTTCATCTTGAATTAAATCTTTAGTTGTTTGTTCATTATGATTTGTTGTTCGTCGTTTTTGACGACGACGATTTGATATAGATACATCATCATCATCATCATCAATTGATGATATTAATGGTTGTTCATATGCATATTTTGCTGTTGATTCATTATTTTCATGTGCTTTTTCTTCATCAAGTTGTTTATTAATGATTTGTGGTGAACAATCAATATTTGATAATTGAGGATAAAAATCTGTTAATATAGCACTATCAGGATCAAGAAATGTATTACTATCCGATGGTTCTAAATGACGACTTGGTGAAAGATTTTGTGTAGTCTAGAAATCGAATTTTAATTTTTTGTTTTGTTTTATTAAAAATAAAAAAATAAAAAGCTTTACAGTTTCTTCTTCAATAAATAGAGCTTCTCCAGCTGCACCTAATTCCATATATAAATCTTCAACTGGATTACCATTTATAGTTATATATACCTTTAAAAAATAATAAATTAGATAATTTAATTAAATACTTTATTTATTTACCTTATTCCGTTGATTTCTTAGAACACCTAATTTACCAAAACGAACATGAAATGGAGTGCAACGAAGTGTTTCATCTTCTTGTTTAACAACAATAATATCAATTGCACCGGTAAGTGTGGACGGATTAATATTGTTGTAAACCGATTTAAGTGAGCCAAATATACGATAGAATGAAGTCATTTTGACTTCGATTTATTTTTAATAAATATATACCATTTACAAGTGGTACTAAAACGAAAAAATTAAACAAATATAATACTAATAATGATTTGTTTTTTCTTATTAACACCAAAAAAAAAAACAGGTAGCAATAAAAAAGAAAAGATTATATTATAGATGAAAATAACATTTATACGATACAATTATTCATTGGTACACAAAAACATATTGCTTACTGCGTACATTTGTTTTTCATTTTTTTTCTCATTCATTCGAGTAAGGGAAAAAAAATACTACAAGAAAAGAAAGTATTAGTAGACCCTATGTTTATGCTATCTACGAGTGCAAATAGATAAAGGAATGGATATGCTAGAGGTTTGTATGTAGATATATTGCACACAAACGTCTATGATCGATTACACGATTAATAATGGCGTCATTACTTTTCTAGTTGTAACGAGAGAAAGAAAGAACGGAAAAAGAAAAGAAGTAAAAAATGTTCTGCGCACCAGACGGCACACCCCTCGTTTTTTATTGTTGTTTTTGTTTTCTGATAGTGAAAAAATGAAGCGCGTGATTCGTAGTGGTTAAATGTACCTTGTGATTAAGCACATATTGAGGAGGTGTGAAACTGATGGCGTGATGCGTAAAAAGAAATATTTACAATCAGTATTGGAAGAAAAAAAAAAAAACCCAAACACACCATATGAAAGCACCTAAAAAAATGTCCTTCAAAATTCTGCAATTAAAAAATAAGTTCATATCTTGAAGATTATAAATTATCATTTACAATAGAAAATTGTTTATAAGAATAAAACAAATATTTTATCTTTTATTTTTTAACATCTTTGTCTTATCACAATAATATAGAATTTACATTAGATAATTAAAATGACCCCAATTGTTTTCTTTCGAGACCCTTGATGATAAAGTTTATTTTCTTGTGATAAAAAAAAAATAAGATTGTATGATATTAAATATATCTCAAACATTGAAAACGAATATCAGGAACATATTTGCTTTTAAATCAATGTAGAGAAAAAAGGAATAAAAGTGTCGAGTGGATGTTTTTTTATAATGAGAAAAAGACCATACTTTTACATCGTCGTTTAACTTTATACATCGCACATTAAATAATTACAATAGTGTAGAATTTAAAAGTTAAATTCAATGGAAATACTTTTGAAATTTCAAGTTTAAATTAAATTGTAATACATAAGAAAAAAATTCAACTCCTTCCTCTTATTATCCTTTCGCCTTCGCCCTCAAGTTGTAAAGGTTATAAAGCATAGAACATTGCGCATATGGAGGTTATTTTGCTTTGTTCCCACAACTAAAACTACATCAAAAGAAGAAGAAAAGAACTAACAACAAACGTGTTTTGTTTATCAAGTTATAAACAATTTCTAAATGTCGTCTTTCGAAGGTGTAAAATGTTAATCTATATAACAATAGTTAATCTTAGTTAAATTAAAAGCATTTATTTTTTTTTAGCGAAAAATATTTATCAAAAGCTAATTTATTTTTTATAGAATTCCACTTACGTGTTACAATATCGTCCATAGTTTTGCTTATTTATAGAATAAACGCAACCATTTATAGTAATACTAAATAGTATTTAACGACTTATATCTTATTATCAGTAACAGACTAAGTTATCGTTGACATACACTTCATTTATTATTACGCATGAAAAAGAAAGTTGTTCTATATACTAAATAAATAAGAACCAAATGTTAAATTAATTGTTTTTGATTTTCATATAAGAACCTTTACAAATTTATTTCCTTCATTGGTTTAATTAGATATTTTATTTAATTATAAAACAACTAGAGAATATAAAAATAACATGTTTGGTTACGTATAGATAACAACCTTTTTTGCGTTTTTTTATTATGTTAACTGATTAGAATAAGTTATTATAACGTTTGATGTTTTTATAGACATAATCTTTTACGATTCTAACCAAACTATGAAATATATTTCAGTGAATACGAATGGAATGATGATTGAATCAAAAAATGTATAGATTTAAAAGCATTTTTCTCTGATACTCAAAGAATTTAATTATATTATTCATTGATATAGCGTCATGAATCTCGCAATTATTTAGGCGTAACGAATAGCGGTATACTTATGTAATTAGATTTTTTATATAATGGATGTAATTGTAGATCGACTTATTTTCTTTTTCGATATATATATATAGAATTTTATCTTTTATGAATGTAATCGAATTATTCAACAACCGAGATTATATACAAAAAATTTAATAAGTTTAAAATCAAAAAATTGTTAATTATTCTATCTAAATTTAAATATGTTCTTACCGATGTTTACAAATTATTCTATTCATTGTGAACTGTTTTTAATAGATGAAAAACAATAATTTCAATGTATCTAAAAATCTTCAAAAATTCAATTTATCTTTTAATCAATTCATTTTTAATTTTATCCAAAAGAAAAGAAACAAAAACAAATTACAATTTTAATTAATCAAAAACAAATAAAAAAAATGAACAAATTAAAATTTAGTCTTTTTCATTTTTTTAATGATTCATAAAGAACAATTGCTGCTGCAAGATCTTCAATAGCAATACCAACAGATTTAAAAATTGTTATTTTTTCATTAGATATTTCATTACAAAATTTATCATTTTGAATTAATTCACCTAATTCAGCTATGATTTTAGTCTAAATTAAAATAAGAAAATAAAATTTTACAATAGAATATAAGACAAACTTTTGATTGAATTATTTCGCCTGCTTCTTTCATTGCACTTTCTTTACTATCAACAATAACATTTGTATCTGATGATAACATAAGATCATCAGCTAGTTCACGCATTGTTGCACGAAATGAACCAACAGCTAAAATAAACTTTTAAAATTATTATTTAAACTTCTTTAAGGAAACTACCACCATCAGAAAAGTTAATTTTTTAAGTAACACATAATTTCGAGATTTATATATATATATATATTCTAATAGTCCTTTCAATGAACTCTAAACTGGCATGATTTTCTTTTATCAAAAAAAAAAAGAAGATTAGGTTTTTTGGAAGAACGTCCGAATGAGGAATATAAACTTTTGTATAGATCTTCATGATGCTAAATTGATTAGGCATATTTGGGGTGTGGCCTGCGGATAGAATAGAAGCCTCGCCCTATTCCACATCTACATACAAGAAACCATGATCATAACTTTGACATGACATTTACTTCTAAGAACACTGTGACATATACGCCATCTAATAAAACGTGTTGAATAGATTAGCATGAAAGTGGTAGTTTTTTTTTTATCATACATCAGACAGTTAATGTTAGGTCGTAATAGACGCTGATTTTTTAAATTCTCTTTTTTTGCTGACGTAAAAATTTAGATTTTGAAAATCTTTTCTGTGTAAAGAGTACTTTTGACCCATCAATTGACTATAACTTGTGAGTATCTTGAAGATATTCTAACCAAGACTCATATTCTCTAAAATTTTAGTTGAAATTGTATGAAAAGTAAAAACTTTATTTTTGAAGGCCATCCTCATAAAAAGGTAATTGAGGTCAAATTTATTGATTTTGTGATTTATAGCTCATTAGATAGAGCAAAGTGTCTACTCTCAAATACATCATGGTTTACTGATTTTATGGTGACATTTAAAATTATCACATAGGTTTTTTCGAATCTCCCCAAAAAAGAAAATGACGTCTTTTTTTTTTTTTTTGTAAAAACTTTGATTTTTAAATAGACATCGGAATCGTACATCGCTAAGTATGATAAATGAATAAAATACTCAAACTACATTATGGAATAAAATTATTAAAGATTGATTAAAGACTAAATCTATGTTGACAACCAGTATCGAATAGACTATCAATCACTGTTTAATTTGTTTTCTAATAACCTTTTCTTTATCATATTCTCAATCATGATGACTACAACATATTTTATATAATTCGAAAACACTACTTCTTTATGATATACATTTATTTATAAGTTTTTTTTTTTTACATAAATTATTTTTGTTGCTATCTCGGTGAGCGTAATGTCTATTTTTAAGAAAATAAACAAAAAAAAATCTATTGTATATTTTATATGCATTTTTCTTACAGTGGGGTTTTTTATTGTGATGTCTACGTGTGTTATTGATTTCTCCGTTGTTTTTTTAGCGTCACATCTTGGCTATATTTTAAAACCAACTCTAGTTGTTTAGTATTTGGAATGGTGGAGAAATTTGAAACATACGGATACCTATATTTTAATCTATAATCTTAAGCGAACTATTCGTCGAGTCAATATATCGAACTGAAACTTTTAATGTAGTGTGCATAGTTCGAGATACATCTTTACTGAAAATTTTATCGATACTCGAAAAACTGATGATATTTGATTTACGAATATAATCTTCGGCATATCGTATTCGATTTTTTCCTATTCGCTATTTATATCGTAAATACATCCAGCAAAAGATAAATTTTCTAGTATCTCATATCCTGAGATATTGAACATTCGAAATTTGATTTTTGTTGAAAAGCCCAATAAAATTTCGATATCTTAAGAACGAAGATCTGAAAAACGATTAGACAATTGAAGAAATTCTCTCGTGAGATAAATATTAAAAAAAAAAGAAACAATGATCATTTAAATTCTTTGTAACGAATCATTTTTCTCTCTAAACATCATAAGATGGTAGATAGTTTATGTTTTCGATGTTTGACAGGTTACTTTATGAAAGATTTGCAATGTATGACATTATTTCGAATGAGATATTTGAAAAGAAAAATAAATTAATTATAAAGAATATAAATGACAGTAAAGTAGGCATACAAAATTATAAAAAATTTATCTTTAAGAAGTTTTAGTTATCAAAACGTAGTTCGTGTTCCTCTCATACCATCTCTATGGGCTCACGAGGAAACAATGTATGTTTGTATGGATTACCCATAAAAGAGGCCCCATATCTTGAAAATCTTATATCTTAAAGAGATTTTACTGAAAACTTTTGAATTTTTGTGTACTCAAAAAGTGAGTACACTCTAGAATCGGTCAGTATGTCCGTCCGGCCGTTTACACGATAACTTTCGAAAGGAGAGTCAGATCATGATGAAATTTTCTACACAGTTCAGTCTTAACAATGTCTCGGTCGAGTTCGAAGATGAGAAGGATCCGTCACGAAATGGCTGAGTTATCGAAAAAATTGTCATTATTGACCAGACCATCCCTGAGGGGGGGTACAGGGATTTTTTTAAAAAAAAAATATTTTTCTCAAAATTATTCACAACATATATAAATCGACTCAGTTTTTAACGCTGATTCCGAATCTGATATTATTTTTGAACCAAATAGTAGCTTTCTAACAAAACATCGCCTGAAAAAGGTCTCAAAATGCACAAAAACTGCATCCAGAAACCAAATTGCCTAGATGTGTCTCAGATGACCAGTAGTTTTGGGGTTTCCCAAATGCCTGATTTTGTAGCTAGTCAAAAGGACTATCGAAAGGTAAAAACCCTAACTCGATAGCTATTAATATTGGTGATCTATTAGGAAAATACTGATGCCTGTATCTATTATATATCTCTTATAGATTGATGAAGTTGCTTACGATCGTAATCCTGCTAGATACAAACGCAAATCCATTCAAAAATAACTATTCTTACCCAATTTTCCAAGCTAAACACGAATCTGAACTCAATTCCTGTGATTTCTAAAGATATAATATCACTGTGAGAGTAGAGTCAGTGGTCACCGGATAGAGTCGCATACAGTATGGTCCATGGTAACTTAGCACGTCTGTATTTTCTCCTTGCAATTTAGTGATAAAAAACACAGTGAATATACCTTTTCACTTTTTGAAGTACACATAACAATCGGATTTAAATCCGAGGTTTTCGCATTTATTTCTTATGGAATCTATTCCAATTGAGTTCTCTATATGAATAAAGTTTCAGATCAAAATACGAAAAAATCTAGAACTTCTAGAATATTTCAATAGGAACCGAAATTCTTTTAGAATTTTTATTAGAACACTATGCAATGTCTATAGACAATAAAATCATTGAAAATGGAAGAGAACATCTAAGAACCTTCTCTCGTAAGTCGTTTCTCATTCTAAAATAGAATGTAATATATTATTGAATTACCATTAATATGTACGCCTTTTTTTACTTGTTTAAGACCTATCAAAGCTTCTTCACTTGCTGTACATGTACAAATAACATCGGATTCTTGAAGATGATTATCATTTAAATCTTTTAATATTTCGATATTATTTAATTTTGATGAATATTCTGATTGTAAATTAATAGCATGTGTCATATTTCGACTCCATAAATAAATCTTTACAAAAAAAAAACATGAATTTATTTTCAAAATAAATCAAAATTTGTTTTTTACTTTATTCCATTTAAATAGTTCAGTAAAAACATCAAGATGAGCTCGTCCTTGAACGCCACAACCAAGAATAGTTAGTGTTGCATTCTGTTTTTGGTCATTGTCCCATTTTTTAAATCCTAATAACTAAAATTTACAGATTAAAACCAATGATACACGAAATAATTCAATCATACTTGAGTAGCAAGAAATGAAGCAGTAGCTGTACGTCGTGCAGTTATTTCTTTTGCATCAGCTATCTAAAATATTATAAAATATTAATTAGAAATTTTCAATTATTATTGTCAAACCAGAAGTAAACGACCATTATTTGAATTAAATAATGAAACAGTACCATCAATAGCTGGTAAACTTTCTGGAAAACTTGTTAATGTTTTTACACACATATAACCACGATGAATATCAATACATGGTAAATTTAAAAGTGCACTAGATAATTCGATGATAAATTATAAATGGAAAAAAAATTTCATTTTTCTTACTTTTGTTGATCATTAATAGATAAAACCGAACGTAAAGGTTGTTGAAGTGATGAATCCTGTTTTGAATATCGATAAAGTACATCGGAAAGTACTTCCAATAGACTTGGAAGAGATAAATTCTTTTTTACAGCAAATTCGTCGTAGTACATTTTATTCCTTTCGATTGGAAATCATAACATTGACCAATCAAATGCTTAGTTAAAAACAAATTTCTTTATTTCATTATCTTTTTAATTTATACATTCAATTAAATTTTTCTCAAATAAAAAGTTGTTTTAGATAAATTTTTATTTAAATAATATTGAAATATATTTGTAGATATCGCTACAATCTATTAAATTGACTATTAGTCTATATGAACAGATGGGAAAAATGATGATTTTTCGAGTGCAGTGAAACTCAAAATGATTAGATGAATGTTTCACAGAAAATCAAGTTAAATTTTCTGATTTTGATTATATTTGAATTAGTCTCTGATCACGAAAGATTCTAGAGTTGTTTGAAAAACTACCGCCACCTATAGTAGATTTTCGCAAATATCGCAAGAATGGTGTGTTGTCAGAAACTGCGCTTCACACTTTTAGAATAAGAAAAATAAGCATAATTTTCTGTAAAATTTTCATCCAATCATTCTGAGTTTCACCGAACTCAAAATTACAATACTCTTCATCCCTAGATCACGAACGTACCAGTATAACTTTCTATGAGTCTGAGTCATTACAGTCAATGCAAAAAAAAATAAAAAATAGAGTAAAACACTTTCTAAAAAGTTAAACACATTTCATATGAACTTAAGAATTGTCTGTCTGTTCATCATGGGAGATTTTTTAAAGTTTATGTCGATTAGTTTCATCAAAAATATTGTGTTGCAATTAATTCTTTATATTTCATTAGCAGAAAAATATATGATAGCAATTTTTTATGAGTAACTTAAATAATGTAACAATGGCGTGGAAAAAATCTCTCCAGAAGATCTTGTCATATAAGGCTGACTAATTATGTAACTAATCCTTTTTCGAAATCGTTTACTGAGAGAATAATGCAAGATTATTGTACTTCAATTCTTTAACTATTTGTTATCTTACTAAATGAAACTTTCATCAAAACTTTTACATGTAATTGAAAACTAAGCATATTTGATCAGACTATTTAGAATCGATAAAGTTATTTATTTTTTAATAAAGCAAATTAAGATAAGAAGAATTCATGATTATTATAAAACATTAAAAAAACAAAAAAAAAAGATGAAATCGGATGAGCTCCTTCAACAAAATAAGTTCTTATACTCCAATTGTTACCACATTGAATGACTTTAAATTAACCAAATACTGGTCGATTCTTAAGATTCTCATGTACATCGAGAATTTCATAATCTAAATCATTCAAAGTTGGATTTCGTAATGCTTGACTACGTCCACCGACACTTGTTGCTGATGAACTAAAAAACAAAAAGATTTAAATTTAACTTATATTTGAAATTTCTTGTGTTTTTTTTTTAATCTTACCGTTCATCATCATAAAATAAATCTCGAGCTTTCATTGCTGCTATATCAGCTTGATGTACAACTGATGGAATAGCTTCAGCAGCCGATGATCGAGGATCCGTAAAACATAAATGATATGTTAATAAATGTAATTCATCAGCAGTAAAACCAATATCATCGAAAAGTACATGATAAAGTGATGAATGATTAACACCTTGAAAAGCATAATGAGAATTTAAATAAAAATTATTTTGATATGGATGAACTATTGTTGTATCAATAACAGTTCCAATACTCATATTACTAAATTGTTTTGTTGATGAATTATAATTAAAAAAACGTGTATTATGACGTTTTTTTACAACGATAAAAGTTAACAATGGATGATTAGATTTTTTACCATAAATACCTAAAATATAATTTATAATTAAAATTTATATTAAAATAATTAACTTACGATCGAATGCCTGACGAATTGCAGGAATTTCATGAGCAATAACTTTTCCAAATTGACCATCATCTACGCCTAAATAAAAAAAAAAAAAGTACTTTTTATTAATTATAACAACTCATTAAAAAAATTCAATTGATTTACCATCACGATAGAAAACAACTTTATTTGGTAAGACTTTATTTGCTTGTCGATAATAATCTAATAATTGTTCGACCATATCAGCCATTCCAACAATTGTTTCAATTGAACATTTGCCTTCTTTCGGATACTGCTGACAAACACGTACAGCTGTTGTTGAACATAATGAATCACCCGAACCAACAACAGCTAAAACAAATAAATAGCTATTAGTAAAACTCTTGTAGGATTAAAATATGAAACACTATGTAATCTTAGATGATTAAAATTTTTCGAATCTTCAAGCGAATTTAGGACTAAACTCAACAGAATCTATTGATGGTACTTAGAGGTGTAAGCCGCCGCCGCCGCCACGGAATCGTAGATAATTTTAAGAATTTTTTAGGAGCCGCCGCTGTGAAAAAGTAAGTTCAGCCGGTGCGCCGCCGTCACGAACGAAAGCTGTTTAT
>CAJNSZ010000073.1:242341-256841 GCA_905329745.1 Rotaria sp. Silwood2 | reverse complement strand
GGAGAGAAAGAGAGAGTTAGTACTAGAGAGAAAGAGAGAGTTAGTACTAGAGAGAAAGAAAGAGAGTGAATAAGAGCATGAACACAGAACAATATATGCTCCTTTGACCTGTGACAAGAGACATCAAGAGAAAATCGTATACAAGGAGAATAGAAGTGATGATATGATCTCACAGACGGTGCAGATCATAGTTATATCAAAATCTTTATGACGAATATCAATTTGAGCATAATGAAAAGGAAAATTATTTATTTTATAAATAAGAACTTATGTATGATGAATGTTTTCTATATCTCGAATTAAATCATTTGGTGATTTATATGAATTATTAATTTATTTATCTTGAATATTTATTACCTTATCAGATGATAATTGTTTAATACGTTGTTTTAATTGTATAACAGTTTGTTTTAATACATGAACATTAGCATTTTCATTACCATCTCCATCTCCATCTCCAACTGGCATAAGATGGAATGTTTTAATGATTCAATTAATTTCTATCGTAATTTCGTTGATGTATTACAAATAATATCAATAATGGCAATTTTTTCTTTGACTTCTTGTTTAATTGCTTTTTTTTGGTTCAACTAATGATATTTGTTTAAGTATTGTTAAATGTTGTTCATCATCCATATTGTTATCTAAATATTTATCAAATATAATTCCACCATTAATTGTATAATAAGTTGATGTTGGATTTGCTGGATGCATTGCTAAACTACATATAGCATATGCATTTTCATTAAAAAATCCTTTGATTTTTTTCTGCTGGTACATCTTCATCTTTCATACGAGAAAAAAATATATTCAAAACAGAGATGAGCACAGGACAACTTTTTTTTGACCTGTCCTGTGCTCATCTCTGGTACAAATCTATGACACTTATCTGAATATACTTTTCACATTTGATCATTGTTTTCTTCATAACTTATGTCTTTATTTGTGTCGACAAAAAACATCAATTGAATCAATATTATAAGACATATTTCAAATGTTAGTTAGGGTTTATTCATCGATATAACTAAAAACAATGAAGGATATTTTAAATTCTTTTTCTTTAAGTCAGTCCGATGATGCTTTGATTAATATCATTGAATAAATCGATTATATTGACAATATGATGTTGTTGATTCATTTTAAGATGACATTTAATCAAAGAATTTAATCAGATCAATATATAATCTAGATCCATATGAGCATAACTAGGCCAATATGACTTTCGATGATTATAGATATTTGTTCGTTCTTTTGTCTTCTTATGACACTGATTATTATTCAGAAGAAAAGTGTTGCAGTTTATAAAAAATCAATTCTCTACTTGATATCTTCATACAAAAAAAAAAGCGAGAAATATTGTTGTTTTTACTGTTGTGAATAAATAAATAAGATTCCTTGAAAATTTCTGTTTGTTCTCTTTTCTCTCCTGTGTTTGTCGATGACATTATTCAACACGTGACACTTATTTTTCTGCATTTTTTTTTCAGCATATTTCTCAAGTAGACACCCATTCACTCTTTTCAGCACAATGTCGTGAGTAGAAACCAAATAAATAAATGTTATTTGAATAAATAGTACAAAAACGATGCTGTTTTTCAATGGATCATTTACAAGTCTCATTTTTTACAAGATTTGATAGTTAGAAGAGATTCTTACATATGTCAATATTCAAACAAACTGAATCATCACAATGTCCATCGTCAAATAAGAAACCGTCAGCTGATTTCGAAAGACAAAATCGATTAAAGTGACGTTAAATTCTATTTTTAGGATTGACATTGTGACAATTTTTGAAAATTTGTCAAATGAATTATTTCTTAATATATTCGAGTATTTTGATGCTTATCAACTTCATTTAACATTTGGTCAACTAAACAGTCGTTTCAATTCGTTGCTTGATAATGCTCGTCTGCATTTTGATCTTGATTCTATTCCATTACATGAATTTTCATCATTTTCTCTCTCACTTAATTTTAATAATATTCTCTCTTTTACTTCACGAAATTTAGACAAGACACGTTCATGGCTATTTGATAATAATGAAGTTTTACAACAATTTTCTTTGATTCGTGCACTTACCTTAGTCAATGTTACTTATGGAATTATCAATCGACTACATGAACGTCTTCCTAATCTGAAGAATACACTGATATATGTCAGTATTTCTGGTATGTATCAATTTACAAATACCTTTCTCTAGAATAAAATCCTAATTGAGAAATTTTTCAATGAGAAACAAAAAAATGATGATAAAATTTTGGATAGAATGCTGAAATTCAATATAACCTTTATCATAAAATTGGTTGTATTGGCAAGTCTATTTTATATTATTAATGTAGAGGCAACAAAGACCGCCAAAAATGCGAATAAAGATGAATATATTTACTTTAAGCATTGGTGTCCAACACATGAATTTTGTTCAAATAAATATCGTTTTCTTCGTTATTTAATTATGGATACAGAATATAATCATGAATCATTTGGTTGTTTATCTCCAACAATATCAACAATCAGATATTTTAAACTTGGTCACATTTATTCTATTATTTGGCTTATTCATCTATTTCGATATTCACCTCAATTAAAAGTATTATATGTAGACGAGATCTATACTGTTTTAGATGATGGTGATTTTTTCAACCGTTATCCAACCAAGAAGCCAATTATATTTCCATGCGCTATTAATATGCATATTTTTGTTGTTAAGAATTGTTATTGTGAACCAATATCTATTGAATATATTCTTCGTGCATGTCCATATTTAAAACAACTCTATTTGAATTCTACAGTGGATTATATTAATCATCATCAGACGATTCGAACACAGATCTATAATCCTATTGTTTGGCAATCAATGATAGATCAGTGGGGACAACATTTAATCAATCTTAATATAACTATCAAAGGTGACGAGACATTTCTAGATCAAGATCTCACTACTGAATTTTGGCGATTAAAATCCTGGCAAGTGAAAACATTACGCTCACCACCTTGTTTCATTATTCAGAATGATCACAAAATTTTCGATTATTTTTCCTTATCTCGAACATAAATACTATTAAACTTTACGAATTTTGAATATTAAACACATCTTTGATGAAAATCAATCTGTTCAATATTTCAGTATGCGCATTTTTCATTACAATAGTACCATTCTTAAAAAATTTCTCTCAAGATTTCTTGTCAGGAGAAACACGACATTTAACATTAAACTTGTCTTTTCATAGTCATCGAGATGCTCTTTAAGTTTTCTCTTGCGTTTTTTCAAAGTGCCTGTTTTTGATAATCATAACAACATTAGTGAGGATTAATTATCAATAGAATAGTGCTGTAATAGATACGATAATTATCTTTTATCTATTTTGGATATGGGTATGGGCATAAGTCTGGATTCAGCTAGAGATTTGGTAATAAATGTCGATACGGGGGTAGAAATGTTAGTGAGTATTATTGTCTTCTCATCATTCACATCGACACGCTACTATTTCCGACGTCATGATATCAGTTGAAGATCTCTATAGAAGTTTGTTGACGTTGGTATAACAACATTCGATAGTTTCGTCAAGTTGGTTACAAGGACCGCAGTTGCTGGAATTTCATAAGATATATGTGGACAAAACATTTGTTTTTGTAATAGCGTTATAGCTCTGCTACTCTGTATGCTATAGTCCTCCACATAAGTATTCGATCCTTTCGAAGATTCAAGAACTCGCTGTAACCTTTTGTGTAACTACTATAAATAGACAACTCAAGTGCTCTTCCGCTCAGATAGCGCGTAGCGATTACTTCAAGCTTCATTATGTGTATGAATCATATGATATGGCAGTAACAATGAACAAATGGTATGAAATAGTCTTCTTATCTCATTCATCCAATGAGACCGAAAGTTGGCATGAAAACTGTAGCAAATGCGATAAATTTTACGAAGCACAGCACGGTGGGACTCGGGACTAGATCAATTAACTTGTGCGTCTCGCCAATTGTATACGAGGCAGGCTTGTGGATGTTCTGAAAAAAATAAGAGAGGTTTACAGAATCTTTTAGGCTTGCAAAACGTTGTTAGTTTTATTCGACAGTCGAGCCGCTGAAAAAATTATTTTGGTCATGAAAAAAAATTTCGACGAGCATATCAGAACCATTCTTTTATGTTCAGAACTCTTTTTTAGTGGTTCTACTTTCGCGCAAAATACAGAACTTCTTAGGAGCCCAGGAGGTTCTGCAAACCTTCTTTTCTTCAGAGCACACACATCCATACCACGAAAAATCTCAACAATATACTTTTCCTCAGATCGGTTACTCGATAAGCAGTATTTAAACTTGTACCTCTTATTGAGCTTTTTATTTTTATTGCGATAAAAATATTGCGGTGTAAATATTATATAAAACAGATTCATAGTAAAATAAATGATTTACATTGAAGAAGACAATATAAATTCACTGGATTTTTTTCAATGGTACTTCAAGAAAGAAAGAAGACTCATGTTCACGTGACAGAATGAAGCGAGATGGGACGACTTTTTGGTCGTCCCGTGGAGCTTTAGTGCGAAAGGTACTGTACAATATAGACTTAATCTATGGAATGAATTGAAAGGCCTGATCGACTAGGAGCATTCTTGATGACTTCGCCTGACACTACTGCCGATATTGATAACGTAAGTAAAGTTAGCACCAGCTTCACGTATTTCTTGTCCCGATTCGCTTTCTTACCTGTGTTACCTCTCTAGACACTTGTGTTAGGTGCAGAATTTTAAGCTCTATCGAACGGTACCGGTTTCAACCAGGATCATCGGGTAAAAACCCATCACTTTCCCCGAAATACTGCCTTATCCCCTGTGTAACAACACCCGATATTATGTATTTCTTGTCCGGATTCGATCTACGACTTGTGTTGGCTCTCTCATTGAGTGTGTTGGATGTGGAATTTAATTCTCTATCCGATGGTACTATTTCCAATAGGTGTCATTGGGCAAAAACTGGCGGTTATACCCCAAATACTAGGTCCAGGACAGGATCTTGAGTATAATCCTTGTCCGGATTCGCTCTAACACTTGTGTTAGCTTTCTCTTTGAGTGTGTTGAATGCAGAATTTAATTCTTTATCCGATGGTACAATTTGCAAGTGGTGTTATCGAGCAAAAACTGGGGGTTATACCGCAAATACTAGGTCCCAGAGAGGATCTTCGGTATATAGCTTTTCCTGACAATAATCTGATACTATTCAATTTTACGCTTGCGCTTAATTTTAATATTGTTCCATGTACATAACTACTGTTCTTGTTTTCAGTGTTGGTATTTCATGCTATTTACTGTAACTATCGTGCATGCTTCTAATAAGCAAATTCATTAAAACTTAGCGCACGTTATTTTTCTAGTTTATTAACTTGACTTTTTGCTAGTAGTACTATTTATCCAAATCAATGCTTTAAACCGATATTGTTTCCTAGGGTGCTTGCACACAAATGTCATGACTAAAGTACGCTTTCTTTTCCCTTACTTCATCACAACTGTTCAATTTTCTTCGTTGAAAAAAAAACCATACCTCTACATTAACCAATTTGAATTCATATATGATTTTGAAAGCTGAGCGAAATCTCAACTGTCTACTCTCATCAATACTACTCATTAGCTACCAAGAGAAAGGCGAATGAAATACATCAATAATTTGAGAGAAGCTCACATACACAGGCAAAACTTCAAAAAAGTCTATCCGTATGCCACCAATATCATACATATCGTGTGTATAGCTTCTAACCATAGGTACGCAGCATGAGGGAAGACGATTCTTCAAGTCCACTGTTAATAACACTAACATCCCCACCACCAGATCAATATATTATGAATGACCTAATCTCCGACATCAATGGACTACAAATAAGCCTTTCCAAAATGGAAATTCCTATCAACCGATAACGAATATTCCTGTGCGCAGCAACACTCATGAAAATTCAAAAAACATTCGCCATCAAAAAAACATTCCTTCATTACTTTCCCAAAATCTGAAAACCGAATACTCAAAAACCATTTGCCTTTACACAAAACATGACCATAGTGATACCAAACCACCCAGAGCTACCCTCCAACACCATGCTGCCACCTTCAAGATATTGGACAAAATAGATATTCTTCCTTCGCTCTTATCCATGAAATTCTACCATTTCGAACTGAGTAAACTTTCTCGTAACACACATTCCATAAAACACCGAAAACAGCATGCACATAAAAACCGTAGAAAGATCAAATTGTAGAATCTACTCTTAGACCAGTATTTCCGGAAAACCCCGTGATTTTTGCCCCATCACACAACCTGAAAACAGCGCCATCGAAAAGAGAATTAAATTCTGGATCCAACACACTCAACGAGAAAGCTAACACAAGTGTTAGAGCGAATCCGGACAAGGATTATACTCAAGATCCTGTCTTGGACCTAGTATTTGGGGTATAACCGCCAGTTTTTGCCCGATGACACCTATTGGAAATAGTACCATCGGATAGAGAATTAAATTCCGCATCCAACACACTCAATGAGAGAGCCAACACAAATCGTAGATCGAATCCGGACAAGAAATACATAATATCGGGTGTTGTTACACAGAGAATAAGGCAGTATTTCGGGGAAAGTGATGGATTTTTACCCGATGATCCTGGTTGAAACCGGTACCGTTCGATAGAGCTTAAAATTCTGCACTAACACAAGTGTCTAGAGAGGTAACACAGGTAAGAAAGCGAATCGGGACAAGAAATACGCGAATCTGGTGCTAACTTTGCTTACTTTATTGATATCATCTCCAACTGACTTTCCATTCCTCTCTTCTCTTTATCTAGCTCTATTGATCTTTCCCACGCTCATCTCTCTCTCGTGCTCTCTCCTGTATAAGCGTGTGTTGTATCGGCGCCAATAGAAAGAGGCTGGAGCAAAACTGTATCTACCAATATCAAAGCCATTCTACTCGGCAAAACATCAACATGACCGTCTTCAGAGGACAAAATCAAATAGAACAGTATATCTCGAATCTGCTAGAAAAGAGAAAGGTCATTCGAACAGTTAAGGATCCAGTCAACGTCAACTTGTGTGCATGCCGTTTAAACAGATCGAAATTTAGAGTTCAGCGAATGCACTGGTTATGAATCTCATTCGATCTCAACACAACTTGAAATGTATGAAAATTTCTAAAGATGAATTTAACGCTGAAAATGATCTGAAATTACAAGTCATTGGCTTCAACCATCAAGAAAAAATGGAAGATCTTTCCAACAGAAGTGGTATCTACTCTTGAGCGAAGTATACAAAGTCGTATTTCGGATGGTAATTGATAATGATGGTTTCTTCATATTGTGTTGATGATCAGAGTATGATGTATATATTTATGATACGCGAATATGTTGAATTCATTTGTTTGTTTCATAGAGTTAGAGAGAACTGACGGCTTTTGTGGAATACTGTAATAACGAGTAGGGATCGGTGCTTTATTAACAACGAGACTATGGAACCATTTAGAGCTATATGCGCCTTTGCCTCTTCAATTTAGTGCAGTTATGAAGAAAAATATTTACCGAAGCTTTGCCAGATGCATTCGTTTTCACGTGATTGTTTTACTAATCACTGAGATTAGTTTTCTATAACATAAGCCACTCTTTCGATTTTTTCAGTGAACCATTGAAAACAACGAGCGTCCAAGGCCTGAAGCAATTAACAGCAACAAATAACTATACTTTTTCATAACAAAATCACCAGTAAACAACTATGTCTTTGTTTACTCTAAAACTTGTTCCTGTAGCACAAAAAAATTATAGGTATGATATTTGTTGTCTTTTTGCTGCTGATCAATCTTCACAGGTAAAGTCAATAAATGCTTTCATATGAAGTATTTATTGTATGTATTCTAATTTGTATTCGCTTAACTGTGTTAGAAACCCACTACTTGTAGTAATCGTCCTTATGAAGAAGATTTGAAGCCGATGACGAAACGTAACTTCTGCTTGATGGCTGAATGGAATGGTATCTAATGGAACGTTTTGTAGAGCAACAAACGAGAATGCTTTGAGAGAAACAGTTCGCATCATATCAAATACAAGAATTCCATGTGGATCAGTCTATGAATTAGATCTTTTTATACTAAATTTTACAGACAATTCCATTGAAGTCGTTGTGGAAAAGTCGAGTTCAGCGTTGACGTTGGCGATCGATACGCAGCATGGTGGTAGCTAATCGACGGAGCATGTTTCAGTCTTTGTTTAGTGCATTATAATGATGAGAACTAGTCAGAGGCAAATGCCTAACAGTTTTTTGGCGGGGACTCCTCAAGTTAGAAGGGACTATTCCAATATGGTCACCATGGAAACGGACAGGATGACAAATTTCATCGAGCTGTGCAGGGGAAAATCGAAAATTTTCTAATATTAGAGAATAGGAGTTACTCCCTCATCTCGATCAATCGCCTCAACTGTTGTTGAGAAGGCAAGCTAACTCTATTTTTATCAATATGTCTAATAAGCGCATTCCAGACTCATGTGGAAACATCTTTGAAAACTCCTACCCCAAAATCGGTACCAGTTCTGGTTGATAGCAATTCCAAAATTCTCTACTATTTCTATTCGTACTATTTCCCGGTTCGACAGTTATATCGTGAAGATCATTGCATTTACTAAGTGTTGGTATAGGTCTTTGTGAGTGATTGTTGAGTTGAAATACGGTCTTATGGATTGTTTAGTAATAATCAAAGCTCCAATAACAGCTCATAGATGTAGTGTCTTTACACGATTAATCAGAAGTTTTCTTCACTCCTATTTTGCGTTCTAGATTTACCGGTCAATTATTATTCAGAGAATGATATTATTTGCTATCGGCTTAATTTTCGTGAGCACTTCTGAATCAGTTACATTTCAACACCAGAGAGCAACTTGCTCATGGCCTGGTCACTGTGCTGGGGATCCATGCACAACATACAACGATTGTGATGGATCTATGATCTGTGTAAACAAAAAATGTGGCGCAACCGATGGTACAGGATGTAATGCAGCATGCACCTGGACAGGTCATTGTTGTGGGGACCCATGTAAGACTTACAATGACTGTGATGGATCGTTGGTTTGTGTGAACGGTAAATGCGGTAGTGAGTCGTCATCATCTTCTGGTGGCTCTACTGGAAACTGTTCACCTTCCGGTGTATTGAAAGGCACAACGTAATCCTTTTCACATAACTCTTTCGAACATTACGCATTCGATTTTTTTCTAGTACTTTCTGTAACACAGAAAACATGTCCACGTGCTGTAAGACAGGCGTAGATTATACTCAATATCAATGCTCTCCCAGCTCAACTGCTTCAGCTATACTCACGTTGAACAGTTTCCGAAAAGGCGGTGATGGTGGTCATGGAGGTGCATGCGATGGCTCTTTTTATCCTGACTCACAGCGCGTTGTGGCCTTGTCGACAGGATGGTACAATCGGGGACAACGATGCGGTAAAGTGATTACCATTCGTGGAAATGGTAAGATGACAACAGCACTAGTCGTTGACGAATGTGACTCAGTACATGGATGCGATGCAGAACATGCGGGACAACCTCCGTGTCGTAACAATATCGTTGACGGGTCACCAGCTGTCTGGACTGCACTAGGTATATCGAAGACCGATCCACAATATGGACAGATTAACATTTCATGGAGTGACTAATTGCTACTGATTAAAATAGAGCGAGCTACATGAATGATTAAAATCGATTCAAAAACCATTTATATCTTACTTTTAGATGTAGGAGAACTTATCACCAGATTCGAGTATTTCCAGTAGTGTCAAACTTGAAACTCGAATTCAATTATTGAAGCGTTGTTTCAAGTATTCAATAATTGAATACTTGAATACAGATTTCAAGTTTGATATATATGGTCAAATCCGGTATTAACGAAGTTCATGAAACCGCTTTATGTTTCCGAACGATGATTTATGAATTGGAAGAGGTGAACTTATCTTTTGAGTCTGATAATCGTCACACTTAACACCTCTAGGCTTCATTTTGTAGTAACATACTAAATGAAATGCATAGAAATGATCGACAAAGGATCTAGTCGATCTAAACACCGCACGGAATGCAAGAATCTAAAGCATAAAAAGAGAAACACAATTCAGTGATTTTTTGGAAACTTAAAAAACGAGTGCTTTTTATACATCAGCCGGAAGTAATAACTTTGAACGGTATTTGTGAAGCTTGTTCGTATCAAGAAAACCTTCACATCGATACCTATCACTTGAAAAAAAATCAGTTGATTAAGCTTGATAAACAAGGGAGTTATTCAAATTTACTTCCCTAAGAGACTTTTGGAACACCCTGTATTAATAAACAATATGAAACGCGTCGGCAAAATTAACTCTACATTTCTTTTAAATTAATTCTAATTCAAACACATCTATTTAGTATTTTACTGTTATCTATTTTCAACAGAAAAATGGTTGCTGAAAAGCAAAAGTTAAGACTAGCAGATTAATTTGTATTGTAGAAATGTAGATCGATCTGTTCCTCATTGATTTACAGTATGTAAAATAATTATTCGTACACCTTTGACGTCTATGTTGTGAAGTAAATTTCACAATGAAGAAAAAACATATTTCCAACTTTTGTTACATCATTCGATAGGCCGAAATCTATATTTTCATCGAGGAAAAAACGAGCTCTTTTCAAAAAACCTTTCCATCTATTTTTCAAGGGTTTTCAAGAAACCACTCGATTTTTTGCGCAAAAAAAATTATTCGTACACTTTTAGTTTTCTTTTTATTGTATCTTTATTCTTCATGAAAATATTTCGACTCATAGCTCATTCGATAGAGAAAACAATTCTCTATGCATTGGTATGCTTTAAAATGGTAAACTATACTGTCAAACCTCCAGAAACCTCAAAGTTCCTAGAGCCCCATAGGTTTTTCAGAAAACTTTTTCTTTTTGAAACTTCATAAAATAAAAATTGAAGTCAAAATATATCATCAGATAGAGGGGAAAAACTGAACCGTAACATTCCCATTGTTTTCAAGAATATTTAATTAAAAGAAGAATTAATTGCTAATTATGATTAGTCTTTTCTATAGATGTATCATTATTTTCGATTTTTAGCCATCAAAATCTAACGGAAATTTGATTTGAAAAACAGAAGCCGAGAGAAAATTAAATTCTCTACAAAATCATGTACTTCACTATACGATAATTATTTTCCCTCGACAAGATAAGATCATAGCATTACAAGTACAATTTTTAGTACAGGAAAGAAAGTAAAACTTTTATACACCACGTGTAATAAACAGCGACAGAACGAAAAAAAATTTGTTTCCTATACTAAGAATTGTACTTGTAATGCTATGGTCTTATCTTATCGAGGGAAAAAAAGATTTCTGGGGTTAAGCACACGATTTTGTAGAGAATTTAATTCTTTATAGACTTTTCCTTTGAAAATAAGTTTTCATTCTGATTTTGATTCCTAAGAATCGAAAATAATGATACATATGTAAAAAAGACTAATCATAATTAGCAATTAATTCCTCTTTTAACTAAATATTCTTGAAAACAATGGGAATGTTACGATTCAGTTTTTTCCCTTCTATCTAATGATATATTATGACTTCAATTTTTATTTTATCAAGTTTGCAAAAGAAAAGATTTTCTGAAAAACCTATGGGGCTCTAGGAACTTTGAGATTTCTGGAGTTTTGACAGTATTGTTTACCATTTTAAAGCGTACCAATGCATAGAGAATTGTTTTCTCTATCGAATGAGCTATGAGTCGAAATATCTTCATGAAGAATAAAGATACAATAAAAAGAAAACTAAAAGTGTACGAATAATTTTTTTTGCGCAAAAAATCGAGTGATTTCTTGAAAAACCTTGAAAAATAGATGGAAAGGTTTTTTGAAAAGAGCTCGTTTTTTCCTCGATGAAAATATAGATTTCGGCCTATCGAATGATATAATAAAAGTTGAAAAAATGTTTTTTCTTCATTGTGAAATTTACTTCACAAAATAGACGACATAAGGTGTACGAATAATTATTTTACATACTGTGCGTAGACCCACACCCATCCTCTTTCAAACAATATTTGACTTATCCTTTGTTTCTCTACGATGGGTTCAGAGCATAGAGTCGGAAGAAATAAGGTACACATGGATACTTGAAAATTAATCGCTAGCAGCTTTCAAAAGTATGAAGAGTCACCAATGTATGTAACGAAAAGCTATGAAATTCGTTGTGTGCGATCTTGTCTATTCACAACAAGTAATTAACTACATAACAACGAGCTCGTCGCTCAATTTCATGTAGAATATGCCGGAAAAATACGAGATTTTAATCAGTTTTGTTCATGAAAAAAGTGAATGAATGAAAGCTAGAAGAACGGTGATGCAATGGAATTTCACGTGGTGAAATCATAGATTTTTGCTATATCATGTCTTTTATCCTTTTAAACACATCTCTAGTCTGAAAAAAGATGTGAGGTAGTTAGCGTGAGTGAATAGTTAGTAAGCTAGTAGCTACATATATAGTTATTTTTGTTTATTATTGTTTGTCGACTTGCAAGTTTGATCATCTGTTTATGTTTATTTGCACTTGAAATCGATTTCAGACACGTTCAGGGACTTTTGAAAATCTTCAGGATACATGAGAGTTAAGACTTGACGTTGATGGGATATTTCGTTTACGGCTGCCTGTTCGAGTTGTTGCATGAGCGCATCATTCATGCCCAAAGCTCGACGAATTCGGTAGATGGCATCTCGCTCGGCTGCATGAAAATCATTGTCAGTACTGGCTGCCAGAATAGCTTCAAGAATGAGTGACCGACCTGCTTCTTGTGTAAATTTCGGCTTCTCTGCTATCATCGCTTCGATTTCGGCTTTCATCGGCTGGTAAATTGTGAAGTAATTGATTACATGTGCGCCAGCGCCTTTGGCGACTGCATTGCCCAAGATCCATTTGCGTTCTTCATCAGCAAGGAAACCGTCAGCTCCAGCAAGATTCATTGAGGCTCGCGAGTATTTGTAATGCATTGCGTCACTCAGCAGTGCTGAACTATGCCAAAATTCTTGGAATACCCATTCGGCGCCTAGCTGACGAATGTTGCTATCGTTTATTCCTTTGTTATCGGTCATTTTTTCCATAGATAGAAGCACTAAGAATTAAAAAAAGTAACTGCTATTGTGTTATAATGTAAATAGCTAGTGTATGAATATCATCAGTCTTTCATTCCTCTTTTTCTGATTCATCGTTTCCTGCCTCACTGTATCGCAATTGTCACGCTTCATTGCCCCTTTCCCCAATATCGAAGATAAAACAAAGTACCTTGATATAGGGGTATCAGTGAGTGCGGAGTGTTATGAGTGTGTACAGACCCGTGACGCACTCTCATCTTACATTATACCTGATCCTCAAAATGTTTACAACATAGCGTTTTTTTCGTATATCGCAATACAGACAAAACCAAACATTCTTCAGTTTTTCTTTAGAAGTTACACCGTGAAATTGTTCATAAACTTCTACCTATCTTACTTTAAAACAATAGAGCTGAATGTTTTTGTAGATCACATACTGGGATGACATGAGTCGACCTCCCATACATTTTTAATATGTTTTCTTTCTGATTTCATTCACGGTATGAACAAGCACCTTAAAGACTGATTCTTGGAATTTCCATTGAACAGCAAATACTCTCTCAGAATAATACGTACGAATTTGATCACAACTTTTTTGGGGAAATTAGAACGGTCTGGCGGAGCTGATACAGTACAAATCGATTTTTTTCCTGTATTCAAATTTTCATTCCAGCTCATTCATATGTTATTGCATGTTATTTGAGCTGTAATTAGCTTGAAAAAACTGGCTTTCTAAAAATACTGCATAAATAAACGCCTTTTGATCGTGGATGAGATTTCTGTGATGTGTTTTTCGGAATAAAAGAAGAAAAAGAAGCCATTCATAAAAAAGGTCCTGTAGAAAGGGCTCTCGAATCGAATGTGTAAACAATATAGCACTTTGCATATATGCACAATTAGCAGCGGCTTTCAAAAACTACGCAGGGTGTAGGTGTACGAGAAGAGTCACTTACAATCACATCTACATCCACACGCACACCCTCAAATCGTAATTTTTCTAATTGAAATCCACTAAATATCAGTCAGAAAGGCGCAAACTCTTGCCTCTGGAATAATGCGACCCTATCCTTTTCGACTTTTTTTGAATCTTTCTTTTCAAAATCTTTAAATGGATTTTCTAGAGTTCATAACTATCAAGAAGATACACTATATTAAAGTATCTCTCAGAATAATTATCATATTAAGAGAGAACGTACAATCGAAAACGGTTGGTTTAAAAACCTAATTTTTCAGAAAAACTAATGGTTACTTCTCATTTGCGAACATAAAGAAAATAAATTTTACGTGAATTAAAATTTTTAAAATTTCGCTTGATTTAAAACGTAGGTGAAGTTAGGCTCGTATTCGAGTAAATCCAGTCGATATTCGTTCAGAAAGCTG